>VZTQ01008089.1:154464-228667 GCA_013400755.1 Pelecanoides urinatrix | reverse complement strand
CCCCTTTCCGCACACCCCAGCCCCATTCCCACCCTCCCGCTCCAGCGTGGCCTCCCTTCTCCCAGCCCATTCTCCTCTCCAGCCCAGGAGTTTTCACATCATCCCCTGGCAGAAGGAATGTCTTCCCCCACCCCATCCCCAGCCACCCGGGAGCGGAGCTCCCCGCTCGGCCGGCTCTCCCCTCCCGCAGCCCTCCCGGGATCCCCCGGCTCCCCGGGCACCCCCGTCCCCGCCCGGGATGCCCTTCCCCAGCGCCGGGAGAAGCCGGACTTTGTACTCACCCCCTGCCTGCTGCTGTAGCTCTGAGTCTGGAGACCGGCTCTGATTCCGGCTCCATCACGTTTAGTGCATTGTCTCTTTCGGGCAATTTTTGCGGCAATCCATCAGAAAAAGGGGGACAGGCCGGTTTGTGGGTACATCCTTCCCAGGAGCTCAGCTCTCTGCCTCTCTAAGGGGCTCAGCTGTGTCAAAGACACCCCCTGGCCCGGACGGCTCACTCCTTCCTCCTTCTCTTCTGGGTCCTTTTGCTTACACAGATCTTTTAATCCCATTTAACTCCCTCTCGGCAGACTGCAATTACCTTGGGAAAAAGGAGAGAGAACAGAAAGTACACGCTAGGAAGCCAGGCTGGCCCATGGTCGCTGGATTTCTTGCCTCTCTTTTTTTTTTTCCTCCTTATTAATAGTACAGTTTCTGTGATCTCTGATTTCCAAAGTCCTTGATTGAAAGTGTTTTTTCTTAGCTGTTACTTTTTTTTTGGTTGGTTGGTTGGTGGTTGTAATTATTATTTTTATTTGCAGTGCAGATGTGCCTCCCGCCCCCCCAAGGATCTCTCCTCTGGACTTAGAGAGAAGAGGAAAAGGCAGTTTTTGAGAAATGAAAATTATTTAAGGATGTCCCTGCTCCTCTCTCTGCTGCCCTCCTCTGTAATACCGAAGCACTTGCAAAAAATAATACAAAGTAGATAAATAATTAAAAAAAGAAACTCTTTTGGCCAGAAGAGCTGCCGAGAAGCAATCGAAGACCCCTTCCCGGCTCCACGGAGGACACGCACAGGCCCCGGGTCTGGCAGAGGCCTCTAATGGGGGTCAGTTGCGGCTCCTCCGGGCTCAGCTGCCGGGGGGCCATGAGCCCTCTGCCCACAGCGGCCCCGACCCACCTCACCACGGGCTGGCAAAGGACCCGCACTCTAAGGTACCTGACACGGCTTTTCCCTTGGGCTCCGCGCTTGGGAGCCTGTGGAGGGGGCTCAGGCTCGCAGGAGAAAAGCCCCCCCCGGCCCCTGCTTCCCTCCTTGCCCTGCTCCGCTTCCACGGGGAAGGGAGACAGGGGACTGGGTGCGGGGCATCTCCAGACCCCCCCTCTCCTCCCACCACCAAGTGATGGGAGCTGCAGCCCGGAGGGCAGGGAGACGGGAGTGAATTTTCCTACGGATGGTCCATCAGAGTAAATCAGATCCAAAGCCCACTTTGCCAGCTCTGCCAGGAGAGCGGACTGTTGCGTTGGCCAGCCTGGGTAAAACCTGCATCCCTGCGCCCCCTCCTCCTCCAGCTCTTGCAAAGTCCCACCGAGCTGGGACCCAGCCACCGTGCACGCCCCAGGGTGACCGGCAGCTCCCTCTTGTCCACAGCAGGACACAGCCAAGCCCTCAGCTCTGTGGGATTCCCTCAGGCAGGTGAGGGCAGCCCACCACACCGAGCCCTCCCACCTCCCTCCCCGCACCCCTGGGTGCCCCCGCGGCCCTGCTCCCGTCCCCCTTGCACAGCACCTCTGCCTTGGGCACTTACTTTGCAGCGAGGCGAGAGGCTGTGCACTGTCTCCTCACAGCCCCACGTTCATTGGCGTTCATTTGTCCCAGCAGCTTACGGCAATTGCTACTTCTTATAAAATAATAATAATTAAAAAAAAAAAGGCAGAAGGAGCAAACAAAAAAAAAAAACAACCCCCACGAGACAACCCCAAGCTCCTTCCTCCCTCCTTCCCCTTCAGTCTCAAGGTGTCTCCTGCGCTGGGAGCCAGCGAGTGCCTGCCAGGCTGCCGGGCCCTGGGCGAGCCAAGGCTTTCTGGCGAGCCTGAGGTTCCCCCAAGTTCAACAGATAATCCTTCCCCAGCACCGGCGTGGGCTGGTCCCCCGCGGGCCGTCGCTCCACTCGTGGGTCATGGATGCTGCAGGGCTCCAGGAGAGAAGCGGGGTTGGGACCGGGCGCTGGGAGGGACATGGATGTGAAAGAGGTGGAAATTATAAGGCTGCCCTTGTCCTTTTAAATAGCTGCAGCCAGGGGACTCCGCTGGCTGGCTGGGATGCCCCAGGTATCCGGTTTCAGCAAACACCAGCTAATGAGCAGAGATCCAGCCTCCGAGGGGCAGGTTCAGCGCTGCTCTGCAGGCATGGGGGGGCAGGGGGCACCCCGGGCACCCCAGCAACAAGGGATGGGGCAGGGATGAAGCTGGAGGAGGGAGGGGAGGGCTGCGGGTGAGGAGCTACATGGTCACTGCTGCTGCAGGGTGGAGGGCAGGCTGCAGGGCTCCTGGGGCTGCAAGGTCGGCAAGTGCAAAGGGTCCTGAGAGGTGCTGAGCATCCAGCACGGGTCTGCGCATCACAGCTGAGCCACCCCAGGGTCTCGCTCCGCAAAGGCAGGGGCTGCATCATCCCCCGAGACAGGGGGAGGACCAGGCATAACTGAAAGCACCTCAAACCTGGATATGGGCACTAAACTTAGACAGGAATACAGCCACAAACAGGATCTACATCGACCCACCGAGTACCTGAACTGGAAGCTAGAGGGGAATGACGTTACGCTCAGAGCAGAAAATTCAAGGACCCACTGGCCTGACTCAGCAATGCAGGTTTAACTCAAAAACCTGACCTCAGAGTGTGGGCAAAAATTAAGGTTTCCACCATAAATCAGATCTCCCATGTACATGACGTCTTCTGTTACCATGCATGCTGAGGACCTGACTTCTTTAATGCATATATTTGACTTAGTTGTGGTTGCTTGCTGGGACTGTGGTTTTGCATCTCCCAGTTTCTATAGGCATAAGATTTTATTCATACCTTTGCTCTGAAACATCTGCATTTTGCTTCCTTGCTTGCTATAATAGATGAAGCTTTAAGTAACAATAACAAAAAATTTGAAACAAGCGGTGTTATGACTGGGGTAGATAACTACCAGCCTCACAGTCCGCTGTCCTCAAGAAAACCTTTTCAGAAGAGCGCAGCGAAGTTACACATCCAGATACTTGTAAGAAACCCCCATGCACAGACAAACCGGTCTCAAAAGGCCCGGGAGCTCAGGCAACCCCTCCAGACCAGCTTTGAGGATTGGGACTTTAGGGACAAAAGGCAGTCACATAGCTTGTCAGAAATCACATAAAATCTCTATTTTTCTTAGCTATCTTTTTTCCCAGCTGTTTTTTTCCATGTTTCTCAGTCATGCATTCCTCACTGAGAAACGTATTTTAGCCAAGCCTAAGTGTTTAAGATAAAGCTTTAATCTATTAAAAAAAAACAACTTTGCAAAGAAGCGTGTGAAAATTCCTGTGCTGTGGAATACACCTTGTATCCTCCTGCTCTTTTCTACCTTTTCTCTCTTCCAAAAGCAGCAAGTATTTAGTAACCTTCTTTCCCCTCAGAAAACCCCACGCTACCCAGAAAAGAACAAGGCCCCGGCTTCCCAGAGCAAGGGACAGAGAAGAAAGCAAAAAGATGTGCTGCATCTTTTTGCAAAGACGTATGCATATAGGATGCGTATGGGTGGCTGGTAAGGACTGGCAATGCTTCAGGTCCACAGCACTGCACCAAGGACCGCCGTAAAACACACTTAGAGCCCCATCCTCAAATATTCTGCACGTACTTAACTTTGCTCAGATGAACGCTTTCAAACCAAACACATGCATAAAAGCTTTGCTAGCATGGAGACGTAAATGTAGCTCAGCAGTAGGAAAAAGGGAATTAGTTTAAAACAAAAGGAAAACCAACATTGCTGAAGCCAAGACTAGTGCCAAGTGAATTCAGGTTCAAAAATTAGACCTCATTTTTCAAAAAGAGAAAAGCCACAACATATGATCTGAATAGAAATATATTTAGCACATTTATTTTTCTTCCTTTCCAAATTTAAATAGAAGCCATTTTAAAGTACTAAATAAACTGAAGTAAATCATCACAGCAGTGAAATGAAAAAAAAAAGAAAAAAAAAAAAAGAAGGGAATTGGAATTGACTGTGCTAGTTTAATTAGCCAAAATAAGAAAAGTACAGGGGAGGAGGAAATGCCACCACACACCACACAACATCGGGAATGGGGAACAGAACACTTGCTTTTGACAAAATGCACCTCTCCAAAAAAGCAGCATGTCATTACTGCCCGAATAAATACAGCATTTAAAATATTCATCTGTATTTAGCCAGTTTCCAGTAGAATCAGTACCCACCTCTCCTCAGGATCCGTAGCTTGGTTAAGCATCAAGGCTTTTATTAATATAATTTTGTATCTTTGCTCCTCTTGGAAAACCAAGCGTGAAGGCATCTAGGAGCCACGGCGAGCACGCACTACAGCTGCGCTACATGACTCACAGTGCCCGGCTTCACGGACCAGAGGAATCCCAGACACTACCCTGGGCTTGCCCTCCCCGTTTGGCTTGGCCTGAAGGACAACATGGAATGACAGATCAATCATTTTTACTTTTGCACAAGTCAGAAAAGTATCCTGAATCACTCACTGCCCCCAGAACTCACAAGGAATTACAGGGATACGTTTGGATATATTTAGATAAATACCCTATTCAGATTTAAAGCTGTGGCATGACCAGGCAGAAGGCACAGGCAGCGTGAAACCCAAGGCACCGGAAAAACTTGTGGGAGGGCTCAAACAAACATGCGAAGGAGAGGGGGGATAAAGAGCCTTTCACTCCCCTCTGGGCTGAGGATCACAGCAGGTATCTAAACTTGGTGCCCGGTTAAGAGTTGCTGGAGCCATAGGGAAAAGGGAACCCACCCTGTGGGAAGAGCCGCTGCCATGGAGGGGTGACGGTCCCTGCAGTCATGGGAGGACACAGCCACGTGGAATGGCCCAGCAAGACATACCGCATGGAGCAGGGCTACTGGGGAGGGCTGGATCCACGCCTATAAACCCAGCAGGAGCAGATCGGCTATCCACAGAAACGGGACTCATCCCCCAGCCCGTGCCCCGTCCCCATAATCCAGGTAGTGGCACAGGAGGGACCTGTGCCAGCCTCCAGCTCCTGGGGACACCGTGCTGAGGGCTGACCTAGCACCGACCCTGCAAACAGCCGCCTTGGCAGCAAGAAGCCCCCGGAGCGCTGCCCGCAGGGGGGCTGGTGCCGATCCCGGGCTGTCCGGCCGGCACCGAAACCATTTCTGCCCCTTCTTGCTCCCTCTGCGAGCAGCCCAGCCCCTCTGCCCTTACCTGCCCCGCACTGCAATGCGCTCCCAGGAATGTAATGCCCTGCACAGGATTTCCTAACCCCTCCACGACTTTTTCTGTTCAGATTCTGTATTTAACATGGCCATACCAGCACTTCTCACACTCATGAGCTCTATTTGAATGACTGGCACTAGTTCAAGCCCTGGACTAAAGTCTTTGCTACCCTGTAGGGACCTGGTCATGAGCAGAAACCTGCTGATGAACTTCATTTGGCTGCTGAGAAGTCTCTCCACCCATGGCAGAGTCAAGATCTCTGCGAAGGCAGAAGCTGGCCCAGCTGGGGTGCAGTTAGCTGATGCTCCTATTTGTTTTCTCTTTCTGGCTTCAGCCCTCACCGCAAGAATAGGAGGTTTCAGCTGAGGAGCAGAACATGCAGCACCTCTGATTTTAGGGACTGCTGTTTGACAGCTATTTTGTAATGCAAAAGCTGCTGTGTGTTATGTTTCTTGTTCCCAGTGCGCTATGGAGAATATTAATTATACAGGAGATGTACAGAGAGCTCAAAAATCCTGTATGTAACCAAGTTACTGCCCAGTGCTATCCTCCCCCTCTGACAAACCCTATCCCATCCCGTGCCACAGGCTAGCGGTGACATGTTTGAACTTCTGCAGCCGTTTGATGTAAAATGTTTTAAATTCTTTTTGGGAACACTAAAGGCTTTTGTCTCTTGACCGGTGCTGTGGGGATGCCATATCTGGCAAAGACTGATCTTTCTGTGCTTTCCAGCTATACCATATCACATCGGGCTGCCCAGCCAGCCGAGAGGTAGGAATGGCTGTTAATTATTAAACGGAGCCTTTTTCCATTGGAATGAAAGGAAACACAATGCAGTGATGCAAGTCCAAGCCCACCCTTCCCAAGGAAATGCTGCCTGCTGATTACAACTCTGTCATACACTTCTATTTAGATATTTAGAGAAAACTACGGTTTTACAGGATGGCTGTAGAGCAAGTTGTTCAACTGATGTTACAAGCAAGCAGTGTTAAACTGACAGGGAAGCTGTGATGGAGTAAAGCATTGGCATGCTTTGATGGGAAGATATTACAGCTCCTAGATCCCGACTGTCTTTATTTAAGATATCAGGCAAAGGCTGCCTGGTTTTGGTAACATCCCTTTATTTTCCTTGTTTGTCCATCTGTTCCTAAGCTGGATTCAGTCTACCCCTGCTTTAGCATCTATTCAGTCACTGGTACTACCAGAAAATACAGGAGTCAGCAATACTTGGCAGCTTTGAGCCACATCCTCCAATCTAAACACCAGACCAGGCTGTTCTGCCGTCTTTGGCATAGTGTGGTGATCCTGTGCTACGTTTTGAACTGCACAGTGGATAACCAGTTTCCCCCCTTTACCGTGGTGGAAAAAATAATCCACCATCACAATCCACACTGGGCTGCTGCACATGGAGCAGTAACTCTTCCAGTCTGGAGGTTTGCTGGTTAAATGCAGTAACGCATCAGCAAGCACAAGTGCTTTTCCCACTGGCGTGGCAAAGGACCCGGTTTGGTTGGAGAGATGGACACGTGCCGTCCTGGGTGAGCACAGGTAATGGGATCTTCCTCTAAAGAAACAGCACGTCTTTTCTTCCTGAAGCAGAACCACCCTGAGAGAGCCTTCTCCCGTGGCAAAGACAGACATTACACCAGTACGTAAAAGTGCCTGGTCATCTAAATAATTTCCTGCATATTAAGGACAATTGCTGCTGTGGTTGCTACTACAACGGCATATTGCTATGGCAAGAAGCATAAACCAGTGTGTAAAATTTAAGTCTAAATTCTGCAAGTCACCCATGCGCAATGCTTATGAATTTTAGGCAGCACTGCCTGCTTTAGTGTGGCTTTCTGGATGTGCCAGTAGCACTGGCGCAGGTGTGGATCCGTGCTGTGCCAGAGTCCCTGCACACCCAACGCAGAATTGGGGTAGGTAGGAGCACTAAGCCCGACCTGTACTGAACACACGGGACACTGGTAGGTAGCTGCAGGCAACAAACCCTGGGAGGTACCGACTCGAGTCACACCACGTCCTTTCAGAGAAGAGATGCCGCTTGCTCCGTGGGTGCACGTGCCTAAACCTGAGAACGTGGTGCTTACGGCAGCTGGAGCCGTTTGCACACCCAGCAAGCCTCAAGGGTGAGTTCAAAAGGAAGACAGGAATCAGTGCAAGACCTTGGCCTTCACGAGACAGCGTGTTACAATGCAAATGTCTGGTACAAAGATTTTGTGCAAGACAGACAGAAACTAAGCCTGGGTCAGATTCTGAGTAGTTTCAATGGGGAGGGGAAAGGAAGAGCAGCTGAGAAAACATCAAAACAACTTTTTGTTATGACCAACATTTAAGATAATACTATTTAAAACAAAAAGAAAATAAATGTTTTTTAAAAAAGTAAAACAAGTTGTATTTTTTGTTTCCGATTTTGGTTTTGAAAGTGGAAAGTTGTCAGTTCCAGCTGCTGTAGGAAAGATAACCCCTGCGTACTGGGGTTGGGCAGGCCTGGGGGAGCAGCTTACTGCTGGAAGGGAAATACCTGCCTTGTGCCAGGAAGAAATTGAAGTGGAAATGGTAAGTCCAGGGCAAAAAAGAAGGAAGGGTAAGACTAGACAGAGTTGAGCCGAGCATCTCTTGGGCTCCACCCTGCACTGGGCTCACTAATGACACCAAAAAAGCTTCTTTAGCAGAGGCAAGGGTGAGAGACCCCTTGCATGTACACACACGGGTTCGTAAAGCAAGAGCTTGTACTCCACTAAGTTCTGAGATATCGACACCAAAACAACTGCAACTTGGTTTGTGTAGTCTGAGAGTAACTTTAAGATACAAACCGACCACAACAGAGAATTGCTTAACTTAATCTAAGCTACAACGTGCTATGACATAGTTTCCTTTAGCAATTGTATTCAGCTATTTCTGCAACCAGTTGCTCAAGCCTGTTCTGATGGAAAGTGATGGGGCTGGTCAGTGAGAACGAGGTGTTGCCTCATTTCTTAACAGCTGTTTGGTCCTGGAGGTCTCAGACGGAACCAGTCGGCTCTTCTCTGCCCGGAGGCAGCGGTGTCCAAAGCATCACACGCTAACCTAGATCTCAGCAGAGCTCGGTTTTGGTTTTCATTATTCCAGTGACCTGCAGGGTGTCCTGAAGCAACTTAAACCATCGCTTTTGTGCCATTATTTTCTTGTCTCTAGAATGAAGCTTGTGATATAGATCATCTTCTGTGTAAAGAGGTTTAAGACCTTCAGACACAAAGCACTGCCAGCGAACTGTTATTACAGTTGGCAACAGCCTCTCCTGAAGGAAAAAGTGTAAATCTGTTTCCCAACCAGCTTTTATATTCACCACAACCTGCCATCGTCCAGATGCACAGTTCATTACAGATCGTTCAGTTTTATCTGGCTGTAAAGTCCCGTGTAAAAAAAACCCTCCTGATTAAACACACAATTCAAATACATCTTCTGGAGTACAGTAGACAATTCCTAGCACTTTATCTGCACTGACTGAAATGCAATCTGTGCCACTTAGAGCGGAACAATGCTCGATTTCTTCATACTTCTTTTGAATTGCTAGCACATAAAGCAGAAAACACGGCCCATTTTCAGAGAGAAGTTTTCTTCTGACATACTCAGTATGTTCACCAAGAGTATACAAATCTGCTTCAAAGCTAACAGGCTCTTTTTCTTCCAGCAAACACACTTCTTCACATCTGTACACTCTCGCTTTCTCTCCACTTCAATAGCAATAGTATTTGGTAAAGCTCTCCAAACTGGAGCCACTGCAGAAAGACTGTATTTACTGATGTTTGGGTAAGAACTAATAAGAGACCTGGTTGTGTCTCCGTTCCTCCAAGTAAAAAAAAAAAAAAAAAAAAAATCAAGTCAATATTTATACACCCACTGGTGAAATAAATCCCCTCCTCCCCAGAGAAGAGGAAAATAAAATGAAGTGATTGAAATGAGTTTCATGGAAGGGGACTGTGTTTGTTTGCTTGTTTGTTTTCAGAGCTTGGGAGGTGTTTTTTTTTTTTAAATTTTATTGTAATTTAAATGCAGCTGTACTGCACAGAGTGCGTCAAAGCAGCTTCACAGTAGGACCTTCCATTAAGGACCAAAAGCTCAGGAGCCCTTGCACGCTGCTAGACTCACCCCTGGACCTGGTGGACACAAGGCTCCGGTATGTCAGGGCTGGACCATCCCCATTCCCACCAAACACCCTCTTGGAGGTACTCGGCTCAGCCCCGATGGGGCCAAACTTGCCGAGTGAGAAGCAGTGAACGTTCCAGCAACTTAGATACAGTATAAACAATTTAATCAACGTTGTTCTAGCTCTTCCAGCATGGAGATCCTGTCCAAAGCCTGTGAGGGCCAACGGAAAGACTCATATCGACTTCTCCAGCCTCCAGAACATGCTCTGGTTTCACCAGGACTTCTTGCTGGTATAGACGGCTAACTCCAGCCATTCTGGTCTGCAGTTCCTTTGAAAAGGAAAGATCTACCAGTAACTGATTTGCTCTTTGCCTCTGTGACAAACTGCTTTGCTGGTCTTCTCCCTCCACCCACATTAAGGCTCTTGGGCTTGTCTGTTCTGTGTGATTCATAAATCCCTTTACTAAAGCAATAATCAGAGCATCGGGGACTCTGACCCCATCAATGTGTCTGTTGAAGGTGGTTTCTCTCTGCCAAAGCCAAATCCCCTGAACTATGCACCTGGACCAAATCCCACACGGCTCGGCAATACTTGGATTTCCAGTGTGAGCTACCTCACGGCAGCCAGCCGGAATATTATGTGTGCAGCATGATTGGCACCTCTGCACCGTTAATCAGGATGGAACAAGAAGCCTTTATTTTAGTTAGGATTTTCCTATCAAAAGTATCTATTGTTCAATCCTACATAATGAAGTCACTATCCCTAATATTCTGAATCCTTTTGCACAAGATACCTAAAGTTTTCACAGAAGAGAGAATCACTAGGATGCATTTCACCAAGCTGCCAGAAAACTGTTTCCTGGACTAGCTACTCTACAGCAGGCAGCGTATCAGCCTTCCTAACGGGGGTTAGGAGGATTTAAGCTGCCAAACTTGTTCTTGATATAAACTGAAAGAGTGCCACTGACTGCAGCTGGGCATCCCCCATTCACCGTGTAGATGTGTATATACTTGCAAACCGAAATAAATACATAAATACTGCCAACACTCTCATGCTTTCAGAAAAAAAAAAACCTCAAACAAACCAGGAGTGAATGTTAGGAAAGTTAGCAAAAATCCTGCAATTCCACTGCTCACAATTACAGCAATAGAATTGCAATGAATTTCTGTGCCTTCAGCTGAAATTTTTATTTGTAGAATAGCACAGAGACTTTGGCCCTTATACAGTTCAGCAGTTTAGCCAAGGGGTAAGTCCTCATTTGCAGCATCCGGTGGCATCACCAAATCGAGACATTTTTAAGCCTGCTTCCCATTTCCCATTGCCCCAAAGCCTGTGGGACTGAAGAAGAGCCTTGTCACTGATGAGGGTTAGTTCAGGGTCAAGTTCTACACTCTAAAAACCAAAGAAGAAACACGGTTTACTCCCCAGTTTCTCAAAAAACAGTCAAACCCCTCTTCATATGGAACACCTCATTTGTGTGTCATCAGCAAACTTTTCCACTGGCAAACTCACCACACTTTGACATTTGCTTCATATGTAAATGAAATTTATGCTTTATCAGTGTCATCTGGCTTCATAGCCAGTCTGAACACCTGCCTTTCTTCTCTCATATTGTTTTTCTCTGGCATTTCTTTATTATGAGCTAACATTAAACTATTTCTTTTTTAGATTGAAAATGGCAACTTTTAATCTCATTCTGTTGGTCAGTGTATGTTAAGATACTCTTCTCCGAACAGTTCTGACTGTGGCTCTTTTCCCATCAAATTCCATACTTTGTACACAAGCCAGACCAAAACTCACTGCAAGACTTGCATTAATCAGCAGAATAGAATAAATGAGACTACTTAATAATTTACATCTTCAAAGTCTTGAATAAGCAACAATACTTCATTAATATTCTTGTCAGTGGATATGCCCCAGGCAGGGAGCAGGTTCAGTATTTTCTCTGTAGCACGGATGTAGTGTACCTGACAGCCCCACTGCCAAATGGCTAACGCTGCCTCAGTCATTAATTGATGTGGGTAATGTGGCTCCCACCTTTACCTTCCTCGGAATAACACACACAAAACACCCAAACCAGCCATCCCCATCAAACGCATGATGAACAGGTCATTAGTACAAAAAACACTTTGAGGCCCTAACGTGCCTTTCATCATAGCATCCTAAAAGCACTTTGCAATTATTAATGTGATCCCTAATTCATCACCCACCCACGCAGTTTTCCCTAATTCACCAGCTGGATGTACAGAAAGCCCCAGATACATAAAGGTGCAATTCTGAAAGAGGAGCCTGAGTCCTCACACATTCCCCAGCAATCTCTGGGAGCTGTACTTATCACCCCAACTGCAGAAAATAAAATCAGACTATTAGTAACTCCCATCCCGGTCACAGTGAGTAGCAAAGCAAGAAGGAGAACCCAGGAATCTGTCCCCACCATGCCACAAGTCCACCGAGCCTCCCCTCGACACCATTGCGCCTGGTAAGTATTGCAAAGCACGCCCGTCCTACGTACGTGGTCGGCAAAGGGACCCTGCGGAAAAAAGTTTCTCTCTACTGTTCACCCCTTCACCCTGAGCTGGTTTTTTCTTTTTTCTGACATGCCATTATTAAACAACAGGAACAAACTAGTTTCTGGGTAAAACTTTCCCCAAAGTAGTTGGAAGATAGTAAGAAATGCCAAGCTTTCTATTTTCCTCCTCCTTTAAAAGGGAAATAATATTGAATTAAAATATTTGTAAATGGCACTGATCAGCATTTTATTTTATAGCTTTGACTTTTAATATTTTTTTTTTTTTTTTCGTCCAACAAAGACCACCCTCCCCCCCAAGCAATACTAGGAGGGGACTATGCTGAAAATTATAGATTCCAGAGTTTGCAAGAAAACCACAAAAGCTTAATTATAGTTATTGACATACCAAACACCCACTGAAGGCTTAATCTTCCCTCGGCCAGAAATAACCACACAAAGTGAAGGTACCGAACTGACATCAACCAGCCTCAACGAGGGACAGCTTATTGTGCACCGGGGCAGGAGGAACATGCCTTGCTGGCCTCCTGTCACTACCTAGAGGAGACACAGGTGGGGACAGTTCTTGCTGTCATCCCATCAGTGGTACCGACCAGGTTTGCTTAGGGGTTTTTTTCCCCCCACAGAGCAGGGTTGCACAAGTTGCCCCTTCTAGATGTCTTTCTCCCAGAACAGGCCTGAAAGAGCTCCCGTCCCTGCTGCCAGATTCAACACCTGTGTTCTGCACCAGTAACGCACCGCGCACCCCTGCTGCTCCCCGACTGCGTGTCTGCGCCCCATCCTCCCCGGGTGCCGTGGCAGCGGTGTGGGAGGGGAGCAGCCTTCCCTGCAGGAAAGCTTTGCAGGTAGAGGTGCAACACTCCTGGGAATCAGCAAACGTCTGGACTGGTCTGCCCCAGCCCAACCCTGTTTGCTCTCAGGCTGTGCTGGCAGATCCTGAAGGAATGGTGCCTGTGGGCAGCTCGCTGCCCTCCGGGCAGACTCCGCGCCGCCAACAGCTGCAGTCACATCAAAGACCGTATGTCTAAAGCGATGCTAAAAGGGTTAGAGAAGGGGAAGCGTCGGCTGGGGTGTTCCCAGGGAGCCCAGGGTGGCTACTGAGCATCAGTGCCTCTGGAGGGACCCCGGACTGAGCCCGCTGCTAACGGGGCCCAGCAGCCCCACAGCTATCAGTGATTTACAGCCTGTCCTGCTGCACTGCTCACGCAGAGCCCCTCAGATTGTGAACACGACCTTGCGACAGCCTTGAAAAGGCGGGGGGGGGGTGGTGATTAACCAGGGAGACGAAGTGGAGGCAGCAGCAAGGACTTGGTCATTGTCACAGGCAAAGACTGATACAGAGCTGGGGAGACAAAGCACAGAGCTACCAGAAACAACCCAGCCAAATATTCTCTTTCTTTTTCATTTCCTCAGCATGGCAAGTCCCCATCTTTGTCCCCACAAATCACAAGATGTTTTTTGAGGGGATGGGGAAGGCTGTCCAACCTGAGTTGCATTTGCCCCAAGGCCCTGCACGCCTGTCACCTTCCACTGCAGTCACGTAGCCGTGTTTGTGCAGCGGTTCCCAGCACTCTTTACAAATAATAACGGGCTGGACCACAAAGCCCTCATTTAGACTGGAGTGAGTGTATTCATTCAAAAAACCCACAACGAAGCTTTTAGGACCCGTAGGAGTAAGCAGCTGACTGCGGGAACGCGTCTCATGCTCACACCCAGCGCCTCGCACCTCTCCCGTGCGGCTGTTAAAGACCACGTCCAAAAAATCCAAGGGCTGGATCCGGTTCCCCGCGGGCTTGGGCTGTGTGGTGCTCGAGGGTCGTGGCCATGGTGAAAGCAAGTTCAGGTAGGCTTAATGTCAGCTTGGGTGCTCCCAGCCCCCAGAAAGTCCCCACGCATTGTTTCCACCAAGAGACACTGCCTTTGCCTTGCGCACTGTACAGCAGGGATGTTACCCGCGCTTCAGCACCGGTCCCCTCCCAGCAGCCTGCGGGTTTCCGCACCATGTCTGTTCTATGCGGCGGTGTTCACGTGACAAGCTTTGATGGGAGCTGTTCCCCAGCCAATGCACACGGTAGACAAAAAGCTTTTGTAAGAAGGGGGAGGTCAGAATTAACCCTTTTCTGTAGTGAACTTCATAGCACGTACAGCCAGGAAATTTGTCACTTAACAGCACAGCCCAGTGCCCAGCATATCCCCTCGCTGACACGCTGTTTGATTCACAGGTGACATCTGCAACCCCAGACACAACCAAGAGGCTGCAGTAAAACGTCTAAAGAAAGGAGACTTCCAGCACTGGGCAAAGCAGAGACCTTCGCAGGAGGTGTGTGGTACCAACACCTAGACACGTGGTTACAGCAACGCTTGGTACTCTCACTTACAAGAGAGATCAAAGAAATCTCCATAAAACTGGAGCACAGAAAGTAAATGCAATAAATGCTAAAACTGAATGGGCTGGTTATTGAAAACAGCAGTATTATACTTATTTGTTTCTCATCTCCTGTGCACCAGCTCTAGTCCACTGAATAGCTACAGAATTCACTGGCGTTATTCCTAATTTTACAATGATTTGGGAGAAGAGGGGACAAAGGCAAGCAAACAAAGCTAATTGCCTTCAGTGTTTTGTTTATCTGCCTTTTGTTGAGCCAAACAAAGACGACGTTCAGGTCCAAGCTGACTGGGGAGCACAGAACTCTTTTGCTCCGCTGGTCTGTTTAAAAACAGTTTGCAATTTTGGCATCCGACATCTTCGACAACTACCACTAGCAAGTACTTTCTTATCTCCATCTGGTCACTATAGAAACTCTGGTGACTTCAGCCACTATTACTACAGATTAATCAACCTTGCAAAGCCCCTCCAAAAAAGCAGGAAGTCCTCCAAGAGCCAATCCCTTGGTCATAAAAAGAACAAAGCCAGGAGGAGATTAATCACTGGATGCTATTTCCAATGTAAGAGTCCAAGCAGGAAAAGTCCCAATTTTAATAACAAAGCTATGCATTCTCACCCGTCCATACCAACATGCTTTTGTTCTTTGTGCCAGAGAAGAACACACTGAGCAGAAATGTAAATACTATGGCACGCTGTGCAGGGAGAGCGTGCTGCTGGCAATAGGCAGCAGAATATGGACTGCACGAACCACAACCAACCAGTTTTGCCAGCTTTGGTTGCCTTCCCCGCATCAGCCAGCATCCAAGATTTCCCAGCGCAGTCTGAGCGAGGCAGCAGGATTTCCAGGCATCCAGCAGAGGAGCAAAGCAAGGAAGAGGGAGTCTGGGAGGGCAAATCCACCCTGCTGGGATTTCTAGTCAGGAGCAAAGCACCTGGTTGAACACAGATGTGCCAAAGGTGCCAAGAACTGAGGTCACCTATACCTGTAAGTCCCCAAGAGACACCCCAGCAACACAAGATCACCAGATGTTAAGTAACCTGGTGAGAAACAGGCATGGCTATCTCCACAAGTCTGTGAGAAGACTGCAAGTCTGTCTTGGCGCTGCAAGGTGGGATCAGACAGACTTCGAGCAGCCACCCAAAAAAGAAATCTTAGCAGTGTCACCTGTCCCAAAGTGCCAAAGCCAGCAGAGCAGCTGCGGGCAGTGCTTTGGGAGGCAGCCTATGAGTGATGCTGATGCAAAGCATCAATAGTTTTGTTTAGTCCTTGCATCTTCTCAAATAGGGAGCAGTGGTTGCAGGGCAGGTTGCAGGCTACTAACTCTTAGAAATGTGCTATAGTAGAGGTTGCCTAAGGCCCTGGGACTGAGAGTATCCTTTTCTCTTTCAAGGAAAACAAACAAAATGTGTTGGTAGTTATCTGTATTTCTAGAAGGAAAAATGAAAAAGTCATATTTGAAAAGACAACTACTAAACAAAGTTGCAAGCCAGAAGGCAAAGAAAAGCAGCCCCAAATCTATTATCTTTATTATGACATTGTGAACATGACCTTAGGCCATCTGGAAATTGGCATTGTCAGGGATCTCCCCACTAGACACCGGCACAAAGCCTCCTGACTCCCAGCGGGAAGAGCAGTTGGGAGGCTCAGGGAAGCCTCCCTGGTCCCGGCACGGAGCGGCCAGGACAGCCTGGTGGAGCGTGTCCTGCCCGCACCTCACCCGTGCCTTGCTGCTGGCAGAAGCTCCCAGAGCCGCTGCTCAGTCAGTAACTCGTATCCTGACGCCAGCTGCGCCCATTCTGGGACATAAAGCCAACCCTGAAAAATGGCTTTTGATTCGGGGACTGGGTTGGAGCTTTAGTACACTTTCCCAACCCTTGCTGTGCCCACTGGCTTGAACACCTTTGTCAAATGAGATTTTACAATAATGGTTTAATGCTTCAAGTTACAAAGCTTGGGAGTTTGGGCATAATTCTTAAAGTTCAGTTCCTGAATGCTTTTATGTTTCTAGAGTACAATAAGCTGCCCTGTGGCACTAAATGGAGGATGGATTTGGATGAGTCTTTTACAGTGTCCAGGACAGACAAGCAAAAGGGTGCCTAGCCAGCTCAGGGCTGGCTGCTCAGTAACCAAAGCTGTCACTGTGCCTCCTCTACAAGAATTTGCCATTAATCCTTCCAGCTCAACTATAATAGAAAGCCTCTTTCTTTTTTATTTATTTTATTATTTTCTATTTACAGTCCTTTTTCAGCGTGGACCCACAAGGAGCAAGGGAAGGTAAGAAACAAGGAGAAGCCAATGCAAACAGTTTGGGAGGGACCCTTTGAAAATCAGACAAGTTTCAAAGATTTCTCTTTCAAGTGTCCTTCACTCTCCTCACATCAGGGAGGGAGCACAGAGGAACTAGGTCACTGAATCCGGGAAAAAGTCAAACAAGCAAATCTCAGCTGAGATCCCTGAGGTTAGTATGTCATGATCCTGGTCCAAAGGGGAGAATTTCTGCTAAGCTTGACTGAAATGTGAGCAAGATGGGCTTTAAATAAACTAAGGTAGTGGAACACGTCAACGCCTGCCTGACTTGCTTTTAAATATCAAGGAAAATGAGAAAGAAAAATTGGGTGCAAGGCGTTGGATAACTAAACGACCATTTTACATTGGGATGAAAGCCAAGAGGGGAAAGGAGAGCAACAGCCCACTCTAAAGTCATGTTGGACGCAGACCTGCATTTGACAAAAGGCTTTTGGGTCTTTTGTTGTTTGCAAGGCTCTTAAAAACCAGCTTTCATTAACATAATGGAAATAAAGCTCTTAATCTCCATTTGTAAACACAGATGGAGGGCTAACACGCTAATGCCAAAGATTTTCAAAATGACTGGTTCAAGGTGCTTCCACTTTTGTAACCCTACTTGTGATCCCATAACAAAACCCATTGGTTCAAAGGCTTGCTTTTCCAAAAGCACTCCATATCTGCACCCAGAACCACCCAGAAATTTTCTTATACATAGGAAAATAACCAAAAATATTCATTTGATATCCTAACACTTTCCCCATCTTTTCTATTCATCACCTATTTTTTTTTCTTCTGATTGTAAAACATGGATTGACAAACACTGACCATCATGTTAACAGCCTCAGGATTTGAGATTCCTCGCTTTTCTCCTACATGCAGTAGGCACAGAGGCTTAGTGCTTAGGCACAAGCTAAGATGACTGTCATTTCCAAGACTGTTGCCAAGGTGCTGCTTTCTCCCCTCCTTACAAATTACTGCCAAAACAACTAGATGCTCTCCCTGGTTTGACTGGGGTGGCGTGAAGACAACAACTGCCCTGATAAATGCCTTGGCTGGGTTCAGATGATCCCCGCTCCCTCCCGGCTTTCTGCCCTCCCTTTAGCCACCAGACAAGCACAGGCTCTGAAACATAAGATTTTCACACAAAGCAGCAAATCCAGTTCAATTTTCCACAATCTGTGCCTTTGACTGCCAGCCCGTGGTGCTACCATAGGACCTCACGGGCTGAACGCTCTGCTCCTCCCGGGCCGTCTGATCCTCGTCCTCACCAAACACAGCATGAAGGTAAAACTAACAGCATTTCACCCTGTTCGGTTCTGGGACTGTCCTGGAACTTCAGAGCACGCTCTGAAGCAGCTATCTGTCAGCTCAAACCAGACCCAGGGTTTCACCTCAGAATATCAGTTGGTCTCACTTTCTGCATTTCAGCCGGAGACGACCCAGGTGTTTCCTCAATACGAGGCTTGGCAGTTGCAGGATCTGCAAGTTTCTTCCTGGTTAAAGCACCCCAGAACAAGCACTGACAAGGATTTACTGGAGTTCAGAGATCATACCGGATGGCAAGAGACATTCACAATGGATTTGGGAGGCTCAAAATAGAACTTACACCTTCTTCCTGGACTTGCAATAACTATGGTTGCTTTAACACATGCCTCTTCCTCACTTCTGCATCCTTGTGTTAAGTATTTTTCTATTATATACATCTTTTCCCCACAGCCTTTGAACTGCAATAGATTTTTTTTTTTTTTTAACATCCTCTTATACCATACACATCAACAGAAGTTATTAGTTTCCTTAGGATGTGTGTGTGCATACAGCAAAGTATAATCCCTCTATATTGTACCAAAAAAAGCCTGGTCATGTCCATCCTCCTTCTATTATTCGACATGTTATAGAAACTCCAGGCACCCAGCCGGGGCCCTCATTGTGCTCAGGCTGGACAAGTGCAAAGAAAATGTTCCCAGCACTGAAGACTCTACAGTTGAAATTTTTAAGAAAAGGGGGAAAAAAGCCCCGAGGGGACACTAACCCCAGATCACAAAAGCCACAAATTTCACATCCTACCTTACTTCCCTTACTTATGGATGAAGCAAGCTTAGAAACAACCTAAGACTTGGACAAGCTGAGCAAGCCCTGCCCAGCACATTTTCTTTTTAGTGCGCTGAGCTGAAAGAAACACACATTATAACTCTCTCAGGCCACTCAAGAGTATCATATCACAGTGACTATTCCCTGTTTTAACATCATTAGGCTGTATGCATACAAGTCTGGCGGGCTTTACACACATCAGCCATGTGCTGAAGATAATGAGTTACCACAAATTTGCCAATTTATTTTTGGAAAGTGTCTGATAGAAGCTGATAGTTCTAGCTTTGACCCACTCTCCCGGAGAAAACCTTATTCACAGTAGCCAGAGTATTTAAGGAACACCAACAAAAAATAGGCACTAAAATATAAACCTAGAATTAATTCCACCACGACAAAAATCAAAGCTGCTGTGGACATGAGAGGGAGAAGCTCCGGTGCTGTGGACAGCAAGCATGTCATAAAGCTGCAGATATTAACTGCACCTTCCTCCAGAGCTTGTGACGGGGCTTTTGGCTTCACCACAGGTTCATTCACTGGGGAGACAAGCGTGGAGTTCATCCGTGCTTCCTTGCCCATTACACATTCCTCCCTCCCTGTTCCAAATTAATGAGAGTTTCTGTTCACTCAGCAGAAATTAAACTGGTCTGATTTAAAAAAAGGGCAATTAAGAACCTCTGCTTTTTTGGGCTTCTTGTGTGCCAGGTGAGAACAATGGTGAGAAAGCAGAGAGGTAGGGTTGGGGGTTAGAAGACTCTCCAGGCATCCAACTTCTATAGCTAGCAAAGTTCTGACTGGCAAGTGCCAGGATTTCTTCCCCGCATAATACTTTCTCCAGGCTCGTTTACCTTGTTGAGCAGACACCCGCCAGCAGCAGCGCGAGAGCAGCAGTCTCTAGTTGTCTGTGCCTGGGAGAAAGAGGAGCGGGGAGGCTGCCTGCACGGAAACCCCTGCTGCAAGGCTCCCGCTCCTGCTCCGTGACCCCTGGGGTATGCCGCAGAGCCTAGCTGTTTGCTCAGGCTTTTCCTGATCAAAGTGGGAAAAGCTCTTTCCATTCTTGGTGCAGGGGAGGAAAGAACTACGAGTGCCGTCGGCGTTGCTTGCCAATACAATTCATCTTTTGTGTATGGAGTTTCTAAAGCTGAAGTTGTAAGGACATATAGGGGTGTGTAACATCTCTGGAAGGACGCGCTAACGCGGGTGTGGAAGCAGCACAGTCCAGAGAGGAGAAAGGGGAGAAAGTGGGGAAAGACAGCCAGGATCTCCATTCAACTTTCCATTTTGGAAGTGCAGAACACCATATTTCTTACTGAAGGACACACAGGGATAAAGGTGTTTGGCAATGTTCAGAGTTAACAAGCAATTTTGAAAATAAACAGAAAAGTGAAGAAAAAATCCACAGGGAAGTGGATAGAGTTAAGCTCTATCTATAAGCTTACTTATGGGTATTTTGAAGTCCTTATGCAACTGTAAAAACTCTATAAAATTCTATGTTGCTACATAAACATCATATGAAGAAAATCACTAGAAAGTTTCACTCTTATCCCAGAAACCTAATTCCATCCTTAAATTGCAAAAATATGAACCGTCCTTAATTATGAAGGAGAGTCTCTTGTTAGTGTAACAGTTGGTGCTGAACTTGTCATGAACTAAACAGGATTCAAACATTGTCTGGAGAAAAAAATATAGCAAAATGCCTAAAAGGATTGCTTTAATGATGTCTACCTTCATATTTCATGACTTCAGCAGGCTTTAGTTAAGCCTCCAGACAAAGGTAAGTGTCTCAGGATTCCTCCTCTATTCCTGACAAAAAGGAACTGGACATTTTCTCGGGTCCTTGCCACGACCCGATTTCTAATTCCCCTGCCTTTCCTCCCAGTTGCAGCCACCACCCCTGAAAGAGGCAGACACAGCCCTGCCGGGGGGCGAGAGGAAGCTCTGTGGGACTTAAAGGCTCTCAGGTCTTAATGGATAATTAAAGCTTTAGCCATGGGTGCCCCCTTGTGATTTGGTCAGTAATTAAGCACAACCGATGGAGTCTAACATGGCACATCACAAACCGACGGGGGCTTATTTGAGACCCCCAGCCGACGCACTTGTGCTTTTCAGTGAGCAAAACCAGAGTACCCATTGCTTTGCTGCTGGATTTAGAGGAAAATCTGTCTGCGACATCCCTCAGCACACGTCGGGGCCAGAGAGCAAAGGAGGCAACCGCGTGATGGACAACAGCATGGTGCAAATCCCACCGTCCCACAGCATTAAGTATTTTTACAAAAGTTTGTCCCCTCAAAGCATGGCACTCATTCTCAAGCTGAAGCCAAAGAGGTTTTGGAAAGCGCCCACATGCTCAGCTTGCCGTGAGCTCGGGTGGAGCTGAGCACCTCCTGAGACCTCACCCCGAAGGCCTCGGGACGTCTCCGAGCTCCCCTCACCCACCAGCTTCTGGATGGGGACAAGACGCCAGGCCCTCGCGCTGCCGGCGCCGCCCCATTCACACAGCTCCACAGGTTTCCATCTGCAGCCATGTCCTCCTGGGCCTCCCCTTCTTTCCACGCCCACCGCCATGCCACCGGCCCTCGGGCAGGGGACTGCAGCACGGGGAGCAGGGGGTAACGCTCCTCAGCCCCGTGGGCTAACGCTGCCTGTCTCAGCCGCCAGGTCACCCACCTGGAAAAGCAAACGTCCACCTCACCCGGCCGCGGCCCGGTACCACGGTCCTGGCAACCCACCAGGCCTTGACCGAGCACCTCAGCTGAGCTCTGCCGTTAGACAGACCAAAACCTTCCCCTTCAGATAGTCTCTGTGAAACAAGAACTCGAACATCCTCAGATGTTCTAGCAGAGGAACCAAACCTTTGGCTGAGCCCCTCTCAGGCAGCCCGAGAGCCGGAGCACAAGCGGCAGTGCCGAGGCGCGGGGCTGGCGAGCCCACAGCCGCCCCAGGCCGGTGCCGGCATGGGCTCAGGTCTTCAAACCGGGCTTCGTCGCATGTGTCCGGCCTAACGCAATGCCCGCCCGAACCCAGCGAGGCCCAGCGGCATTCACAGCCAGCGCGGGACGCTGTTTTTCTGAAGATCGGTCATGTTCAAAGCAGCGCTAGCAGACACCGGGCTGAGGTCTTGCCTCGCGGGATGAGGGCTGTGGAGGGCTGCCGGTGGAAACAGCACCTCAGCTCCCACAGCTGCACCGCCGCATTCCCCGCATCCGCTCGCTTCCTTCGCGCTGCCCAAGGCTGCAGCCGAACCGTGCCTGCCAGCGGGTTAGCCGATCCTCCCACTTAATCCCCCCCCAGACAATTATGTCTCCGAGAAGCAACCCACGTGTTTCTAGGCACCAACCTCTGCTTCTGAGGTAATGCAGAAGGGACCTGATGCCATGAGGCATCTCTCCAACCAAGACAACAGCCTGCCAAATACCCCTCTGTGGGTATGTTTCCCAAATTTCAACTTCCCTTCCTAAACTCATCTGTTTACTTTGTTTTCACCTATTATCTCTCTGTTCAGAGGGAAAGTCGAGCATCCAGCTGTAACACGATTGATGTGACACGTCAGGGTGAAGATGAGCCGTGTCCACCCTCAGCCTCTCGCGGGACTACACAAAGGCTGTGCTGAACGCCTGCCTTTCTCACAGCAGCATCCTTCAAGGTTTCCGGCATTTTGGCACAACTAAAGATGGATTTTTCTGTTTCCACTACTTGGCAGCTCATTGCCTGGGGCTATTTGTCCCTATTCTGATATTTCTGCTGCAGAAGGGCCAGTACTAGCACTCCTAATTTGCTCCGCTTTGAATATCATGGCAGAAAGGGGCAGAGTCACACTGTGCCTCTAAATCCAACAACAGTCACTTCATTACTGAGCCTCAATCAATACTTCAATGGGCCTAATTTTCTAGCTTTTGATCAAAATGTCTGTAGAGCAGTACATCTTCAGATATTGCCGCTGGCCTTTGAAAATAAGCAGAAAGAACAAGATAACCTTTGTGAGACTTTGCTCCCTACAATCTATAGCCAAATCTACGCAACCTCATTTTAGTATCTCCTTAATTCAGCTGGATACATGAGAGCTGAGCAAAACTGAATGTGAAATGGCTCCCTAACAATGTAAAACCAAGCTCTCAATCTTCTTATTATCATTTTGGAAAGGCATGGCAGTTCCTTCATCTTAGAAAATATGAATGGATATTTTGTCTCTGAAAACCCCGCACAGCGTGCAAATTCAACATTCGAGATTTGAAGTCCAGGCTGAATTTAGCTGTGACCAATTACAGAAGTCGAGTGGTCTAGCTTTGGTACTTCAATGAAGGTAACTCTTCAGGATTGCACCAAAAATATAAAACCACTCTAAAACCCCCAAACTATTCCCCTGCTGTTTGAATCCCTCAGTATGGACAAATCAGAGAAACAGTATTAGGGAATTTTAGATTGCTTTTATAATTCATTCAGTATTAACCAAACAGGCTTCCTTTAAGTCATTGCTAGAAAAATTAGGGTTGTTTTAAGAGTAACTTACAAAGATTAATTCTATTGAATGCTGAGTTTAAAATGTAGTTAGTTCTGTCTCTCATTGCCAAAGTTACTGCATGTGTACATGGTTTTAGCTGCTATAGGACTTGGCAGAACCTCACCAAGCTTCATTGCTTTGGTGCCAAAGGTGCAACGAGAAGTTTTGGGAAACTAGTTTCAAGATCGTATCAGCCAGCACTGCCATCCTATAGGATGTCTGCTTCCCATAAGCATTTGTTCAAGTAAAACCATCTTAGTCACATCAAATTAATGCAAAGCTGAAAAACTGCTTCCCCTTCAGAAATGTGGAAATGCCAATGGAAAAGATTTCCAGTGGTTTGCAGCAGGTCTATAGCACAGTCAGGCTGTCCTTGTAGCCAACACTGGTGCTGAGAACAGACAATACTCTGGGTACCATAAAGCTCCAAGTATTTCATGATGAGCCAAAACTTTCTGATCACTTTTCAAAGTTTGTTTAAGAAAAATTCTGAAATGAAAAAAGGTAACATTTCAGTGTGCAAATGCTGGAGAAAACTTCCTGGATTTGCTTCAACTTTTCCTTCTCCAGCAGAAAAGTACTTAGAGTTGGACAAGATTCACAAATACCTTTGGTTGACCTAAAGTGAACAACTTTTAGCATGTAAATGATTCATCTAGAACTCTTTGCCCAGTTCCGAAGTTACACATCTTCCGAGTTATTTTTCACAGTGCAGGTGGGCCTCCAGCTAGGAAGAAATATCTGTGGTGGGGATATTTACTACGTACACACAAGACTCTAGATCTGCATTAGCAGCAAGATCATTTCCCTGTTGCTTCGGCTTCAGCTTAGAGTCAATTCCTGAGGTAAAGCTGATGCCTGAAGCCCAAGAAATGCCGTTGGGCTGAAGCACCCAGAAGTCACGTTTGTTTGCATCTCCCTCCTGTTTGGTGGGGACATCAAAGCCACTCAATAAGTCCACATCACAGGTTCCTCTTCCACAAAGGAAGCACCCAAAAAGTTTTGACATTTGCTATTACTCTCTGGAAAAGCAGCATCAGCTCAGGAGACTGTGGTATCAAAGGGGTGACAGGATTGTTCACACATTAACAGTTAAGTATTTTGAAGCGATTTTGGAGATGTACACGCAGATTTCTGGTCCTCATTAAAATTAATGAAAGGTTTGTATTCGAATGCCTATGCTGCCTCAGAAACCTCAGTCATTATGGTTCAGAAGTTGTCTCTGTCATACAAAACCTCCCAGGATGATTTACGAAGTTGTACATGAGTTAGTTATTATATTTAAAGTCACAATTATTATTTAAGGTTAAATTGTGTATTGGGGTGGGGGGGGGAGAAGAGAAAGAAAAGGCTTCAGGACAGACTGATGGAACAGAGTCAATGAAAGGGAGCACAGTATTTTAGAGGTTGAAGCATCAATAGCACATGGGCATAAAAAGCAAAGAGAGCAAAAGCAGCTGGACCGAGCATGAAAGCAGACAGAGACAGCAGGAACTCTTCAGATCTGAGTGTTCAGATTTTGTTTTAACATTCACAAAGCCAAGAAAGAAATGAAAGAATAGCAGCAGGAATAGCACAGCAAGTCCCTCTTACACTCAGGGACAGAAAGCGCATCTCCAAAGATTTATATTAACCTTGAATTTTAACACATACAACTCCCATTCCTCTCCCTCAAATGATCATATTTTCATAGTAATCATTTCACTGGCTCAGTTGCCAAAAGCTTCTGCTTCACACCAAGCTTCTGCTTTGAGAGGCACTGCAGAGTGGAATATGAGTGAAATGAATATTAAGCGGAGTCAGGCTCCAAAGATTGCCATTACCTAATCCTGTACCATTACACGAATTTATTTGTTAGGAATATTCCAAGGTTTTGGGAAAAGGCTTACAACAGCTCTCAGTGTTCCTGCTGCCCACCACGAACACTGCCTTTATCCATCGTGGAACCACACTTGCACTCTTACATGGAAAAGACAGGGAATTACAGCGAACCTCAGAAATGTTGAGGAAAGATTCCTTCAACCTCTGAAAAGACTGGCTTATTATGTTACTACAATTCCCTGGAAATTGCTACGTAGTCATCACTAGAGCATAAAATTTCATCAGAAGCCTCTGAAATATTCCTGCATATACATTCCAGGAGAAGTTTAAAAAAGCCTCATATGCACAGAGGATCACAGAAAACCTATTATCCGTCTGAAGCACCAGAGTATCGATCTGTCAGCAGAGACCTTTTGGAGAGTATTGCAGGCACCCACTAAATGGAGTTTTGATTAGCCACGTTGTTTAAAATGGCCACAAACTTTTATAGCAAACATCGGACTGCCAGGCAAAGGGTCAGTCCCAAGGCTCAGCCCATCTTCACAAAATTCTTCCACTGGTTCTGGGCTGAAGTTCAAGTGAACCTCTAGATGGGGAGATGGGTTTAAGCTTAAAATTGGCAACCCTGTCTGATTTTATCAAAAGCCTCATGATGCTTGGCATATTGCTTAAAACCCCAGCTCTTGGAATCTTGTGCAAGAAATTCAACTTCTGCTTAAAAACCCCAAACCCTCTATTCCATGTAACCATGCTGCAAACCTGAGACATGAGTTCTACAGACCTTCAAAAGTCAAAAGGAAAGAACTATACATGACGTATCATTTCAGTCTTCTTATTTTTGGGAAACATATTTATGACTTCTTAAACATCTGGTATTAATAGTGTGTTTCTGGAATCGCAACATGAAAATTTTCTTTCAAAACTGTGACTTTAACTTGTTTGCTTTGAAATTTTGGATATATTAATTCAAAGAAAAATGCAAAAGGAGAGAAAGGGAAATGAAACAGCGGCGAACATTCAAATGTCTTTTAAAACAGAATAAACTATTTCCTCTCTAAAACAAACTACTACACTTATTCTGCTGTGGGTTTTGCCCTGCAAAAGACTATGGGTTAGTCAAGATATTCGTGACTGACCTACAGCCTCTAGAACATGGGAGGTTGTGCAGGACATAGAGCAGGACCTTACAATAAATCCATCTCAAAGTCCTAGTCAATGATCTGCTTTAAAACTGCAGATTGACTCCAAATAATCCCACAAAATCTGCACCAGCAACCATACCTGAAGCCAATTTACGAACAGTAACTACAATTTAGGGTCCAACAGAGCTGTACCTGTGATCTCTTTCTGGCGTCTCTAACACCATTTACTTTCCAGCGCTGGTATTATCTTTCTCTTTTCATCCTTCACATCTCCCCCTTCCTCCTCCCTCTCACACAGTAGCTCTTTCATCTGCTCTCAATAGGTGCTGCTCTACCTAATTAATTGAGGACTTAACAAGAGCACTTTCTAATTAAAGTAAATAAGCCCATGCTTGGAACAGTGACTCACAGTGTTACCCAGCACTCCTTCCTCAGGAGCAGGATATTATGGGCTCCACCTCCTCTGTGCCAAATTAATGCATTAAACTAATAGAGCAGAAGCAAAGTGTCTCTTAAAGCATCATTTACAAAAGCAATTCTAAAACATAAAGCAATTCCCAGCTTGAATCTCTGAAGCCAGCGTGATCTTCTATAATATTTGGAGGAAGATCAGACTTTAGGAAGAGGGGAAAAAGCCAATAGATCTAGATTTCAAACCCAAACTCCCATTTGGTGCTTCCAGTGCTCTTGCTGGAGATGACTTGGTACATGGGTTGGGAGGAGGCTGGAGGAAGAGGCAAGGGAACAGAATCACAGGGGATGTTTCTGTTACCTCCTACGGTGCCTAAATGACTCTGTAAGTCTGTCCCATAACAACACCCAATATTAAGACTGCCCTCCTTCTTCAGAGTCACTTCTCTGCCACGAACCCAAGATGAAGATTTAGAGGGGCTGTTTGGAAAATTCCCATTTGTCCTCACCCTTCTTCCATATCTGAAATTATATGTGGCTCTCCACCTCTGTTATTAAACTGAGGATGTTGTCCTTAATGTACACAAATTAGTTGTAACAGATGCATTTAAAAGATAACTGATTATTAAATTACACCACTTCCTCTCACTAGGCTAAGCAGGGGCATTCGCTGTCTCTCTCTTATGGAAGAGGTCAGACTGTGGAAGCATTTGCAAAAGCTGTCCTCAGCTGACGGAGAAAGCCTGCAGTTGTGACTGTCCTATTTGGTGAGAGGCAGGAGGACTGGCTTGATACGCTGGAGCAAGACAGAACATAGAGGCCAAATACATCAGACAGTGTTTTGACAGGGAGAAAAAACACTTTTTTTTAAATTCCCCCCAGTGCAACTAGTTGAATGAAGCAGCAGGGGTTCTGGGGAGGTGGTTGGCATCCAACTCGAAGGCCTCTTGCGCAGCAGGAGCAGGGCATTGGCTGCACCATCTGCAAGTCCAGCCTGTGAAAATCCAGGCAAAAAGTAGATTCCCAAAACAAATCAAATCAGCCACCGCTTTCTCTATTACTGAAGACTTTTCTGTAGCGGTAAGGATGAAAACAAAATTCTGAGGATCTCAGAGTATTCTATAAACAGTCAAAAGTGCTTCCAAACCAGCATTTGAATTTGTGTCTGAATTTGTTTCCACAGATGGATTGGGAGCAAGACTGTGTTAGTTTAGGCCTTATGTACCTAAAATTCATTAAGTCAAAAGAAAGCTTTGTGTCTTTCAGTAGCTTTTGGATGTGCTTACAGGTTTCAATAGCCTGGACAGGGCTACGGGAAGAACTAACAGGAAAGAGGGAACAGAGGTGTATGGAGCAATGAGGAGTGTGAAAACAGGGTGACAACTGTATTTTGCATCAAATTATTCTCAGCTTGTTGTAAGATCCTGGCTTTGAGCAATTAGTCCAGAAATAAAGATTTGTTTGTATTTTCACAGTCTCTCACTGTTGTGGAGACCAGACAGAAAGCCAAAAAAAATTGTGCTCTTCCCACTGCATTTCCTTCAGCAATAAACACCTTCTTCATTTATATATATTTAAGGAAAAAAAAAAAAGCACAAAAAAGCCAGGAAACTGGACTTTAAGTCTATTTAGATATATGCAAAATCAGCCTGTATGCAGACAGAACAGTTGGGCAGACCTGGGTTCAATGTCTAGTCTTTAATATTCATTTTACCTCAAAATTCCTCTGTACTTTTGTCTCGCAAAACAGTTTGAAAAAGAGATCCCTCAAAAATTGGTCGAAGTTTGGATCAGCATAGCTGTCAGAGCTCACGCGTATGCCAGCCACACAGCCCTTGATACAACTGCTTCTCCCTTATGCCGTATACCCTGGGTATTGTTTAACAACAGCTAGAAGCAGACATATTACTGAAGTAAACATGATTTTTTAAATATTATTTTTAAGAAAACACAAATTATTTTCTATGCATAAGGCTCTCACAGTTATACTCAGTTTTCCAGAGGAAAGCTGCTCTTTTTCAGCAGGTCCAAAGCCTCAAGTTACCCCTTCAACTATGCATCCCCTTGCCTTTCTGTTGGCTAGAATTAATGCCAGTGGAGGAAGGATAACTGTGCTCCAGCCTGACATCCTGAGCTGCAGGAGGAAGAGGGGGGTGAAGCAGCTGAGCAGGGAGCACAGTTACACTCAGACTAATGACCAGCAGCTTCATAAAGTCACTGTGCTTAGTTATCGCGTTAGCACTGGAAGCATTACATGAAAAGCAACATTTCAGTTGCATTATGTTATTAATTTGGCTAAAAGCCATTGCCTTTTCTAGATTGTCTTAAAATAACCGTTTCCTACTGAAATAGCTTCCTTTCTCCCCAGCCAAATAATAAAAGTAGTCGGGTTTGGGGATGCGGGGGAGAAAAGGGCCCCAGGTTGTTTCCAGTTTTTAGGCCTATGGAAACTTAACAGAACATACACAAAAGCGATGAAAGTCCAAAGGGCCGGAGTGTTTAGTGCTTGTTTTTGTTCCCTCCCTGCCAAAGCAGCAGCAGTTGCCCGTTCTTTCCTTTGTGCCTGGCAACCCCACCACTGGTAGGACAAGCCTCTAGTCTTGGTACCTACCACGGGGCGTTGGCATCCGGTCACCGCTCCGCTGTCCTGAGCTGATCCTTTTATTCCATGGCATTCACCTCAGATGTATTTCAGCTGGCTTAGTGGCCTTGCTATTAAAATAAAAACCTGGATGAATCACCTTCAGTTTAAACACGGAGGGAGTCATAAGTTTGCTGCTCCTGTTAGCCTCTGTTTATCCCGCATGCCAAAATATCCACCCTCTTTTGGGTGTTGCAGCCACTAGAGTCACCAAAAAAACCTTCTTCAACAGGGTGGGTATTTGCAAAGTTTACTTTAGCTTTTTAAAAAAAAAAAAAAAAAAAGAAAAGTTGATTTCTCCCTGTAGACTTGCTCCTGAGAGCAGCCTCCTCACTAGTTTTATTATCTATTTCCAAGTTATATTTTTTTGGAAATCCTTTCTGTTCATATGATGCTGAAGCAAACATACTTGGGTTATTTTTGTTCTGTAAACACTGATACTTGGTCTTGCATTGACCTGAAGTGTAAGGATCTGCTCTTCAGTGAAAAGAGGGTCCGGAAAGGATGGGAACTCAAGATACACTTTGGATTATGCTGTTTGAGGCCTCCTCACCAAACCCAGAAGAACAGGAGCCCCATTTTGTTGTTACTATTTAAAGCCTGACAAATTCTTTGAGTAAGTCTGATCCTGTTCTCCAAGTACTTATTCCTGCTGCCACTGAAAGTCTTGTGGTCATGGAAATATGGCATGGAGGTCACTCTGAAACCCCCAAGAGTTTTGTCATCAACTTAAATAGAGCCAGAATTTTCCTGCAAATCTCTCTGTAGTGGAAATAGATATTTGTTCTGCTAATAATGAGACTGGTAGAAGAAAAGAGGATTATCAGTAACATATCAACAAAGCCACTGCATTAAACAGTGACACCTGGCCAGGACCCAGCAAAGGTGAAAACGTGGCAGAATGGGTAGAATAGAGATAGGTGAAAGAAACACTGGGAGCTCAACGCAGCCAGCATTCACAGGATCCTTCCCGCCACATTAAACTGCTACTGATGTACCTAACGTGTCACATCCAGAATACAGAGTAACCAGCTTGATGGCGTCAATACAGGTCTGCAAATCAGGCATAGCACTGGCAAAATGAATGCAGTCAGAGTATGAAGCAGCCCCACAGTGAAGCACAGCACGTAATTAAACTGTGAAACCTGTTGTTGCAGGACATTGCAGAAAGCAATTGGAAAAATCTGTCAATGAATGTTAAATCCAAATGGCAATATCACAGCTGAGAAAACCCCTAGACTAAAATCCCTGGAAAACACATACATGGGGGAAAAATTATCACTATATATTGGTCGTTACCCTCTTCCCTAGCTGCTCCTGCTATTGCTAGGGAGAGGAGCATGAGGCTGGACAGACCTACACTACAAGTCCTCCTACATTCTTGGGGTCTTTGACCCAGGGACAGAAACTGCCTTCACTCCAAATTAGCATTGCTGATTTTTCTAAACAAGATTAAAGGTCAATGCAAAGCTTTGTGCTCTTGCCGTTTGGCTTTGAAACTACGCTCCTTTGCCTGCACTAGGAGTCCAAAGCACAGGAGCAATACACAAAGGAGATCATTGCCAGGTAAGAGTAGAATCATCATAAACAGTGCATTTGCACATCATCTGTTAAAGCTTTCTGGGCAGGGACCATCCTGCTGGCACAAGCACATCTGACATCTCACATGCATTGCACGGACATCCGGAATACATGTGTATTCCTTTTATTGTAAACAGCCAAGTTTAAAAGTGATCTTTCACAGGCCTTTACTTGTTTGCTTCTTGTCCAAGCTAACAAGATCTGTCCCAAAATAGTGAACCAGTACATCGCCTTTCATATAATGCAAACACACAGACAAACCCCAAGCCCCAGAACGCGACTTCCAGAGAGAGTCCAAGAAAGCCACAGGTACACATTGCAGAGGAGACATGAACATCACATCTGTATGGCATCTGAGCAAAGCGAACCATGGCTCCGGTTGAGCGCAAGGGATAGGCGAGCAGGTCTCTGATCACTGTCCAGTGCAGATTAGGAAACAGATAGCTGTCCCCAAGAAAAAAACAAGGCTGGGAGGGAACAAACTTTCTTGAGCTGCGATCCTCCCAGATCATTAAAACATGCCACTTAATCCTGGGCAGTGTGATCAGACACCTCTCCGCTCCTGTCAGGGGACCAGTTTTCTCCAAATAATAAGCAAAAGACTTCTCAGTTTGATTCGCCGCTCCCCGGAGTAAGGATTTAGACACATCAGGGACTTTAGGGATGGAGAAGGCCTGTTACAAATGCCAAGCTGCTGCCTCTGGCTGCCTCCTGCCTGGACATCCCTCCCTCCCTCAGTGTACCCTTCTGACCAGTTTACCTGACTGATGCATGCCCTTTTCTCCCAATCCCACAACAAGCAACCTTGGGACCCTCATGGAAATGAACAAAAACTATTTAACAGCATATTTAAGGCAGTAGATGAGCCAACACAGCCATCTCCCACGAGGGAGAAAGAAGGAAGGGGTCTGAACTCAAGGTCTTGCAAAAGCATGTGCCCATCAACTGAAGGAGGACTTTCGTGTGTACTTGACCACTTTAACATGACGATTGGATTTGCACTAGTCACCTCCTCTTCCTATTACTCTCCAGCCAAGAGGAGGATTGATTCTGTGATGGCTCGTGCACCCTACTGCAGAGCTCAGCCCCCCAAGGACCAGTCTCCTCTTCCAGCAGTAATTTCCCATGTGCCCTTCCCAGGCTGCTCTGTCTTCTCATCTCCTACTTCTCAGAGACCTTTAAATATATATTTTAAATTCCAACCAGATTCTTGGACTTGGCAGATAAACTGTGGGTCCCATAAGAGTTATATTTTCTTTGAAAGCCTTGAATGAAGTCTTTATAAAAAACTTCATTAATATTGCTACCTATATGCCTGCTCCCCACTTCCTGTGCAAATCCAAACAGATTCTCCACACAGAAAGACTTTTGAAATTCGCATATTTACTCCCCCCAAACAGTGAGAGTGTTACTGAGGAGTTTGTGGTAGAGTCAGTCCACATGTGTGTTGTCCTGCCGGAGTTTAAAAAGATGAAGTCCTCTATTCATCGGAGATGAAAAAAGTAGATGCAAGAGGGGAGGATATAAAGCTGGGGAGATTAGGGCTCTGGAGTTCTGTGCTCTGGCTTCATGCCGTTGGCAGAATTCGGTCCATTTTTGCAATTAGATTATATGACAGTAAAGAGTCATTACAGCTAACGCAGTACAGTGCGTACAAGGGTGTTAAAGCTGTTTCTGCCAGAATAGTCAAAATTAGTAAAGAAGTTGTTTCAAAAGTATCATAGGCTTTTGGTTTGTTTGTTTAAAAAAAAAAACCCAAACTAAACTATTCTGCTGAATTCTGCAAGCTGCAGATGTGCAACTCTGAGCACAAGTCATCCTGTGACATCCAACCAGTACCTCAAGAAACTAAGCCCACAAAACAAGTCCTGCTCCCACTGCGGTCAGAGGGTGAGCTCCCCTTGCTGAGAAAGGGGTTGGAACACAGCTGGGGTGCAGAGTTAGGAGTAACAGAGTCTACTGGAGGACAACAGCAATCCAACGTCTTACAATATTTCTACTTTTAAAAGTCAGCTTCTTCCAGGTTCACTACTCTGTCAAAGTTTGAGTAGCAGCAGCAATTAGCTACTGACAGAAAAGGGCAACATTCAGGCACCAGGCTGGATAAGAGACAGACAGCAAGTGAAACAGGGTCATCTGGGACACAGTTCCAGGTCTGCCATTTATTACGCTTTCAATTTCCCTTTTCCAACGCAAGGCCAAAAGATACGTAACTCTTCATGAAGAGCGCTGCAAGCTACAGCCTACATGCCATGACATGCAAGTAATCCCTCTGAAGACTATTAAATGTTTAAAGTTATTCATGCTTTTAAATATATCTCAGGGAAAATGATTGCTACAAGAAGCAGCTAGTTAAATCTTTCAGACCTTTACACACACACTCAATATAAAGTAGTCTATAGGGCTAACCAGCCAGGTGTGCACACTTGCAGGACATAGAGCAGTTTAAGACCTCCTTCTGTACATTGCTAGAGTCAGCACAATTCAAGGATAAGATCCCCAAGTAGGCACCAAGGCTCCTACACCTCTAAACGACTTAGTGTGCTCATTTCCTTTGACCAGGAACACTTTACTGATGGCTTTAGAAATTCTCCTTTGACCAAAACTGTCCCAGTGATTGAACCCTTGAGTATACTGCAAGGCTTATATATTTGGGCAGGTGTCTGGAAAGGGCCACAGACTTAATCTTTATTTAAAAAGGATTAAAGATGGTGGACGTTTTGGGTATGTCAACAGGACGTCTTTAAAGAGTAATTTGTTTTAAACTGGGCTGTTTTAATTAAAAGGTAGCAAGCAAAGGAAAACAAAATAGAAAAGAAAATCCATTTGAACTTCTTCAGCGGAAAATTAGATTTCTGATCAAGAGTTGCGTGACCTTTCCTTCCAAAGGAACATCAAAAATTTCTGAACAAAACCCAAACCATGACATATCTCATGGGAAGTTGTAATCAGTTATTCAGAATCCCTCTGCTCCTCAACAGGCAGCATTCCCAGGCACAAAGCATCCTGCACAACACCACTGCTTAGGGCTCCCATGACACACGAACCGAGATAGGAGCGCATCGGGGAACACCCAGTGCGAGCAAGGAGATCTGTTGAAGGACAGCAAGAGCACAACACAAAGTAACACAGAAGAATTGGAATATTCTGAGTTTGAGGTTTTCCCTAAAAAAAAAAAAAAAAAAAAAAAATTCCTATTGGAAGAACATTTTCCAACCAGCTCATTTTTAGTTCATTTGTCAAGGATAGTTACAGCCCACTGTAGTTTGTTTGGTGTAAATAATCAAAATTAGAATTGCATCAAATTTTGGCTGCAGGAGGGAGATATGGAGTAGCTGTTTCAACACCATGCTGGGAGAGCTGTCTCCCACCCTCTTATTCCAGTGCTTCCACCAACTTGCCACATTCAGCTTGAACACACTTCGCTTTTGCACAATGCGGCTGCAGGACAGCTCTGCTCTGCCTCAGGTTGCGGTGCAGATGTTGCACCCTCTGAGCATGGTTGTCATCTCACCAGAAGTCCATAGGAGAGCCACATCCATCCCTGAGACTTCCTGGTCCTTAGTGACACTTTTATATGACCCACTTCCCCGGGTGGACACGGAAGTTTTGTCCTTGGCACCTGGAGAGCAGTCCAACCTTTTTCAGTAGGAAGCCCCAGACTTACAGAAGGCTGACACAGTTTGGAAATTGCCCTGAAAAACCTCTTTCTTCCATAAAGTCCTCTGTGTTAGGGACTACCTTGGAAGGTGCTGAGCACTGCACTTAAATCAGAAAGCCTTTCTGGGGCAGAGGTTCCATCATGAGGAACCCCTGTATCGCAGTACCACGGCACCTACCTGCGGCATGTCCTGTGCCCCAGCACTTGCACTGGAAATAACACACTAAATTTGAACTATTGCAACTGCGGGTAAGTGTTCGGTTTTTAATGGGAACCCACCGCGATGGGAGAGAAAACTCCAGCACTGGCTAATTCTTTGAAAGGAACAAAGGCCAGTAATATCCCAGCAGAGAGTACGGGAAGGGTAAATATCCATGTGCAGTGTAGCCAAGGATCATTGTTTAAAAATCCTTTACAGAACAAATGGAAGTCTGAAATCTTAAGAAGGTGGGTTTTTTTTTTTTTCCTTTTTAAGGAAGAAACATCTGTGGGAAGTATTTATGAGACGTATAATGCACCTCACATAGTACCCTAAGGGCCATCTTTAGAGTGGAAATAAAGCTTCCATACTAGGAGTTTGTTAACATTGTGACAGAAATCAGATGCAAACACAAAAGCTCACTTGTTCTGTAATGACTTGCTGAGATAAGTGTCCCTTATCAGCAATACTGTTTTCTTTTGGAAAGGAAGGGACTCTGTGTGTACAAGCAGGGGATGGAAGTCAATGAAAACAGAAGGCTGGAGAGGTCTGAATGGGTATTTTGTACTGTAATTCTAGCTTGGGGCTGCTTTTTTGGGTGTGGAAATATCAAACACTGACCTCCCACTGACGGTCCTTGGCAGTGGGATAAGTCGCTCATTTATTTTTGCTCAGCCACAAAGCTGCTGTGTAACATGGCAAGGTCCTTGCAAAGTTACACAGGCCCGATACATCTCCCCGGCAAACAGCCTGCACCCCAGCGCCGCACCCAGCCCTCACATGCCCCTGCTCAAAATACCACCGAGCTCATGCCCACAGCCAGGTAATCCCCACAGCCCTCGTCAGGCAGCTCTTTCAATCGGGAAGAAAAGAGGATTTGTGCAGAAGAAGGTTGGGGTGGAAGGGGTAAAGGACACCTAAGGCATCCTTCTATTATAGTCGACAAAGCCCTTGCTAACAGGGGCCTTCGGTGGTGATGCTTGTGACCTGGAAACCCAAAATAGGCCAGGCTGAAGTGAACTGCATGACAACATCACATACACAGGAGAAGCGAGGTGTGCAGGAACTTTTCTCTGTCCAAAGTAGTCACAACATTCTTTTAAACAGAGAGGAAGAGGCGGGGAAAAGGTTTTGCAGGGAGGTGGCCATCTCTGATCAGAGACTTGCTCAACAAGAAGGTGGTTATGGACTCTTCTGGGTCTTGGCTGGGGCCTGCTAGCATCCACAAGGAGTTTTGTCTTGGTCTTGGAGCCATTTTAATACCCAAGAATGCTCTGTTATAGGCTGATGGTACATTATTGAAGTGAGAACCTATAGGGGAATGCTGGGCTCTTCTCTTGAGCAACGCAAACTCAGAAAGTAACATATGGCATTAAGATTCAGGATAATTAAAGCAGAACCACAACGGCAGGGAGTTCTAGTTAAATCCGATCAGAACATGAATAGACTCGGCATCTCTGCTCGCAGGGGAGCATTTCAGACCTCTCTGCTGCATGAGGGGTTCAGCCAAATCAAGTAAACAGCTCTCCCAGGCCATCCCCACTCCCGCAGCAGGCCATAGGCTCTCTGACGTTTCAGAGACCACCACCATTTCATTCCACACCCAAGCAGCAGCGCAAACTTTGGATGTTGTCACCAGATCAGAAGAGGTTTCCCCTCCTCCCGCATTAGCTTGCCTCCCAGTCATTTTATTGGCAAATCTGGACATAATGTGGAGCTGTACCACAGTCTGGATAGAAAAGCATGGGATCCATCAGCAGGATACATTAACAATATGGTGTTAATAGCCCATGGAAGGTGATGCAGAAACTCACTTGTTCCCAAGCACGTCATCTCTTTTACAAGGCACTAGCTACGCGTGGTCCCATGCTGTTCCATTAGACAGAGAGAGGCTGAAAAGTCTGGATTAAATAAAAGGAAAACAGCTCTGATAACCATCAATGTACCAGTTAACACTGCATTTCCTCACTGGCTTCACATACACAGAGGGGAAAGGGTGCAAGACTAGAGGAAACTTCCAGCATTATCTTGTCAGACGACAGAAGCCAACTTGCTGAACGAACGGCTGTGCTGTCAGGCCCCACAGCCAAGTCAACAGTGATAACTGGCCAAGATACCATAGCTAAAATTTTACTTTTCATATTTAAGCCTACCCAGCTCAACCCCTCTCTGCTCAGAGGATGTTCCAGCCTGGATCGCTCTGGGGGCAGTCATGAGGACATGATTTTTTTGACCTAAGCCAACTACTGCTGAAAATCCAGTCTGACGCTGTGATACATTTCTGCTCCTCCATTGTTAATTCAGCCACTAATACCTACACAGACTCTGTTCCATAAACAAGTCTGAAACTAGACAGCGGGGATCAAGGGATTTTGAGGGATTCGCATGCTACAGCCAAGGAATGCTCCAACACCACCCACCAGAGACAAAAAATTAAAAAAGACAGGTTCAAGAAAAGACATCCACCAGGAAAGCACTCATGCAAAGGAGTAGTTTGAACTTGAAGCAACTGTCACTTTAAAACACGTTCTTTTCTTCTGAAATGGATTCAGCACTTCTGCTCGCCTTTAGCCAGCCATGGAAAGGCAACAGGTTATCATGGAAGAACTGGGCTTTACTAAGCCAGCTCCCTAAGACAGATCCTGCCACTCAAACCTAGAAGGTTTCTGTCAAAAGACTGGCAAGCAGGGAAAGAATCAGAACAAACTAGAGCCCCAGTGATCCTGTCTAAGAGAGCCAGCTGGCCTCTCGCAGGGAGCAGTCATCTGCTAAGGCAGAGGCAGGAGATGGGGAGAAGATTTCAGACAAAACCAATGAGGTCTGTTGTGCAGCCAATATCGGCTGGTGCATGGGAAAGTGCAAAACATGAGAAATCCATACCTTTCTGGGCACCTTGTTTAATTGGTTTTTACAGGCAACTTTACAGATTTTGCTGGATAAACCCTCCCTGTGGAGACAAGTGGGGTGACAGGAGGTTTTCTGTCAGCTGCCTGGCATGCAGCATGATGGCTTTTTGAGGCCTTTTGGCTACAAACCAGGAGCGACTAGAAAGTCAGGCATTTTGGTGCAAACTCTGTCCTTTCAGGGTGAATCTGATGATGAAAGAAAGGCTCCAGACTGCAGAGGTGACTGCAGGGTCTACGTTTGTGAACTTCGGGATGGGCGGTGGAGGAGCTGAGGGAAGATGTGGAGGTAATGTTAAATACATAGGAAAATATATTGTTATCTTTGCTGGAGACCAGCCAGGGCACCTCTGGCTGTGCCATCAGTGCACTGGAATTTGAGGCACAGGACAAGAGAGGAACGCAGGAATAAGCAAGCTCCTCTGTTTCCAAGTAGCTGGCATCTGCTTGGAGAACTACCAAAGGCTGAAATAGTTCATCTGTGTTAAAATATAAACTCCCTACACTTACTTGGTTTGCCCTGGTTCTGTAAAGTAAGGCTTTATGGGGGCTTTGAGAGGTTTGCTTAGTGTTCGATAATGTGCAAAAAGACATTTCAGCAGATACACATGGCACTAGCTTCTGCACACAATATTTTACTACGTAAGGCACAGCATTTGTGTTTTGCAGCCAGCTACTGAGTAGCAGCCAGCCTGCACCCCAGATAAGCTAACATTGCTATCTCAGATAAAGGCACAAGACTTCAGGCGCTCCAGCATCACTAAAGACTTGCAGGAACATCACGAGAACCTGGCTGCAAGCAGACCTTTGATGAGGCTCTGCAGTGCCAGGACGGCATCTCTCCTCACATTGTTAAACGGACATGAAAATAAAGAGTAATATCCTCTCCTGTGAGAAGATATGCACAACATCAGTGTGCCCCTATCCTGGGCTCTACCAGAACAGTCAGCTCTAGGGGAGACCATAATTTGATTCTTCTTTTAGTGGAGGACTGGTTTTTCTTCCTGGCAGAACTGAAAAGTAGCATTTCCCTGGAAAACCCATGGAGCTGTCTCAGAAGCAGAGCTTTCTGAGGTTGAATTTTTATCTCTCTCTGCCCCAAAAATGCTTAGAACAGATCTCACTAACCAGCAACAACAGACACACCATACTAACCTGTGGGTGAGGGAAGTGGTCTTATCTGACTGTTATTATACTTAAGAATACAGCATGGGCTGCTTTGAATAAGGCCTTGTTTATGCAAGTCCTCAAAAAAACCAAAATGAAACAAAAAACCCAAACACGACAAAGAAAGAAGAAATGCAATCAAATCCATTTCAGGTTTTACAAGACAATAAACTGCTAGTGCACAAAGAAAACACTCATTGAGGGAAAGAATTATTACTGTTCTTCAAATCCATCACTTAAACATTTACCCCTGCTTATCTCTGACTAGAAGGGTAGATTTGAAAAACCTCACAGGTAAAACTGAAACGAGGCTTTTCACTTGTGACACTTACCTGAAAACCACCTCATGTTTTTCCCAAGTCAGAACAAATATTTCAACCCATAGCCGTTTATTGGATTTGAGCAGAGGTGAGCTCAAATGGATACATTTTGCACTGAAATTCAGCTTCACAAAAAATCAAAGTGGTGTCTAGGTTTACATATAAGAGAAGCTAATGCTATGGGATTGGCTGGTTTGCTTCCCCGAATTGCATTTGCATTGGAATGTGTTTTCGTACAGTTAACACTGCATGACAACCACTGACGTTACACAGATTAACTTGTCTCTCAGTGGATGTATATCTATCACAAGTTACGGTCTCTTGGAAAAGAGCAGGACAGAGCCACTTCATCACAACTTGGAAGGATCTGGAGAAGTTCCCAAGCAACAGGTGCAAGGAATTACGTCCTAGGCATTGCCAGCAGTCCACTGGAGGAAAAGCTGGTGAAGACACCACTGTCACCTCCCTGGCCAAGCACCACGGTGAGCAGAAGCAGAGCAAGCCCTGGCTACCGGATTACAGCTTCCTTCTGTCCTGACATTCCCACCAAGCAAGAGCATGAGAGCCAAAAAAGCCTATTCACCTAGAGACCTCCCATAAACTCTTCCCAATTTTGAAGGTGGTATCTCCCCTATATCTCCCCCTCCCATCTCTTGGCAGTTTCTGGGGACCTTCTGGCAAAACACCTCTGGTCATTCTCCTTGTTTGCCTCTGGACTGACATTTCCTTCAGCACAAATTCAAAGTTGGGTCAGTCTTCTATGGAGGCCTTGCCCAAGCATGTAGAGTGGGAGGGGGCTTCACAGAAACAGTGCTCTGGTGTGTGCCTCCCAGCATGGTGCTTAATACACTCCCTCCCCTTTTTACAATAATATGGTATTTTTGACTTGTGCTTGGTTTGTGATTCACAGAAACATTGGATTATTTGCTGCAGGATTGCAGTGGCAGGATTGATCCTGCAATCATGCAGTGGACTGTTCCCACAAACTCTTGTTTAGAGAAACATGAAGGGTTTCTTTCTCCTCTAGGAGGGGTTCTCTTAAGATCAAGCTGAATCCCATCTTCCAACATGGCTGAAGCCTTTCCACTTTGCCATTAGCTGCAACTTTTATAAGACCATGTCCTACCCTATCATGCAGTTCATTATATATAAAGTGGTCCTAAAACCTGGACAAAGCACCACTGCACTGTTCTTGACCTCTTTGGAACCTGGGAGGTTCTTCACACCTCCAGCTTGGTGATATTCCCTGACAGTAATCAGTAACTTGGAAAAATGAATTACTGATACATAGCTTGCCACATTACAATCTACACCATGTTTATCTTGTATACAAGAACATCAAGAGCTAAAACATCAAAAACCTTACCTGCATCGTCATCATCTACTGTTCCTCCCCACCCATAAGCCCTCTTGCTATATCACTGAAGCAAACTCGCTTGATTTAATGGGTTGTACTTCTGACAAAGCCTTGTTATTCCCCAGGCAGTCACAAGCCACTGCCTTATTCCAGAAACCAGAGGTAAGCTACTCTGCTCTGTAGTTCCTGGTTTCTTCCCCCTCTCCACTTTTTAAAGCCAAGTACTAGGTTTGCCCTTTCAGTTCTGTATAACCTCACTCATCCCCAGGAGTCCTTGAAGGAAGCCAAGAACAAACTGGTGCTTAAAATCCTCTTTGGCACTATTCTGGCTACTTCAGGGTGAATTTTATCACAGAGGTACTTTATTTAAGTACCTCTAGCGTGAGCCCATACCACCATCAGTGCCTGCAGAGCATTAACTGAAATAGCAAATTGCAATCGTAAGGTAAGATGGACATGCTGAAGTCATGAAATGGTCTGGCATCTTTTAATATCAGCTTCCCTCTGCAGCAGGCAGAGGATAGCCGCCTGTTTGGTCTCATTCACAATGATTTTTCCTTCTACTATTTTTTGGAGGCATGCCTATGCGTTTGATCTGGTTTCTACTCTTTTTTGCGTCTTTCCTTTTTGCATCCCAGGGCACTAAGCAGCTCCCAACTTAGCTGAGCTGATTTCTTATTATACTCCCTCTGTTTCCTTTGATCAGGATAATTTGCGTTTGTGTCCTTCATAAGTCGGTCTTCAACACATTACAGCAATCGACTCATCTGAGACAAACAAGACAAAAATTACTGTGTTCTGGGAGGTATGTGAAGATACTGGAGGCCATATGTTCCCATCCCCAAATGGTATGTAACTTATGCTTTCCATCATAAGTTGCTGCTATAGAAGCCTCTTTTATCCAGCTTAAACCTAAGTAGTTTAAGTCTTTCTGCTCCCAACCAGAAGAATGAGGCCAGCATCCCTTAGCAGGAAAAAGGGTGTGATCTGTGGCCAGGGAGGAGCAGCCAGGAGATGCCATACATACAGCCCACGTTCAAACCGCAACCATTCATGCAGAAGCAGCCTTGCGGAGTACAGCCTCCCCCCGGGCCACAAAGGTACTTTGGAGTGCTGGAGAAACGCCACGGGGCCATGCTGTGCACATGACATCGTGCGTGCATCTGCACCACATAGCCTCCCATCCCTGCATTTATGCTTTCTTTTCCAGCTGTATTTTGAAAAGCCTGCTACCCACTGACAGCGGGCTTCTGTAGCATTGCTTTTTCCACTGTGCACCAAATTCCCCGTTGATGGACACGGAGAGCGTGCTATGAGGTCGGGCGTTTTCAGCCTGGTCTATGTGTGTGTCTGTGTGAAGGCCGGCACTACACCCACACTTTCCCTAGTTCATCATCTCACTCCTGTATTAAGGCTCAGTCCAAACCCACTTATGAGCAGAAGGGAAGTTCATAACCACCTACATCAACATTTAATCCTTAGTATCTTCTTGCCTTGTGGAAGACATCAAGCAATTTTAGGCTACTTCACCTGCCATTGATTTCCCACCTATGTCCTCTGGTATATACATAGTCTTCAACCCAGCCTTATTCCAGTTAAAATTCTTCATTTCTCTCCCCCCCACCCCAAAAAAGCCTCCCCACCACGTCTTTTTGGATTGCTGTGAACCACCACCTACCCAGCCTTCCTGCCAGTAACCCGGCCACTGCTTCGGCTCACTCAGCTTGCTCCCTGCTCCCGGACTAGACCCAAGCACAACAACCGCATGGGGTTTACCACTCCAAGAACATGGCCTCTCGTATTCCCCCATCCTGCCGAAATCCCCACTCAGGTCCCCGTGTCAGCTCACAGTCAGATTACTGCAACCGCCTTTCCTCTGGCCTTGGCAGACAATCTCGCCTCGGTGCCTATCTGCCTGGAACAGCACCGTAAAAATTTCTCTTAATCTGTTTGCCTTTCCCCTGTGTAATTCCTCCTTTCGCATTTATCTTTTGATATTCTCTACTGCACCAAAGCAAAGCCACTTCCCTGCACTCTTAAGGACCCTTCAGAGCCCCACCATAAACAGCAGCAACGCGTACCCCTCTCCTCCCTCAAAGCTTTTGCGGCTCTTTCCTGTGATATCTCAGAAAAGACCCTGAAGACAGGCAGGCTGCTGGTGTGCCAAGGCCATTGCTACTTCTGAAAACCGCAGTTTGCTCTGTTGTTCTTGGTGCTCCCATGGTCACTTCGCCCATGCCCGTGTCATTGCATGCTTTGACGGTAGGCACCATCGCTCTGCTCACGCAGTCCCTGTCTGTAAGTGAAAATCCTCCTCACTGCAGTAACATAGCTGATAAAGTATGGTTTAGGAAGACTCACGCATCCAAACAAACTCAAATTTCTTCCATCTTCCTTGTAAAGGAAAAATTCATCCGATGCAATTTCTTTTTATGAGGCCAGCTTTTACAGACCCTCCAGCGCTCGTTACGGAAAATAAGTGGAAACTCCTGGCAGGGGATTATATTTTTTGTTGTTTTTTTAATATATATGAGCAAAAGCGTATATTATGCTCTGCCTACATAGGCTTTGCCAAAGAAATTTGCTGATGCTTGCAAAACTATGGGACAGTTGTCCAAATGCTTGCCACTTGCTACTCGTAGACAGTCATGAATTGTCCTTCTTGCTGACAAGTTAATGTTGCATCATAAACTGCCCACATGAAGTTTTGTTGCTATAACACATGACTGAATTCAATATGTCAGAGAAATGATTAATTGCCCTAGAGATTTGGATCTTTAAAAATAGCAGAAATTCAAAACCCCAATGTTCTTTATTCTGATGCTGGTAGAATTTACATCACGGTTAATAAATAACAGGCCTCCTTCAGAAATTAGGTCATTAGATTATTCCATTTGCAAACACAAAAATGCAATCAGATGGAACTAGTAATGTCTAGGATACATAGACTAGACAACAGTGACATCTCAAATGCTTATGGGGATTATTTCAAGGAAATCTTGGTCTGATATTCAAGTGTTTGCAACTTCAGGTGCTCCAGTATTAGGGGTAAGATAAAAAGAAAAAAAAAGAAAAAGGTTCTTTACAGCAGCTCAAAACTTGTAGAAGATTTGTATCTTAGGATGTCCCAAAACTTAGTGTATCTCCTCAAAACAGAAAACGTGTAGCTGGCCCAGGTGACGTAGGTCTCCCTGTGCACACCTGTGGCACCCACCTGGCCAAGCCACCTCTGAGGGGCAAATTCACCCCCACGCGCTGCTCACTGCCCCCAGCCAAAGGGATCTATGCTTTCAGCATTAGAGATTGCAACCGCAAGAGGTTCTTCCAACCCCTCGTTGCATTGTACAGTATCTTTACTATAAATATGCTCTGAACTCACCTATTCTTCACGCATTTTGCTGCTTTTTATGTAGCTGTGATGCATAAGAAAACCATAATCAAAAAAAGCTAATTCCAGGCCTAAACGCATGATGTTGAGCACTCTTCTCTGGTGCTCCTCTGGTGAGCGTGGTCATGCAGCACCACAACGAAACCCAGCCTCCCTCCACCTTCCCCAAAATAACCAAGTGATTGTACAATAACTTGGTTATTGCACCATAACCAAGTGATTGCAAACTTGTCCACCCCAAACGTGATGCACTTTCCCCAGTGCATCAAAAGCCACCCAGCCATGACCCAGATGGCCTTCACCAATGCTTGACAGCGAGTCCGCGGAGGGAAATGCTTCTGGTGGGATGCTCAGGCAAACCTAGGGACAGGCAGAAAGGGGCCACATTACCCTTCCTGAGCCAACTCTGACCATTTCCACATACCTCTCATGCATGGAGCAGCCTTCCCAGACCCAGCACCCTGCTAGCAGCCTGGGAAGAGCTGCTGTTGCCAGGAGGCGCACGGAAAAATAAAAGCCAATTATAAGTGATGGCTAGGCTGACAGCAAGTACTTTTAATACAACCACCACATACGAATGCCAATACACTGGATTGAATCCCTTTCTCATCAACCCTTTGTATGCTGCAGACTGTCAAGGGGAGCACGGCCCCCAGCACAACGGAGCCTGACCTCAGGACTGCCTTGCTCGGGGTGTGGGGCGGGGGAATCGGTGCCCTGAGGCTGCAAGAAGCAGATGCTGATAAAGCCAACTGGGATATTACCAGTTTGCTAAGCCGGTACCTTCTGTCTCGGTTTCATTTCTCAAAAATCCTGGCAGCGCAGGAAGAATCAATAGTTCCCCCATGTTAGAAGATGCTTTGGCCTCTCAGAAAAAAACAGGCTGCTTTTGACAACAGCACACCTATTCCCAAGAGCTACGGGGAAATTTGGCATGTAAATACAATTGATTGAATGGCTTTGTCGTAACATAGACCCCGGCCCGCACTGGGGGAAGAGAGGGGAACACCCTGGGGCCCGTGTGAGAGCCTGTCTCTTGCAAAGGGGCAGGGAGCATCCCGTGGGGACAGCGGGGAGCTGCGCGGGGCTCTCCATCCCTGCTGCTCCTGCCAACGGCAGCCCTCACACGAGCTAAACGACACATCTGTCAGTCTGCAGCGCTGTGTCTGTGCTTTAACAGGCCTTTATAGCCCAAGACACCAGAAAACAGGACACACCAGCTCTTGGACATAGGACTCTCTCCTATTTTCTCTTTAAAACATCTCTCTGCTTCTCTATGGGCAGAGGAAGGTTGGTAAATAGACCCCGTGCTAGTACAGCAACACAAGCCTGGCCTGTACCTGGCTTGTTTTTTTAGAAAATGCTCTCCACTGAGGCTTTTCTGTTCCCTCCAGTCTCCACACCGGGACCCCAAGCTTTGGCCAAGCCTCTGCTCCTAACACTTTTTTGTTTTCTTAAATGGACTGAGAAGTCCTTTCATAAAGTTCACATGGGGAAAACACATTCATCCCGGGGTCCAGGGGGGTTTTCAGCTCAGCCCCTTGCTCACATCAGCAGCAAGCCCATCTCATGACAATGCCTAGGCCTCGAAGAACCACATACATGCACAAAACCCCCTTTCTATGAAGTTTTTTTGCATGCGTAGGGCTGCTAGGAATGAACGCAATTCTCTGACCACAGCTCCCCAGGTGATGGGATGCAACCGTGAGGCACTCCCTCTGCTGACTGTGGAGAGCCTCCGCCAGCCCACTGCTGACATGGTCTCGGGAAAAGGTAGCATTTAAGACATTTTCCCCCACTATTTTCAAGTCTGGGCACTTAAGTGTGAATGTAAGTATCTGTTTTTGCAAGTGCCCTGTAGTTTTTCCAGCCTTCTGTGTTGAAGACGATGTTTAAAAAAATGGATAGAAGCACTTCTGTATCAGATTAATGTTTCAGACCTGGGTTATTCCACATTATAACAAATATCCTGCCATAAGATTACTTCTTTTCAACATTTCTGCAAGTCCTTCTGCCCAAGGAACTCAAAGCACAGCACAGACTTAGGCACATGGCACATCCTAGCACCATCAGATGAGCATCATCTACCCATGTCCATGTTTGAGAGGGGTAAAAACAGGCAGAAGTGACAGTGAGAACTGGAACAAGAACCCAAACCCACCAGCATCTCCTCTGAAGGTCTCCTCCAGGGCTAGGTGCATCTCCTTGTCGCAGAGTTTGGTCTTTTGTACAGACGAGGAGAATCATGGCAGAAAAGCGAACCAACCCTACCCTGCCCAAACCTTACACCAACACTTCCCTGACACCCAGACTATCTTCTGGGCCTCTAACACCTTTAAGACCTCTTCCTCTTCTTGGGCCCAGTTGAATACAGAAGCAGAACTGTCATTAAAAACAAAACACCCCATGCCCTGTGGTTTTTCCAGCTCAACATACCAGTAGCAGATAGCTTGGGGAACACAGGCACTGCCAGACACAGCAAACACTGGTGCACTGCTGGAGCTCCACACCTTGCCTCCAGCAGCCTCAGCTTTCAGTAGTGGGGCAACAAGGCCTGCCATAGACCATTTATGTGCTTTACGCTGTTTATTTCCATCTCTGACACGTGCACACTGATCTCCCTTTTCATCCCGTTTATCCTAGGCACTATAACTGGAAGGGTTATTACTCGTAAGGCAGAGGCCTCTTCTGAGCCCTCCTCAGCACCTGAACTCTGATCTCACCCACATCTCCTACCCAGTAATGCCGCTCCCTCCCACACCTTCCCATTTTCTTGAGTATTTTTTGAAAAGTAAGTTCTCACTGCTGATGAAGGAAGGCACAGTAAAGTCAACAATGCTTGCTTTACAGGGCAACACATCCCGAGTCAACAAATGGGTCCTAGGACTAACCCTGTGCACAGACCTGGGTAGGCAACTTCTCCACCTGATATGTTAGATTTCTATCGGGAGTTGGGTGCTCAGGGATAGGAACAGAAATGAGGAAGGAGGCAGCAAGGAAATACAGAAACACCTGGAGAACAAACCGTTTGCTGCAAAATAACTCAGTAAAGTCACAAATAAGCCCAGTAGAATGAGTTGTCTTTCCTGGCTGCCCAGTCACAGCCACCTCCCAGGATGCATGAAACATCAGCATGGGATGGAGATGGGTTTCCCAGAAGTCAGGAGGGACTGGGCATGGAGGCGGTGGAGGACATTTGGTGTCCAGGGGAGCTGCCACACATCCTGCTCCAAAATCTGACCCTACAGTCCTCCCCACCGAGGGGGAGGCTTCAACGCTGTGCATGGCCGTTGCTGAGAAAAGTGGGGAGATGGAGAGGGGTAGATTTAATAATTAGAGGGGGTTCCCCTCCTGTAAAGACGAGTGGGGGACCACAGGAATGAGAAGTGAAGCTCAACACAGAGGTGGAGTCTGCCTGAAAACTGGCACGACACGTCGCTGGACTGAAAGATTTCAGTTTTCACATGCTCCATTTTTCCAACCCAAAAAGATGAAATTTTCCACAGAAGCAGATGCTTTTCTTGAAAGATTTCTTTGAGTAGAAATGCCAAATTCTCCATCAGGAAACTGTTCTGATGGAAGCATTTTCAACAAGCCCTGTTCGAGGTCTATTTCAGGACTGGCCTTTGCTGGCCTGAGTCAGTTCTTTAACTCATCACGGGTTGTTTTTCCTGCCATTACGTACTTTTAAATTGAGAGTGTCTCCGTTTTAATTGAGCTCCTGCTACTGTTTAAATGAGCCCTTGTTTCGAGTCAGGTCGTGAACGCAGCAGCCCTGGCACGGCCCCCCGGCACGGCTCAGCCCAGCAGCAACCACCTCCCGGCAGGGAATCCCCTTCCCAGCAGGCGTGTGGCCGTCAGGCAGGATCGCTCATCCCTCTGCAAGTGGACACACTTTATTCCAAACTCCCTTTTGAAAACCCAGCCATTTTAAACCAGTTTTAAGGCATTTTCAGCTTACTCCACCCATTTCCAGAGCGATGTTTCCAGTGTCAGAAGAGTTTAAAACCATCGTCTGGTTTCACAGGGTCATTTCCACTCACATTGCCAGTGGTGAGCTGGGAATTATTTCTTCACTCTCAATTTCAGCTCAATATTCTGCTGCATTCATGTTGCATCCCCTGCCCTCCAAGCGCAGGAGGAGGAGGGGGCCATGAAGCAGCAGATGCCACCAGGACACAGAGGACGGAGCATCTGGCTCCGCACAGCATCAAACAGCCTGGGACGCCCCACAACGTCCCCCGGCGTCACTTCAGTGCTTGGCCACCCTTCGCAGGGAGGGCTTTTACCAAATACCTAATTGCATTTTCCGTTGCTGCAATGCGATTTGGGCAAGGTGGACTGTAGGCTGGCCAGGGGCCCCGTATCGCTGCCTTCTAAATACGGACTGGAGCCTTCGTGACTATTCTGCAGGGGACGGGGTAAAACGTCTTGGCTGCACAGAAACCTCAAGCCTCCTCTAAGACGTGCAGCAACAGCACCTGAGGAAGTTCTGCTAGGAAATGCGCTTCACACCTTTAATTTCAGCCACTTTGCTGCTTTGGGTGTTGATAGACATGAATTAACAGGGCAGAGTCCCATAGCACTAACCCGGACCGATAGCAGCAACCTCTGCCTTCATCCACAAGAAGCATCCGGCAGGAATTTAACAAATGCCAACAAATTGCTCCCCATTGAGTAAACCACCTGCCATTAGCACTGCGGCATGCGGACACCCACAAAACAGGCTGCCACAGCCACCCCCCCGGCAGGTCCTGCTCTGCACCAGGGAGGTGACGACCAGGTTTCCCTGTCACCCTGCCCCGGTGCTCCTACCAGCTCCCCCGGGCCGGAGCAGAGGATCTGTGGCCGCGGGTTGCCCTCTCGTGGTGCAGCTCAAGGGAGACATCGCAGCAGGTTTCAACATTTTCCCCACAGATCTCCACATCATGCATTCAGACCTCCCGCCATCAATTCATTTTCCATAGTTACCTTCTCAGATGGCTTCGAAGCGGCGCACGGATCGATGGCTGAAGGCGGCTGTGCTGGGCTGTACACGTTCTGCAGCTTAGAACAACATTCTTCCACTCAATGCTGTTTTTCATAGAAACAATTAAAAAAATCTGAGTGTAAGGGGATTAGCTTTCCAATAAAAACTCAAGCCAAAAACTATTTAAAAGTTTGTTTTTTAAAAAAAAATTGAATCAAAACAAACTCTGCTTTAGCCAAGAACTGAACCAAAAAGTTATTCTTGTCCCTCTACAAATAAGTCCTTTGAAACACTAGATCCTTTCAAACCAAAACCGAAAGTTGTACCACAAAGAAAGATTGCTTGTTTTCACTTGTATCATTTCAACTTACAAAGGCACTTCATCTTTTATTGGACTGGCTCTTGGTTTAAATTAAAATTTGTTTTTAAATAGAAATATAGTTCTCTTCACTCAGCAGTGTAAGTGTACTAGGGTGGGAGATCGACAATATCGGTAGCTGTTAGACTCCCCCAGATCTGTCATTTAGGCAGGTAGTTTAATTCACAGCACTACACAGAAGTGAGTTAAATACGTCTCTACGGGAGATGACAGACACTGGGTCTTGGGCCTCTCTACTAAGTTCCTCACCTCCCAGGTGATACACCACTGCAATCAGCGCATTGGATCCAATATGTCATCTCAAATTTATAGGTGTTTCCAGGGGATGTTTTCCCCAGCGTTGGGCCAGACAGGCTGCAGTTGCAATCGTTCACTGCAGCACAATCTCAAAAGTTGGACCAAAAAGGTCTGTAATTCAGTGTCCTGTCTCCAGCAGTAGCCACCAGCAGATGTTTAGAGAGACCATGCAAGAACAGGCACATTTGCAGCCTACCCTGCCTTGGCACAACCTCATGATGTTTTGCTACTTAAATACATGTATTTATACCTCAGAACACCCGCTGAGGTAGGGAAAAATCACATGGAGACCACATCTTTAGAGCTTCACATCCTGCAACGCTCTTGTTTGCAAGGTCTTGAAGCAAGTCTATGCATCTATCTGCAGTTCACTGCACCTCCAACTTTCTCTAGAAACCTATAATCACTCTGGGAATCCAATGACACGAGCGGATGAAGCCAGATGTGTTTGGACTTGCACAGTCACACCACCAAGCTGGACAACCTTCAGGGAGGTCCCGCACATCCCGAGGACATCCCACACCTGACCCCTTCGTTCCTGCCCTTCACTGGTACCAATAGGGGCCAGAAGATTTTTGCTCAAGCATCTGCTGTGAGCTCCCACCAACCCAACCAAGAAACATGGTATTAAAAACAACAAAGGCTGCATGTTTCAGTTACAGCCACAATTTAGTGTCGTACGATAGGTAAGACCAGATGATTTAAGAGCTGCCTCTGCTATTAGACTTGGAATTTCAGAAAAACAACAATTCCAGGAAAATCAATGGAAACACAATTTGATGAATGGTTAAGACATAAGAGCCAATCCATATTTTGACCAGCACTTTAAAAAGCCATCAAAACTCCAACTTCCTAGCAGTCTCAGACACAAAGGGAGAAAAGGCACATTTAACCACCCGAGATGCACGGCAGCCAGGAGTGCTCTGCTGCCATCTCCAGTGCACAGGGCAAAAGCACACAGAGAAAACCTGCGTGTGCCTCATCTGCTGGTGGATGCCACACGCCTTTTGCAAGTTAGAGACACCCACTGGCAGTTTGCTAAGGGAGAAGACCAGTTCACATGTGATTTCCTTAGAATGATCTCCCTAAACAGCATCTCCTGCTGTTACTGCTGGGGACTCTGCTCTGACCCCCTTGGGGCATTTCTTGCTCCCCAGATTTGGGCACCGTCCTCTCTGATCATGCAGGAGGAGAGGTGGCAGGTCTGAAGAGGTGCACACGATGTGCCGTGACAAACTACATGGTGGCAGGCAGCTACCTATGGAGAGATACGGATCCAGCCAGCAGCTCCCCTCTGGCACACGCAGCACTGAGATCCCAGCAGGAGGACACAGGTGGCTCTTTTCTGAGCTTCACTCACGGACCAACCAAACAAGACACCACGATCAATCATGCACATGTTTAGGCTGGAGCTTCAGCCTCTAAACCTCACTGAGCACATCAATGGGGCTTCTACGTGCCCCAGACATCACCCAGGCTTGGTGCTCTCTTTTACCTGTACAGGCAGGAGGCAATGGGCAAGACCTCTTTACACCCTTAATTATCATCCACTGCGATGTCAGCCAGAGCCAGGAACAAATAAAAACCAACCCACATTAATTAGTTCCTTGCATCCCCTGCCAGGGATGTGGCCACCCCAGGCTGAGCTGATGCTGCACCACGGGAAGGCAGTTCCTGCGGAGACACGTTTCGCCCGGGTCTGCAAGGACCTTCCTGAGATTTACACCCACTGCAGCTAAAGAGCCTCACTAGAAAAATAGCAAACTAAAATTCTACAAAGCAGAGCAAACCAAAAAAAGCAGGTATGCCTGCTGGGGACCAGCCAGCCCCGGGGAGCAGTGGCACGAGCTACTCACCGGCTGCACGTGGCATTGCTCCCGGCTCCCCCCACGTGCCACCTTCCGACCGGAGGGCTTGGTCCCCACCGGCTCAGCCCACCCATCGGTCCCCCCTGTTGCACTCCGAAACCCCCGCTCCCTCCTGTTCACGCTGGAGCGGGGAGGAGGCTCTGCGCCGCCGGCACGCACTCCCCGCCGGGGCAGGACCCCCCAGCCGCAAGAGCTGCCCGGGGCCTGGACGCTTTAATTCCTGCATCGCTCTCAGCCCGCAGAGCAGATTGAGGCCAAGTTCTCATTACCGCAGGTCGTTCGCTGGACGGGAAGAGGGCCTCCCCTTATCGCTTTCCCACGTTGACGCTGAAGAAGCTCTGCTCCCGGCAGGAAGATCTCCTGGTTTGGATTGAGGTGAGCAGCCTCAGCCTCACTCAACCTCAACCCAAGAGCATTAACCCTTGCTGCATTCGTGCAATACCTTTTATTGCTGTTTCAGACACTGAGGACACCCCTCAAGACCCAAGCAAGTGCTAGCCTCAGAGGGCAACCAAACAGCTTGAAAAAGCACGAGCTGGGCATGTTCCACGGGTATATGCTTTCAGGACTGATGTAGTTAAACCAGAGCCAAAAGCCCATCTGGAAGGTGATGTCTGTTAAACAGGAGCCATGTCAGCTGCTGCCTGGGACCCTGGCCATCCCCTCCATCCTCCTCCACCAACAACCAGGCCCGGGGCCATGGGGCTTTAAAGTGACCAGTGAAAAAGCCTTGCTCAGCCCCCGTCACGGGGCAGCCCCGTAGCCGCCAGTGCCAGCACAGCAGGTAGAGGGGAAAAAGGAAGTTTGGGAATGCCTCAAGTTTGCATCTTCACCACCAATTTGCTATCAGTTTAACTTAACGTCTGACAGTTCATTCAAAGGAGTTTTATAAATAAAGCAAACTAGGGAAACTTTGCATGTTAATGAGTGCAGAGATACAGGTAACAGAGACTGGTGAAGGTGACAGAGAAACCGTCACTACCCTGAGTGGCACCAGCAACCACCGACCCAGTCTCAGAGGTGTAAAACGGGGATGGGCATTCCCACAGGGGAAGAAAACTCCCTACAACCCCGTGGCAAATCCCTGGTTACCCCCCTGCTTTCAGGGGAGTGCCCGTACTGGCACCAGTGCACATCTCCCCAGTCTCTCCCCAGCCAGGGCACCCCCGTACTGGTTTACACAGCCAAACCCCCCCGCACACCTACCCCAGGCAATCCCGCAGACAGCCCCGCTGCGGGGAGGCGACGGCTGGAGCGGGGCTGCCGGAGGAGCCCACCTCCCCAGTCTCCTCACCCTGTGACTATCAGAAAGGGGTGTTAAAACCCACCTCCAGCTCAGCTCAGCTGGTGGCGATTCACCCCCAATCATCGCAGCCAGCTTTGGTTCTCCCCTGGAGAGCCCCCGCTCCTCTGCTGCAGCGGGCATGGGGGCTCTGTTCAACGTCCCCTCGGGAAATCTGATCTCACCGGAGGATTCAGGATGCCCATGACAGAGGCTTTGATCCCATTTCTGACTGCCCAAAGGGCACTGTGTCACCCCCTTGTTCTCAGCACCATCTGTTCTCCCTTCCGGCTCCCGAAACACCTTTTTTCCTCCCAGGTATTTCCTTCTGCTGCTTCAGGCACGGCGACTTTGCAGCACCCACCACGCAGACCCTGCACAGATTACAGCACTCTCCACCGGCTCTGCAGGAACTGCTTAGCCTCCGGCCATAGCCTGTGAATAATCTACCAACCAATTAGTATTAGTAATTAATTACTTGCACATCTCTAATGCTTCCTTTCCAGGCTAGCAGAGCATTTTACAAGCGTAAAGGAACCAAAACTCCTCGTTCCCGAGGGCCACCGAGGAGTATGACACACGCATGGACACCCAGCACCGCTCTGCTGCTCAAATCCGCTGCTGGGAAGCTGCAGGATCAGGGCCTGAGCCCCAATCCTCACCTGCACCATTCACGTCCCGCAGCTACAGACAAATTTCCTCCGGCTCCTCGCAGCTGGTCCGATAGCTGCCAGCTCCACCCGGTAAAGATGCAGCCACATCTACTAGAAAACAGCAGTAACACCCCTCGCTCCCCTCCTTTTTTCTTTCCTCCCTAAACCTATGTAAGCATTACACTCTTTTGGAGCTGCAACTTCAGTATTGAACAGCATGATTTATTTGTCTAGACACCACTGAGAAGCCGATGCAATTTTCACATATGGCAGAGAAGACCAGCAGCACCTCATGAGCCTGATCCCCCTGCCTCTCTCCTCTCCCCGCTGCCAGGGCTGGGGAGGGGAGAAGAAAGACCCCCCGCCGCCATCAGCAGCAATTGCCAGCAATAACGATGGCATCCTGGCTGCAAATAACTGTTCCTCTGCAGCATTGCGCTCCCTCAGCCCTCATAAATAAGAGGAAAAAAAAAAAAAAAATTGCTTTGCCAGATGACTGTACATCATGAGTGAGCTGTCAGAAAAATAAACCTCTCGCTGCTTTTCCCCATAGGATTGAAACGTATCTGCGTTTCCACTTCGGTAACACCAGAGAGCTCACCCGTAAGCGGAGGACCAACGCTAACTTTGTAGGAGCTCGAGCTTCAGGCCCAACACAGTCACTCCCTCTGTGCTTCATGCCCCCTCTTTTTATTTCTTTTGAAGGCAACAAAGCTTTTCCCAGCAATTCTGAGCCCAACGCATAGTAGACAGTTACGTGATGCTATGTGGGGTGCCCGCCGTGGATATTTGCTCCTGGGCCGGCTGGGCCCCTGGACCACCGCCACCTTCTTCTGGACACTTAGGGCGGGCAAAACTCAGGGACCGCTCCCCAGAAGTCCATAAGCTGTGAACCTGCTCCAGAAAGGCTCTTTCTGACTTTACACAGAGATTAAATCCCCCAGGTACTCTCCTGGGTTTCAGGCAGCAAAATACAGCTAACCCAGGCAGGTACTGCAGCACCCAGGGTTCTCTCTGCCTCAGCACTCCAGGCACGGGGATCATAGAATCATAGAATCACTAAGGTTGGAAAAGACCTCTAAGATCATCAAGTCCAACCGTCAACCCAACCCCCCCATGCCCACTAAACCATGTCCCCAGGCACCTCATCTACACGTCTTTTAAATCCCTCCAGGGATGGGGACTCCACCACTGCCCTGGGCAGCCTGTGCCAAGGCCTGACCACTCTTGCAGGAAAGAAATTTCTCCTCATGTCCAACCTAAACCTCCCCTGGCACAACTTGAGGCCGTTTCCTCTCGTCCTATCGCTGTTACTTGGGAGAAGAGACCGACCCCCCCTCGCTCCAACCTCCCTTCAGGCAGTTGCAGAGCGCGATGAGGTCTCCCCTCAGCCTCCTCTTCTCCAGGCTGAACACCCCCAGTTCCCTCAGCCGCTCCTCATCAGACTTGTGCTCCAGGCCCTTCCCCAGCTCCGTTGCCCTTCTCTGGACACGCTCCAGCCCCTCCATGTCCTTCTTGTCGTGAGGGGCCCAAAACTGAACCCAGGATTCGAGGTGCGGCCTCCCCAGTGCCCAGTACAGGGGCACGATCCCCTCCCTGCTCCTGCTGGCCACACCAGTGCTGATACAGGCCAGGATGCCGTTGGCCTTCTTGGCCACCTGGGCACGCTGCCGGCTCGTGTTCAGCCGCTGTCGACCAGCACCCCCAGGTCCTTCTCCTCTGGGCACTTTCCAGCCGCTCTGCCCCAAGCCTGGAGCGGTGCCTGGGGTTGAGTGATAAAACACTCAGGACCAGCCTGTTCTTATTTGTTGGTGGTCACCGTCTAAGTAGCCCATGCTCAGTGATGCCACCAAAGGAGACATGTCACCACATGCCCCTGGCTGGGGACAGCAGGCTTTCCTCACCCCAGCAGCCCCTGCATCGTGCTCCCCCCAAACACAACCATTTCCTACAACACACAGAGCTCATTTCACCCCCGCATGACCCTACCTGGCAGCTGGGGACAGCAAGGACATCCTTTACCCAGCGCATAGAGAGGAGAGCAGCCGGTGCTTGTGGCTGAGATGTCTCCTTGCCTCCTGGAGCCCCTCGCCCCCCAGCCAGCACAGCCCCTCCCCATCAGGCAGACGATGTCCCAGCTGGGGCCGGCCCCGCTCATCAGCACCTCTGCCAGGTGCAGGACGTGGGGCACAGGTCTCTGTTACACCTCGCACCCACTGACTCTTGCTGGAGCTGAGGCAGGAGCTTGCAGTCCATCCCTCCCCCCGTCCCCTTCAGGTCAGGGCAGACCTTCCCCTGAGTCATTTCATCACGTTTACACCAGTAAAGAAGCTTCTGCAAATGTCCAGAGCTTGTGCCAGCCTTAGCAGAGAGCCACAGGGTTTCACCCAATGCTGTTGTTCCTCTATTGCTATTTTTGAAGGGAACCAAAGAGGGATTAGCCAGAGATAGTGGATCCTGAAGCAGGACCTCTTCATACACGTCCACAAAAGAAGAGTGGGACAGGAGACGCCACCGCTGCTCCTGCCCTATTAGAAACCATTACCTCCAGCAGAGACCCAACATACCTGCCAGTCCCTCTTCTTCCAAGCTTTTTTGAGTCTTTACGTGCCAGGCTGACGCAAGAGGCATCGTCTGAAGTTCCCTGTCCTGAGATTCCCCTTTTTCTCTGGTTTCTGGCCTCAGCCCACCTTGCCCACATCAAGCAGATGGTGCCCCGAGCCTCGTGCTGGAAGTGCTGTTGGCCCAAATGAAGCGTAACGGGCCGAGTTGTCCCTAACAAAGGGGTCCTCTGTTTGGCTTTCCCATGAGGGTTATTATAGCCAGCGTTTATTTTGGACTGGGACCAAAACATGCATTAGTGTTCCTCATCCTGTGGATTTCTGTGCACAGCTCGAATGAGTGTAGGGGGCTTATGGACACCGTGCCAAGCGGGAAGAAAGTTTTTCAGGAGTTTGAAGTCTTCTTCCTATACACACACTGCTCAGAGGAATGGGCCCTGGGCTTCCCCGCATGCTGGGGAAGGTGCGGACCAGCTCCACACGTGCCCATCCTTGCCCAGTTTGCTGTGGGGCAGTGGTGAGCGCGAGGGGCAGGCTCAAGGACCTGCCCCACAGCCCCAGCTGTGCTGCTGGGTTCTGCAACAAGTCATTTTGGTTTCTCGTATCGGGATAATAATACTGAATTCCCATCATAAATGTTTCAGGACATAATGAGGAAAGCAACCGGTTCCCGCTGTGCTGGGAGGATGGATCTGCCATGTTGAAGAGGTGTTCCCCTTCCCAATGCACGGAGCTGCTGGAGGAACGTGTCTCTCCGCACCGGGTGCTGCGTGTGCCATCCCTCACCCTACGTACGCATTGCTCCGAGGTAGGTGTTACCTCTTCCCTGCAAACCTCACCAGCGCACCTCCTGACCGGGGTTAGGAGAAGCTCTTAAATTGCTTTTTGTAGCAGGGTGCTGGGCAGCAGCAATTCGGGGTGACATGAACCCCGAGCCGGCTGCTCGGACACCCGCTCCCCCCAGGCTGCACCACCGCTGCCGCGGGTGCTGCTGCCGTCTCCCTCCTGCGAGCAGTTCGCTCGCCGTGTTTTTGGCACGTCCTTTGCTGAATTGTAAACGTCAAAGCAGACTGCATCTGCTCTCTGTGCCGGGCTGCAATTAGGAAACAATATTATTAAAACCAATTCCCATCTCTGCTTTCTTTTCATCTCCCCTCCTTCTTCTTGTTCCTCTATTCTCTTCCCTTTGCAGCCTGTGGCCTTTGGACTGAATGCTGATGAGCCGTTGTTTGGTCTAATCTGCAGCGCTTGTTAACGGGGTTGTTAACGCAGTTTCTAACCACCTGCTCTGGGTTGGCTTCCCCCCGAGTCCTGCCTCAAAGCCGGTTCGGTTCCTCTGCATCAGAGCTATTGCTGCAAAGGCACCGGGGTTCTTGCTCTTTTCTAATCCAGATGCTCCCGGGCACGAGCCTCCCTGCCCGCGCGGAAACCGCGCTCTGCCCAAATCCACGTGCTTTGCTGCGAGGTGCAGAGAGGGGCCAGCGCAGCTCCGGGGGGTGTCTGCGCTGCCGTGATTTTTTGGGTAAATCACTGAGTATAGGCATTGGATATAGTTTTGTACCCATCCATATATCCTTCCCCGCAATTATTTGTTTCCAACAGGAGCATGGCCAGAGTTGGCAGCAAACCCTGTGATTTCTCCTGGGCCGTCCGCTCCCACCCAAGACATCAGCTGCCACACTGGGTGCTGGGTGCTCCCCGTCACGCTTTGCACAGCAAGGATTTTAGCTTCAATTCATGCTTCTTACAGTCAAATTTCAGATCTAAAGTGTAGGCACAACACCCAACAAATACAACTCCCTCCGTCGAATGAGTCAAGTGGGAAGAAGCAGAGGGGAGCTGAGGAGGAGTGGGGCTGCGGGAAGGGACGGGGAGGGTCGGGTGGCCCAAGAGTAGAGGTGCCCGTGGAGCTGAGATCTTGCGGAGTTACTGCACCAGGAAAATGGAGTCTCCTCTCTGCAAGACAAAGCATGACTCACACTTCTTTAATAAATGCTTTGAGCTTCATGGGTGACAGCAAGGCTGTAGGAGTTGAGCGTATTTATACATGGCACTCCAGAGCATGCCAAGATGCTGTTTCAACCCCAGTTCACAGGCGCAGCCCCTTTGCACGCACTCTGCCGCATAACGCTCCGCGTTACCCCACCCCGAGCTCCTGCGTGGGGCTGGGAATGAAAAGCAGATACAAGTCGCTGCTGGAGGAGCAGCTGGAAACGATCTACCAGCTGTCAGAGGAGCACATCTGGGGGGTGAGAGCACCATTCCCCTCAAGTCGACGGCCAGATGCTTGGATGGTTCAAACTGGCTCCTTCCCGGGGACCGAGCAGAGCTCTCTCTTTGCAGCAGATGATTCAGGTTATGTTTCGAAGGTCTCTCTCATTTTCATATCATTTTAGTATAGAAGAAAGATCTAGAAGCTGAGGTTACTTTCAAAGGGAAAGTTAGTAGTAACTTAAAAGAATAACAAAAAGGTATTGAAGACATTTGTACAGTTTTCACACTTAATTTTCTCCTTTTGTTGAGCACCGTGGTTTTGGCTGGATGGGAACCTCCGTCTCCACACGCTGTGCCATCAGCTCCCGGAGCAGGGTACCAGGAGACGTGTTTGCTGGGAGCTGCAGACAGCAATTTGCCAAGCACAATGCCGCCTTTGAACCTAGTAACTTGCAGACAATAATACTCTTTTACATGCTAATAGGTAGTATTGTTCTTCAAATGTCTGACATTTATAGCAATATAATATCTCTGGCGAAAAGCATGCCAGTAATAGGCACGACTTCCCAAGGCAAGTGCTGGGGAAGTAGAGGGATGGGACAGGAATTAATATACAAGATTTGTGACTGAATTTCACTTTAGGTTTTCCTCCAATTGCTGCTGTTTCCTTCCCATATTTCAAAACTGATGACTGCCCTGAAAGGTAATTCACAAAAACCCCACCCAACCCAGTGTAAATATAGCAGCAAACGTAGATGGGCTGTAAATCAGCATCATCCACCTGGAAGCTTTGCTGGCTGGTATCCAATCGAAAAATCAAGGACAGGCCTAACTAGCCCTGATTAATATCAGAGAGGCAGTAGGCAGGAATGACTGCCTGGAGAAGATGTTTGCTTGAAATGGATGAATTATTAATAAACTTATTGTTATTTATTATTGTTCTTAAAGAGCTTGTCTCACCGCACATGTTAATATGGATTTCAGTCTTTCCTTATTATGCCTAACAAATATTTGTTAGAGACGTTTCTCTCGCGGACGGTACCTAAATCCCCAATGAGAGATGCACGGGGGGGGAATCCGTGCATACGGGGCAGTAGGTAAGGATCAGAAATCTGCACTTCTGTTTGCATCCCTACCCACCAGAGGATACTGCTGTTTTGCTTGAGTCAAGCATCTTTCCGATGGCCAGCCAACTCATAAAGTTGCTGGAAAACCTCCTAGGAGAAGACGTGCAGCAGCTCTGAAGGGGAAGCCACAAGGTGAGATGTTTGTGGAGGGAGGAGGCAGGGGCCAGAGCTGGCATTTGACCCAAAAATCCAGGTGACTCCTTCCAGAGGTCGGGTCCCACCATAAATCCAAACAACCTCTCTGCTACATTCCCAACAGAGAGGAGGGCTGGAAGAATAGCAAGCCTTACATTTTTGGTGCTAGTTCTTGGCTGAGACAGGAGCAGAAACGTTGCCATGATGTCTACTGAATAAATATGTGCTACTGCTGCTCTCGTTTGTCTTTACAGCTTTGGAGGAGATGCAGATGGCCCTTTAAATACTTGCAAGGCCCACAACTTTTCCAGAGTGTTTTTTTCCCCCCTTTTTCCAAGCTGTTTGGCTCCTTGCAGTAATTAATATTATCTAATGGGGTGAAAAGCCTTCATATTTGAGATTATGCACACAAACAAAAATGTAAACAGCTGTCTGAGAGACAAGGAAGAAATGGGCTCTGAGACAGGACCTGCAGGAACGAGCTGCCTGGAGCCGTAACAAAAGCCTGTGCCAGGATATTTGGTGCCCGCTGGGTACAGCCGAGTGGGAGAGACGTTGTGCAGCCACATCCTCGTCAAGGAGGGAGGCCACCGGCAGCCCCAGGGGACCCTGTCCAGGGGGTTTTACTCCCCTGGAGCATCTCAGTTCCCATAAAACCTGCTCCTCTCCAACGCGGCCATGCTGAGACTTATCGGCATGCTCATCCGAACGGCTCAGCCTAGCTGAAAGTCCTCCAGGACTTGGGGAAGCACAGGAGAAAAATAACCCCCATAAACCACAGCCACTTAGTTTCAGATCTATTCCTAGATAACGGAGAACAGGATCATAAAGCTGGGTGATTTCAGAAAACATGAAAAGAGTAAGCGAGGGGCAGATTGTTAGCTTGGCTCCGCGCTGCAGGTGGCTCTGGTCAAAGACAGCCCTGAGAGAGGCCCCAGGAGCAACGTCCCTGGTTGCACGGAACAGCTCCGTAACGAACTGGGCTGCAAGCTGATGCATTGTAGCGTCTGGGAGGAGGCATTGGCTTTTAAACCGAGCAGATAACCTCAGGAGGAGTTAATGAAGCATTTCCCTTTGCGTTCCCCTGCCTTTCCCCCTTCGCTTGCCCTTTGGGGACAGTAACCTTCTCCTGCCGGTCTGTATTATTCATCCTGACTTTGCTTAGATCTTGAAATGAGGCTTTTCCTCCTGTGGTGTTCATAAAGATTCAGTCACTTTTTCAAGAGGTTTAACAACAAAAGTTTCTGCTTTTGGGGCTGAGGAAAAAATTGTGGAGCTGTTTGGCTGGTGCCTGTCCTCTGCAGGGCTCTTTGCAGGGGACGGGGACGGGAGCAGGGTGGGAGCAGCGGGGAAGGCAGAGGAGGAGAAGGTGACCACGGGGAGACTGCTCCAAAAGAGCTGGGGAACAACATGCGATCCTGTCCGTAGCAGAGGAGAATATATAAGGGAGTGCTGCAAACGCTGACTGCTAACGGGGGAGGTTGGATTTGCTCAGAAACGTGTGGCTAGACTGTGGCTCTGGGTGAATTCATGAATAGATGTACTGCAAGGGGCTTGAAGGAGCCTGTTATTGCAGAAAGGGGGGATTTCTTGGCTCTGTGTGTTCGAGAAGGGTGTTGCTGTGCTTTGGGCAAGGAACATCTGAGCTTGTGACCCACCAGGGAGCTCAGATCTGGGGGAATGGCAGAGCTCTGTGTTGCAGAAAGAGAAAGCCCCACTTTCCTTCTTTCCTTTGGGATGCCTCAACCATCCCCAACTCGAGTTGGGGACCCTTGAACGTAATAATCAAATAACTCCTAACAAGTCTTATACTCAGGTGTTCAACAACAAGTCCCCTGCAGAAGCCAGGGCTGTTCTTACCTTAGACACGGTCGAAAGACCTGGGGAAGGGCCGAGGCAGGAGAAGGTGCTGTGCGCTCCTCAGCAGGGTAGAAAAACAGAGCGGGAGCAAATTGTCAGACACCGTCTTGTTTTCGTGGGTCCCGTGGCCAAAGCGGGTCACCAGCCACACGAGCTGCCTTTCTGCTCCCCTTCCTTGGTGGCTCGGCCATGTGCAGCGCCGCCGGGCTGGCAGCGAAGCCAGCTTTAAAACCATATGCCTGTATATATTCCTGGTGTGCTTCCTATGCCTGTGCTGGGATGGGATCCTTTTCCACATTTTTCCTTGCCAGCCCTAATTACATGGATGCACAAAGTAAATAATAATAACAACAGAAAAATGTTGGGAATACCAGCCAAGCACTTTTCATTGCGTAAACCTGTGCAGTTTTGCTACCTGTCCATGAAGCCGAGGTTCTCGGCATTGTGAGACTGCTCTTCACATAGTGACCTTGATGAGCATTTTGGTTGGAAAAGGGGGCTAAGCCTACCCCCCAGCAGATTCACAGCACCCACTCGATCTTTGGAAATAGCATCCCCTTCTCTCCCCTCCAGCCTGGATCACTGTGTGGTTGGGCATCCAGATTAAATGACTTTGTGGAGTCACAGAAGAAATTTGGGACAGCGTCAGGAAGAATCCACATTTTAAGAGGTTTTGCTTCAAGCACAGGGCACCGGAGACGTTTTATGGCAATAAAAGCCACTTCTGAGCCAGGATCTCCTCTCCAGGTGAACAGCTGATGACCCTTGTGCTGCCACCCGTCCAAGACCTCGGTGCCTCATAATTTCTGAAGAATAAAATAACTCACGTGGCCTGTGCTGATTCTCATAACAAGGGTGAATTTCATCATATCTCGGTCTCTCCTTGGGATGGATTCTCGGTAGCAGAGCCAGAGGATTTCAGTGCAACGCTCTGTTGGCTGTCTTCACACACCTCTGTGCCGGCTGTGGACAGGCCGGTGGGGTATCCGAGATCTGGTGAGGACTTTTCTTCCAGCTGCGAGAGACATTGGAAAGTTTCAAAATTCTCTGTGAGAGTTAGGCTGGAAAAAATATTTTGTGCTTGGTCAAACAGATTTTAATAATTGAAACCATTTTTGTTTTCATGGTGATTTATTTTATATTCTAAAATTAGATATTAAAAATTGCTTCAAAATGGAAAAACTCAAGATAACTCATTCCAAAAGTTTGGGAAGAGGATGTTGTGACTCGGTAGGAGAAATGTGTTTCTCTTTCTGTCCCTAACATGATGTTTCCATGAAATAGCAGTCATCTTTTGATGTTTTCATTTTGACACGCTTGTGTTGTCCAACAGAATAATGACTCTGTTTAAGTGGTCTTTCCAAGCACCTGCACCTATTTAAATCAGAGCTGCATTTCTGCTGTTTGCAGGCGATACAGGCGAGATGCCGTGGGCACCATCACCATGGATATTCCCTGCATAGGCACGACGGTGCCAACAGAGAAATCGTGCATCGTAGGGAATGCACTTTATATAACTTCCTGACTGAGGGAATATTTCCCAAGTTTATGTTAAGAGTCACCGAGCAAATCTCTTGGCTGCACAGAAGCATCCGTGTCGTTCAAAGCTGGGGAGGGGAAGCTCAGATCCAGCTTAGAGAGCGCAGCGAGCCAAGCTGCAGCCAAAACAGGGCTCTGACCCTCAAAACCCTTCCAATTCTCCAGCGGCAGGCTGGGGCCTCCTGCTCGCTCCCCAGCACCTGTAAGACCCTCCACAAGTTAATTCCATCAACTGCAAAGCTGATGTTTGCAGGATTCATGCAGGTCAAGCTCATCGAGGGTCCAGGCGAGGAAGCTTTGCAGGACTACACACCCAGGGCTTAATTTTCTGCAATCTTGCCCATCACGCGGTTGCTCACGAGGCTTTGGGGCGCGGGGTGCTGCCGGCACCAGGCGATGCACGGGGTGCTGCCCACGCTGAGGGGCTCTCCCAGCGTCTCCGCGGGCTCTCCACGTCTCTGCCTTTGACCTCTAGCTCTGCGACGCAGCCCTGCATGGCCGTCCTTCCCCGCTCGCTCATGCTTGTGGTGTGAGTGATCTGCCCGGGCACCTCCCTCGTGGGTCACGGAGCCTCTCGGGCCGGCCAGAACAGGGTCACGATCTCTGCTGCCTTCACAGCTCCAGCTCGATGGCTCCCTGTTGGGTTCAAGCCCAAAGTGAGTCAGGATTTGGCCCATCATCTCCCTGGAGCACAGCGGCGTTTTGTGGATACTGCACTAGCAAATGAGTTTGGAAGAGAAAAAAGAGCTGATTAACCCTCTTCTAGTACAGCCTTTGTGGCTGAGAACACGATGGGGCATCACGACACTTTCTCTCTTGGGCAATGTCTCTGCCAACTGCTGCATCAAATAGTGCTGTATAACGAGCTCTAATGCTAAAACTAAATTTACACATGAAAAAGCCCAAAGCTATTTAGCTGGTAGCTCCTGGTCCTTCCCCTGAATCCACGTCCTTGTCCCTTTGCCAATGTCCCTGGTGTGGTGGCTCTGTCTTGCACTGTCCAGGCTGCTCCCGGGAGCTGGCCCTGGGGGTGCGGCGGGGCGGATCTCAGCTGCCGGCACCGCAGGCACCGGGGATCTGCTGCAGGGGATCTGCTGCGGGGGATCTGCTGCGGGGGATCTGCTGCGGGCAGGTGTCAGGGAAACGCTACCCCGAGAGAGCTGACGATAGGACAAGAGGAAATGGCCTCAAGTTGTGCCAAGGGCGGTTTAGGTTGGACATTAGGAGAAATTTTTCTCCTGCAAGAGTGGTCAGGCCTTGGCGCAGGCTGCCCAGGGCAGTGGTGGAGGCCCCATCCCTGGAGGGATTTAAAAGACGTGTAGATGAGGCGCTAGGGGACATGGTTTAGTGGGCATGGGGGGGGTGGGTTGACGGTTGGACTCGATGATCTTAGAGGTCTTTTCCAACCTTAATGATTCTACCATTCTATCATTCTATGACAAATAAATCCTCAGGACCTCCCCCTAAGGGTGGAAAGTCTCCCACCCCCTCCTTTATTGGAGGTGAAGAAACAAAGCGTGAAGAAGCGTTGCAGATCTAGAGGATGGCTTCTCCATCAGAGCCCAATGTTGGGTTGGGAGGACATCTCCTGAGCTGACCTGACTCACTTCATGCCTGGTGAAACGCCTGGACAAGCCCTCCTGGATGTTTGTAGGACGTGGGCATGCAGCCAACAAATCTGCAGCCTTTGAATTCAACACCCCCCTCTGCCCCCAAAGTCAACAAGAGCTTTGTTCAACTTCTGGACAGCTGAGTTTCCACTACATAAATGCAGCTCCCCTTCTCCCCTTGCGTGAGGTGCCATCAGTACTGTTATTCCACTAAATCAGAGCAAAATGGTTATCTTTTGTTTCCCTTTTCATGAAACCACGGGTCCGCCCTGGCCACCTGCGTGGTGAATCATAGACGTGCAGGTGGGAAGCACGTTGGGTTCCCAGGACAACGTGTTTCCTCTGGCATCCACACCACCTTTCACCTTTCTCCTCACGCCTTTAATATATATTTCTTTGAGATGATGGACACATACGTTACCAAGGCAATGGAAGAAAAATCCAGCCTCCAAAGTATAGATTTCTTCTTCAGCAGGACCTGGAGGGGATGGGGGGAGTCAAAACCATGAGTTACTATTGAATTCAGCAAGAGCTGCATGAGGTTGGTGTGGAGGTTTGAGTAGCCCACACCACTAACAACTCTGGCAGTAATTATTCATCATGTAGGGATTTTGTCTCTCTCCTGCGTTACTGGAGGGCTTTCGTGGGCAGCCATGCACGGTCCCAGCGGGATGCTCTGCACGGCATCCCTTCCGCCCCGGGCATCGGCTGAGCCGTGCGGGGAGGCTGCTGCGCTGGGGAACCCAGCAGCGGACCCGCAGGTCCTGGCACTGCTGCTTGGTGGGGTCACACCAGCACAGCACTGGGAACGAGGACGATGTCCAGAGCCTGCCCAGGGCTACGCTGGCTTTCACTTCTGAACCTGGCCCCTGGAGCGGGAATGTTAGGTGATCCTTTATCCTTGCGACCGTGCTGAGCTAGACCCCGTGGTGGGATTTCGGGGGGTGCTGTGCTTTGCATGGGGCTCAGGAGGGGGGTGAGATGTGTCCCTGCAGTGCAGGACCACGCGCCCCTGGCTTGCTGGCCAGGGAATTCCCACCCCTGGGGCCCTCAGAAGGAGCCAGGCACCATCGGCCAGTCGTGCCACACACACAGGACTGTCCCTCTGCCCGGGAAGTGCTGTCACATCATCCTCAGAGGCCCAATCCCCCCAGCAACGCAGGGCTTTAGGTTCAATCCAGCGCGGGAGACAGATGTTGCACAGCTGTGCGCGCTGCGTGGAGCAACACTGACATGCAGCGGTCGGCTGCTGCCATCTCCGCCCGCCTCCCCCTGCCCACCCGCGTCAGGGGGTGGATGCAGGCCAAGCCTCGCATCGCTTGCTGAGAATTTAGCTATTTCCCAGTGGAAAAAACATCCTGGCTGGTAATCTTCCTCCCCCCAAAGCGGTGTTTGCCACAGAGAAGTCACCTACTGGTTAAAGAGGAGGGAATTGTTAGCAGCTCTCCAGTAAGAAGCATTTTTTTCCAGCATGTTATTTAGATTTCTTTAAAACTGACCCATAATACTGCCTATAAGTGACCGTGCTGCTTGCAGCCCAGAATGCTGATGGACAGTTGTTCCTAGATGGAAAAGTGCGTGTATACACTATAGCAGCAATGCTGAACTGGGAAAGGAAAAGAAAGGAAGAAGAAGAGTTTCAGATATTTCAGCTCCCAGAAGCTCCGCTGGCAGCTGCATTGCTCAGAAGAGCTTGGCCACACCGGGTGCCCATGCCAAAAATCTCTCCCTTTGATCAGTGCTGATGTGGTTGGAAACCTGGCCAGGGAGACGGCATGAGCCCGGGGCTACGCTGGCTGCCGGCCGCGCTCCCCGGCGCTGGCACCGTGCCGCCCAGCACACGTCCGAGGTCATGTCAGCCCACGCGGTACCTGGACACGGCCCAGCTGTGGCCAGCTGGCTCAATCCTCTGCTCTGCAAGGGTCCTCAGACCTGAGCCCAGCGGGGATGGATGTCTGCCACCCTTGAGCACCAAAACCCAGGAGCGGTGATGACAGGGAACAGGAGAAGAGGGACAACAAGGAAATTGTAACATCTGATGCAAAAAAATCTCCCTTTTCCCAGGTTCTAGGTCAGTATCCAGCATTTAGCAAACTACGCATTTACAGTAAAAGACCAAAAGACACTATTATGGCCTGAAGAAGCGTGAAATCAGAGCAGTTCAGTGAGAAATACCTAGGAAGGACGAAGGAGCTCCAGCCTTAGCAAAGGGGGTAGTTTGGGCTGGTTTGGTTCTGTATAAGGACCAAAAAGGGGGGATTGTAGTGGAGCACCAGCTCGATGGAAGCTTCCTGGCAGTGTGTGATGTTTTAGCCAAAAGACTGAATGAGATTCTTGGATGTGTGAGAGTGGAAATGGTGAATAGGAGCTGGGAGAGGATTTTACCTTTTCATGGGACTGGGGAGACTAATTTGGGAATTTTGCATCCAGTTCAGGTGTCTGCATTTTAGAGAGGGTGTTGGAGAGTGTTGAAAAGAGCTACAAAAATGATTGAAGGCCTGGAGAAATGGCCTTACAGGGGGAAGAACTTAAAGACCTCCATCTGTTTTCATTATTAAAAAAAGAGGTTGAGAGGTGACTTGATGACAGTGTAGAAATACCTTCACGGGGAGAAAAGAGCGGGCATTGCAGGTTCTGTAGTCTAGCAAGGGGGAAAAAACACAAACGGATGGCTGGAAGCAAGAGCCAGATGAAGTCAAACTGGAAATTACTCACCTTCATTGTTAAAAAAAAAAACAACAGGTCTGACATTTTGGAACAAATGCAAAGGAAAATGATGGTTTTTTTCATTCTTGGTGTCTTCAAATGAAGACTGGGGTGTTTTCTGGAAGACGTGTGTTAGCTAAGGCACAAGCTAGCACGCAATGGCTAGGGCTTAACGTGGAGATCATCGGGTTAAAATGTTTGTATGGATGCACTCAGGGTTGCAGTGGCATCCAAATGGATGCGTTAGCACATCCGTCCAGGCTCATCCACCAGGCTTCTGAGCAGGGCTAATGAAGGACGTTAACTCCGGAGCGAGGATGTAGTCAAGAAACGAGGGGAAAAAAGTCCATCATGGGGCTATATTTTGCTTATTGGCTTTTAAGGAAAAAAAAAAAAAATCAGAGACAAGCAAAAGCGACCTCCTTGACACAAACGTCTGCAGGTGCGGAGGGCTGGCGGGGGTACGGCTGGTCAGAATAACCCGCTGTACGTGGGTGGACGAGTGGCTGTCCCGAATTAATGAAATCAGTTTAAGAAGGGGTTTAGCTGCGCTGGTGCAGAACGTACTCGTAATGACAGCCTTGAGGCCCTTCCGAGTGGAAACGCCAGGTCTGGCTTTCGGAGGGTGGGATTTTCCCTCCCCTGGGCGCACATCTGCTCTTTTGTCCTGGACAACGGGAAGGGCCCTTCCTCCGCGCTCCCGCTGGCTCTGCCTGCGCCCACCCCATCGCTTGCGTCCCCCGCTCCTGGCAGCTGAGAGCCGGGGGTGTGGGTGGATTTTGGGATGTGGCAATGCCCGGTTGTGGCTTCTCCTCCAATCCCGAGCCCTTGGTGGAGAATCAAGAGATAAGAGGTCTTGCTTTGTCAGTTGATGGATTGTCTGGGGAGAAACGGCCACTAAATGTCCCACTTCTGCAAATATCAGGGACCTTTCATCCTGCATTCACACCAAAACTTTCCTAAATCGTGCAGGGGGTGCAGGATTTGGCAGCTGAAATGGTGAAATGTCGATGGCGTCTCGTCCCAAAGGCTGTGCCTAGCTGGGCTTCGCTCCAGCCTGATCCCAGCTCCAGCTGCATCCCCCCCCACTCCTCGCGCCGTGCTCCCTGCCGCCAGCCGGGACCGGCCCCAGCCTTGCCGGAGCCTCGCGGGGATTCGTTAAAACAAACACGTGGAAACAGTCAAATAACAAAATTGGTGTTTTGGGAAGAAGCTTGGGCTCTGGGGAGAGCACCTGGCTCGGTGTGGCCAGTCCCCTGCGTTAGGTAATGTGGGAATAGCTGTTTAATTTGGACAGCCCCCCAAACCCCTGCCCCCTCCCACCCCACGGCCCAGGCAATAATGCGCTTTCAATACTCAATGAAAAAAACCCTGGAATGAATGGCAAAATGTATGTCCGGGGCAGAACGCAGGAGAGATTGAAAGTTGTTACCAGTGCTTTGGGGTGGGTAATAGCGGGAGATTTGCTAAAGGGATCTGGAAGAAAAGCCCCTTTTCAAAGGAATTGTATAATCCCCGGCAGCTCAGTGTCTCACGCTCAGGGACTTGCCTCCACGATCTGCCGTCAAACGACGAGAGGATTTGCTGCTCTCTTCTGTGGATGTGCAGTATTTTTCTAAATCTTATTTGAAGGGATGCTCCTCTGCTCCTACCCAGTGGCAGGGTTGTCCCTGTTTTATGTCCCACATTCCCAGAAATAGAAAGGGGAGCAGAAAGCACCCGCTATGGAGTGATGCCCCCAAAGTCAGGAGCGCAGCCTCCCTGGAGCCAGGGGCTGGGGAGAGGGGTCCAGGGTGATGCTGGGGGCTGGGGGGCTGTGCTGGAAAGGAAAAGTACGGAGGCTTGTTTCAGGCAAGAGAAAACGCCTGGGTGTGAAGCACGGGGCACGTGGTGGAGAGAGAATCCTTTGGAGTGTGCCGGAAGGACAGTATGTGCGTGTGTGCGCACACGAGATGTGCGTGCAAGAGGGGAGCGGGACGGAAAATCAGTGGGTGGGAGCCTGAAGCCGCTGCCTGTGGGTGCCCACGGGTGACCGCAGCCATGCCCCGCTCCCCCGGCCCAGCCGAGGGGCACCGGCCCCGAGGGACGGACCCCCAGGCACCCACCAGCCCCGGGGGTCTTGCCCCCGTTTGCAGCTCTGCGGGGAGCTCGGCTGCGGGCAAAGCTCTTTTGGCAGCGGGAAGGCTGGAAAGGGTTTCAATGGAAGCGATTTTTATTGGCGAGCGCAGTTTTGCTGAAATCCAACCATTTTGTGGGAACAGGTAGGAAATTATCGAGAGGGGAAAAAAACCCGAACCATTTGTTTTGACCTGCAGAAGATAATTGTTTTCCAAAGCGTTTCATTTCAACAAATCGCTCGCTTTAGTTTGGACGTTACCACTCATTAATCTCATTTCAATCTTCCACGCGAGCTGCTGGCTCCCGGCTCGCACCCGGCAGGCTGCACGTCGCGCTGCGCCCCGGCGGCACCCCGGCACCCCCTCTGCCGCCGCGCTTCGCTTAACACAGCAAGTGCGGTCTTGCTCGACCAGTGTTTCTGAAAACTTTCTCTGGGAAATTTGGGATAAATTTGGAGATAAAAATACATTTGAAAGTGCAACTATTGCCCGTGGAAGAGAAATTGTAGTTTCTGAGTCAGCAGCGCAGAGCATGTCCCTCCCTGCTCATCCCTTTTGATCCAACCTCTTGGAGAACTTCAATAAACATACGCACTGGCCAATTTAGTTGGTCTTTTGCATTTGTAGGACATTTTTGATGCAAAAAGGAGCTTAGCTTTACATTTGTATCACCTAATGTGCTTAAAGTTAAGCCGCTCTTTAAGTGTGTGCAGAATTGGGACCTATTAGCAGTGCACGTACCAACATACCACCACAGCATCCCGCTCCCTGCCACCAACATTCATTCCCGGCAAGGGAGAGAGGTCTGGCTGCTAATTGCGTTTATTTGAAATGACAACAGACCTGTGCTACCGCCGGGTTTGTTTATGCTCAGGGTAGGAGCGGCGGCTGCTGCGGCACGCGGCGTTTTGCAACCCCGTTGGCCGGGGATGTGACTTTTGCTGCTGTCTGGGAAGTTGCAAAGAAAGACGCCAGACGTTTGCTGTTTCATCGCCGCAGTTTCTTCATGCAAAAAAAACCAAAACCCAAAAGGTGTGTGGGGCCTGTGGGGGCTGCAGGGGGACTCGTGGCCAGGGCAATGGGATGCCCTTTCCCCGCTGCGCCCGGGAGCTGGGGCGAGGCTCCTCCCGGGGGGTTGCACAGAGCCGGAGGAGGGATGCTCAGCACCGCTCCGCAGTGACGGGGTTCGTGCTGAGAGCAGTCAGCCAAAGGCACTTTTAAAAGAACATCATTATTTCAGAGACACACACAAGGGTAAACTCCCTGTGAGCTCAACTGGACCCCAAAGGAGGAGGAATTTGTCGGCTGACGGAGGCTCGGTGGGGCTGCGGATACTCTTCCCGCGCACAAGGCGAGTTTCCCGGCCTCTGCCCACCGAGCCCCGCCACCAGCAGCCACACGCCTGCAGAGACACTCTCCAGGCTCCGTTTTTAATTCATTCGCTTTCATTTATATTCAAATCAGAGGATAAATGTAGGCAATGTGTGCACGTCAGCTAAGGCAAGGCTGCCGTTTCAGAACAACCATGGAGAAGGTGTTTTATTTTTAAAATACATGGAGAAAGAGATGAAGACACAGAGCTCCGCACTCTGTCGTCTTCTTCTTGCTAATGTTGGCCTGGTCATGAAAACAGAAAGATTTTTGAATATTATTTACTTCCCAACACACATGCTGTTTACTTGGCTCCAGCAGTGAAAATAAAGCCATGACTTCTGCTTGTGTTTCAAGTCAGTTCCTGCGCCTCGTGCACGGGTGCGCGAAGATGCTCCTGGGAATTTCGACTCTGAACCACTCTTTATTTGATGATTTAAACAAATGATAAATGTGCATGTGGAATAATGAAAATATTCACTGAGGAAGCGCAGCCTAAAGAATATATTGATCTCCCTTGATTAGGGCAATGCTTGACAGGCGCTCCCTGCCAGAGGGGAGGGCTCCCTCCCCAGGGGCAAGTCCTGCTCCGACCCCCCACGTCAGGCTCTTAAATGAAGGTGTAAAGCATCCAGCATCGCGTGTGGCTCAGGCGCACGGACTGTGTGCCCTGATAAAGCACGTGGGGTCTCACTAATAATCCTTTGCATACAGAGCATAATTTTGCCCTAAAAGATGATCCTGACGTGCTTAAAACCGACAGCGCCCTTTTGCAGCGTGCTTTTGAAGCAGCCGCACGCTAACACCTCTGCGCGCAGGCCAGGCTGCGATTTAGCTTTGCTCCTCGGTCCCCACGGCAGATTTGCGCAGCCCCGTCGTTTCGGGGTGCTGCCGACCCCAGAGCACCCGGGAATGTCAGAAAACACCTAAACCATGATGACTTAATGGGAGTTGAGCAGCAAAACGCTGCCGGGTGCTTTGAAAACTAAGTCTGCAGAGGGGATTCATTACTCCTGCATTGCAATTAATGGTAATTAAAAAAAAAAAAAAAGTTTTTGTATCATGAGTTATGCTGGGTGTCAGAATTAACATCTCATTGAATTATCAAAGCTTTCAAGCAGTGGGTGGTGGGGAGAGTGGCTTGGGGCTTGCAAATAGGTCAGAAAAAGAGCTGGTTGCTAAATATCTGATGGAAACTTTCCACTGGGGAAGAAAATCTTGCTGATTTGATGGAATAGGAACAATTCCGGGGAGGATGTCGATACCCTCAAAACTTATGAAAAAAGCAGGCAGGGGGGCTGGGCTGCCTGCTCACAACCTGGGCTCTGTGTCAGCCCTCGTTCCCCGAGCATCCATCCTGCTCCGACGTGCATTTCTCACCTTCTCTTTGCAAACCGAAGACATAAAAAGAAGGGAAGCACGAAGATTTCAGCGGCGCGGTGCCCGCGCAGGTCTGCTCTGCGCCCTTCGCATCCCCGGCTGAACGCCCTCGAAAGCGGCCAGTGGCTCTTTTGGGTGCTTGTTTCTTCAGGGTCTGGCCGGGGATGGTTCGGGTCCCTGTTCAGGGGTGCGGAGCACCTGCAACTATATTTGACATCAACAGGGGGAGCGGCGAGTCCTGCTGAAGCTGTCCCCGTGCCGGGCCCGGGACGTGCCACCCACATCCTCCATCCCCTTCGCCCGGCATCTCCCAGAGCCTTTCTCCAGCGTTTTTCCCAGCCGTCGCCCAGCCCTTGCTGCGAGGACTCTCGGCTTTGGGGGTCGGTGGTGATTTATTTCCATGAAGGTGGGAATTCAGCCCCGGAGGTTTCTGGCCCTGCTGCCGCCGGGACGTGGCGTTACCGCAAAGGCTCTGGGTTGTGGTTACCACCAGCGCGGCACAGACAGTCAGTTGTATTTCTGCAGCTCTTTGTAACGATTCTTGTGATAAGTCAGCACTGAAACAAGCCAGCTGGGCCAGATGTGCAGAAGAACTCTCTGGTTTTGCGCCTGATCCCTCCTCCAAGGGGTGCCCAGTCCTATTTCATGGGTCCTGCCGTGACGAGGATGCTCCGAGGACGCCGGACCCAGGCAAGATCTTCCCATCTGCCCCCTGCGTCGGGGTGACTGAGGATAAAGAGATGAAAGGTTGTGTCGTGCTTACCTGCTCCTCCCAAGCAGAAAGGGAGAACATGATATTTTGGAAACCAGATGAGCAGATCCGGCAGCCTGCGCTCTGCGGGCTCTCACACCTCCGCGGGGAGCATCCCTGAGCTGGGAGATGGGCGCAGGGTCCATCCTTCAGCTGCTGAGGCTGCACAGTTTTTATTTAAAAACTAAGGCATTTCTTTGTTCCAGACAACTCTTTCCTTAACAATAATTTCTCCACTCAGTTTCTTCCTTCCCGTTCCCATAGACAATAACCTTGTGTGAATCGCTGGAGGAGACTTGATCAGCAAACCATCCTCCCTCTCTGCCAGCTGTATTCCCCCCGATCGGAGGGACTCTTCGGTCCCCGTGGGGAGTGATGGGCTGACAACGATTATAAAAAACGGTTCTCAGAAGGGTTTGTCTCCGTGGGGGAAATGGCGCAGCATAGCTGCTGGGGAATAATAATTATATTATTATGCAGGAATAAAGTCCCATTTATTTCTGAGAAGGGAATGGATATGGGGGAAGAATAGTGAGTTACTGCAGAATAATTAGCCCACAGCAACTACAGCAGGCAGCGTTTCCCTTGTAGACAACCCCGAAATATTGCGCTAGAGAAGGACTCGCAGCCTAGACCCTGCGGTGGGTGATGGCGGGGCTGTCTAATCCCAAAGGGACACTTGTCACCATCCACCGGCTCCCGCAGGAACAGAAGACGATGCAAACACTCGCGCCTACGGGCAGGGCCGGGCGGCCGAGAGCCACCGTGCCACCGGTGCTCTGCACCTTCCCGCAGCGGGGTGCCTAGGGATGGCTGCTGCCCATACAGCTCCATATGGCCCACCCAGCTGCTCCGGCACAGCCCGGCGTGCAGCCACGTGCCTTTGTGTTGATGAGAGCAGCGTCTTCCCCACCGCACCGGGCTGGCGGCGCACGCCCGCGTCCCGCTCCAACGCTTGTGAACCAGCGATCGCCCAGTTGGGGACCGTAAATAATTAATATACGTGTCACTGTGCTCCCCCCCCTCCACGCTGCGCTGCCAATCGCTCCTCCGGGACGGGGGGATTGGGCCAAGGTGGCTCCCGGTGCCTGGCCCCAGCGGGGCCATGGGTGGGGGGCAGCCTGGGTGCTCCCCCAGGTTTCATTGTCCCTACGGCTGGTCCCCGGGGTTGCACCTGCGCCGGGTGGGAAACAGCTCCAGCCGCGAAGATGAGCAGCACAAAGGGGAACGGCAGAACTGCGGGCGGAGGGACAAGGGGGGTGTCGGTGATGCGGTATGTACGGTATCTACTATTCCATACTGGTCGCTTCTGTAATTCTACTTCTCACTTCTGCACTTCTAAACAACGAAGACTTCTTGCTTAGAAGTTCGGTAACTAACAGGTGTGTGTTTGTAATTGTGTGGAGTAGTAATTCATTATAAACTGGGTGTTTTAGAGG
>VZTQ01008089.1:76960-154205 GCA_013400755.1 Pelecanoides urinatrix | reverse complement strand
ACCGCGCCGCCGGCTCGGCCCCGCGGCACCGTCGCGCCCGCCCGGGGCAGCGCTTCGCCGCCGCCGCCGCCCCCGGAGGAGGAGGAGGAGGAGGAAGCGGTGGTGGCGGAGGAGGAAGAGGAGGAGGCGCCCACGGGCAGCGGCCCCGCAGGTGAGCGGCCCACGCGTGTCCGTGGCGGGGGCGGGGGGCCGTCGGCAGCGCGGCCACCGGCTGTGGCGGGGAGCGGGACGGGGCTGCCCCCTCCCTCCCTCCGCCGGGCGGACAAAGGCGCGGGCGGTGGGGGCCGGGGCGGCGGCTCCCCGGGCCCCCTCCTGCTGCAGCGACCCCCGTGCGGGGCAGGAGCGGGACCCCCGCGGTGGGGGACCCCGGGAGCATCTCACGCCCTGGCCCCTTGCGCCCGGTGCGGGGCTGGGGGGCGGGCAGCGACCCCCACACAGGGCTGGGGGGCAGTGAGGGGGTGCCGGGGCCTGGCGGGGCAGGAGCACCAAAGCCCTGCCCTGCCGTGGTGTTACAGGCGTTACTGGTGGTTTTGGGGAGCGGTGGGGTGGGTGCTGGCCCTTGCTCCCCAAAACATCCTTCATGGCAGCCGGCCCCGGTGTGCACCGTGCTCCCCGCGGAGGAGTTAGGACACGTCCTTCCCATCACCGTTGCATCGCGCCAGCGGCGGTGGCCACCCCGTTGGATGGCCTGGAGCATCGCCGGGCGGTCCCTCGGGGCAGAGGTGCTCGTCCCACCGCCGGCAGCGGAACGGGGCTAACGATAACTTGGTGTCGCGGGAGCCCATCTTCTTACCGGGATCTGAAGGCGCGTTTGCAGCTCGGCGGGTGCGGGGAAGAGCCCACGCTAGCGCGGTACCCGATGGGCGTGCGAGGGGAGAAGAGAGCCGCGGGCTTTTTCTATTCTGGGAAACACGCGTCCCGGTTGCAGCCTGCTCGAGGCCTGATCCTGCCCCCGTGGTGGCTGGGGGGGCTTGTATAGAGCTGAGGAAAGTGTTATGGCGATGAGAATAAATGGAATTATCAAGGAAGAGTGTGAGGAGGAGGAGGTAAAGGGCGGGCTGGAGGGCTGTGCTTTCAGGTGTGGCGCTGAGTGACGGTGCCGGGAGATGGAAACACTGATGGTCTTTGAAGCTGAGACTCGGGTTTACTTATAGATTAAGTAGACAAAACTCTGCTGGAGTCCATGGCTGGAGCTTTGTCCATTATTTCACTGGAGAACTTGGCTTCGCTCTACATTTCCAAAACTTTATGTTCAGACACGTGCAAATGCTACAGCATTGATTCTTTCCTTTCTTGTATGTATTTTTTCTCCTTGCCTGGAAGATGTTTGGTTTAAGTGTGTTGAGCTTCCTCTAATGTGTAAGGGATATATTCTGCTGTTCTGGTAGCTTTAGCAGTCTGAACAAGTGGATTAATCAACCTGTTTTGTTTGGCTAGAAATATAATCAATTGAAGATCTGGAGTCTCTTGTTTTGGACTTTAATTCCTTTTTTTCTATTGAGGTTTCTGTTTTTACTTTCTCCGGAAGAGACAGAATAGCTTAAGATTAGGAATTGCTGATAAAGATAGGAGGGGTTGAGTTTTCGTAAAGCAAAAGCAATTTTCTATCGTGCCACGATCAGACCCCGTCGGCTCAGCGACTCACCTGGCTCGTGCAGCGTGGAGCCACCCTCTGGGTGCCGAACGGGGACTCACGGACCCAACCTGAGTCGCGTCGAGCACGTATTTCCCTGCCTGACCTTGTGTGTCATGTTTGTTTCCATCACCAGAGGCATCCCCTCTCCCATCCCAGGCTCCGGTCTTTTTGAGAGCATCCCTCTCGAAGGGGCCGAGTGACAAGTGCCACGCGAGGGGACTGCAAGGGGTGGCTGGTTTAGCGATGCCTCTGGGATGCTCTTGGATGTCCCTATAAGATGCTCCCATAACATCCCTTTATGTTTGCTGCTATAGGGGGTGTCAGGGATGCAAGTCGGGAGGTTTTGTCTCCTCCCAGCGCCGCCATAGCTCCCCCCCGGGTGGGCTGCCCTGGCCGCTGTGTTTCGGATCTCACTTGTGAAACAGGAGCGCGGGCGATGGTAACTCTTCCCCACCATCCCTGGGTGTGCTGAGTTTTTATTGTGGAGGCCAGCATCACCCTTTGAAGTTTTAAAGTGCTAATTATTAATGGCTACAGCCGCTTGATCGCAGAATTGCTCTCTGGTGCCTTTACGCTGCGGTGATGGCCAGGGGGGAAGGCACGGGCAGATTATGTCTTCTCAAACAGGCTAATTTGTTATCCGTTAGCGTGGCAGGTTGGGATTAACCCTGGCTGGTGGGGGATTGCTGGCGCGCTCGCGGGTTGGGTGGGTTTTAGGGCACCCGGGGGGTCGAGGCGGCGGCGGGAGGAGGTGCTGGGCTCGCAGCACCCCCCTGCGTGACGAGGGAGCGGGTGGGTGGGCGGCCGTGGGCTGTGTGGGAGCTGGTCTCTGTGGGTTTCACGTGGGGCTTTTCCGTGCTGATTCCATCTGCCGAGTGTCGCTGGAGTCCTGCACAGCGGTTCCCTCCAAAGGGTGTTAAGCACCCAAGGCACAGTAAAGCCAGTGGGCACGATGGGTTTAGCTGAAACCTTCCTTTTTCTTTAATTCAGGCATGTTTTCAACATTACTTTTTCAATTCAATGAGGAATTAATGTGTTATATGCTTTTTACATGAAGCAAACGGGGCTTTTCTCATGCACATTTTTAGAAAGGTTTCCTTTAATGCCGATGGCGTTATTACTGGTAAGAAATTGGTGTGAGAGTCCTCACATCCAGTCTTTGTTCAGCACTACCAAGATTTAAATTCTGACTTCAATGCAGTTTTTTCATTCTGGTTTAAGAAGTACTTCAGCTACTGCCGAGCTGCCTGCTTGCTCCACTCTCATTCTGTTCCTTTCTCAGTTCCATGATGTTTATTTTTCTTTCCAAGCCTGTGATCGTGTTAAAATCCTGGATTTTGTTTTTAAGAGAAGTAAATTGCTAATCCTCATGTTTGTGGAGACAAGCTTAGAAGCATCCCCTGCCTTATCGCCAAAGCCTCTAACACCCGCCTCGGAGACTCTGCCTCTTCCTTTTATACAAAATCGTCTCGTTTTAAAGCAAAAGCTGACGTGGGGACGGCTGCTCTTTGGATGCTCGGTGTTGCAGCAGAGCTGGGGCTGCTGTGGCCAGCGTGGTCCTGGTTGGGCTTTCCTGGCCTGAAGAACAAAACGTCTCTATTCTACCCATTTCTGTAGGGTGGTGTTGAACAATACGGGTCTCTTGGAAGGACATTTTGTTCTGACTCTTTTCCAGCCCCACGCACAGCAGATGGGTGGGCTGGAAAGCCCAAACCTCTTTGCACAGCCTCGCTGTCCCCATGCCGTGGCTGGGTCAGCAGATGAGCTGCACCCAAACCCTGGCTTTAGGCATCTTTAGACTGTACAAAGTGTTTCAGACCTCGAAAACCATTGCCTTCTCTCCTCCCCGCCGTTTCTGTAGTGTTCCACCAGCCTTCCTGGGTCACCAGGTCCCAGACGGGACCCTGGGTCTGGCTCCTCACCTCTGGGAGGGGACGACGAGCGATTTCTGCTGCGACCGCGGGGCAGGAGATGTGGGTGGCTGCTCGGAGCTGTTCACCGTGGGAAGGCGTCCCGTGCTGCTGGGTGGGTGGAGGCTGAGTCAGGGGGTGCCGTGCTGCTTGGGGGGTCTCCAGCATGGGGCCATCTCTTGCTGGGGTGCTTGGGGGGGAGGAGGTGCAGCCAGGGCCCCCCACGGGTGGTGGCTGGTGGCTTTGGGTGGCATTAGCCGATGGGTTAAGCTTGTAAAAAGGAGCCTGGCAAATCCCCGGGGCGATGGGGTGGCCTGGCTAACTGGCTGGGTGCGGGGGAGGCGGTGGGGCAAGGATTGGACCCAGGTGCAAGTTCTGGCTTAATTTCTTCATCATCCGGCGGGAGAGGTGGAGGGTTTTGCTTTTGCGCAGGGTGTGTGGAGGAAGGTTCGGGTGCTCCGTGCGTGCAGGTCTCATGAGGGGGCCCTACAGCACCAGCAGTTCTGTTGGAGGGGAAGGAGTTTGGTCCAAGCCACGGAGCCATCAGCAGCCAGACCCTGCCGCACCGGGGCTGTGCCCCTCGAGGGCTCCAATCCCACCGGGGGACAGAAACAGCCAAGTTGCTGAAGGCAGTTTTGGGATGTCTTGCCAGTGCTGGTCCCTTTTGCAGCTCTGTGACTCCTTCCCTCTTCCCGTCCAGCCGTTAGCCCTTCGGTAGAAGTCCTCCCACCCGGGTTTGCCCCGGGATCAGCTCTTCCCCCGTGCTCAGGGGATGCACTCCCTCGGGGATGCAGGTAAATGTTGAATGCCCGTGCAGCGGGTTGGGTTTCCAAGGCTGGGGCTGAGCAGTAGGTGAGGTTGAACGTTTGCAATGGGACTTTTGCAGCCTTAAAAAAAAAATCTCCGTCTCGTTAGGTGCGAGGGCAGATCCTGCCCAGGCGCTGGGCTCACACGAATGCCCCTGCTCTGCCTCTGACCTTGGGGGGAGCTGGGGAGGGAGAGCTGGGGCCATCCCGCTCATCGCTTGGGAAGGCAGCTTAAGCTTTCCTCGTTTGAGGGCTTGGGATTGTGTTCAGTGTGGTTACCGAGATAGCTCGCTTTCAAGATGTCAGTGGGATTTACTTTTTTTTTTTTTAAAGAAATGGAAATTAAGTTACAGACAGGAAGGCTGAGAATAAAGAATATGGTTGTGTTACTTGGGATCAGTATGGGAGCAGCCGGGGTAGAGACAGCCTTTTTTCAATCAAGTAATAAATTGTGGGGTTTGTATCTTTGAGCTTAAAATAAAGGGATGTTGCCCACAGCAGAAAATGTCACTCCCTTGCCTTCCTCCCTGCCTCCACACTCCTGTCTGAGTCATTCTTGAATCAGATGCATCCAACTGTCCTGACTCAAGGTTTTGAGATTCTTGGACTTAGCGATGCTCATAAAAATCAGGATATTTCTGGGAGGACCTACAGAGCATCCAAGGTCTTGTTTGTTAGCTTCCCTCTGCAGGGAGCGGTGCTGGCATTTTGCTTGCTTTCTTTTAAGTGATAGCTGAGATTTGGACATCGTCACATCACGGAGCTGCCACTTGGAAAATACCACGTGTAAAACAGGACTGCTCCTGCCTGGTGTGGGGAGGTTCTTTACCTGCCTGCTCCCAGTAACACCCAAACACCAGCCTGTGGGGAGGCCACTGCCAGCCTCTGCAGCTGAAAGTTGCTGAAACACCAAATAAAGCGGTTTGCCTGAGGCTGTGTGGTGGGCAGGAGGTGTCCCGGCTCCGTTCCCCGATGCCAGTGGTCCTCCGGGCTGGTCGTGGTCCCCAGGGGCCGGGACAGCTGGGGCAGCACCCGCCGTTCGGGGTGCTGGAGCGTGACCGGGGCGGGGTGACCCTTGCGACACAGNCCTTAGTGATTCTGTGATTCTGTGATTCCCCCAGAGGCACCCTGGGCTCGATCCTGCCCGGTGTGGATGGGGCTGTGCCAGAGGGGAAAGTACCACCTCAATTAAGGAGTGATGGTGCTGGGCTGGCAGCAGAGCTCATCTCATGGTGTAACCTCAGGGGGTGAATAACTGCACCCCAAAGGGGGACCGTGGTCCTTGGAGGTGCCTGCAGCATCCTGGGGTCTACCCAGGTGGGTGGTGGTGATGGTGGGCACCAAGCCTGTCCCCAGGTCTGTCCCCAGCAGCTGTGCGCAGGCGAGCAGCGCGAGGACAGGGACGTCCAGGACTTCCCACACCCCGTGGCTGTGGGCAGAGAAGCACAGAACAAGCCGTCCCCGAGGAACAGAGGCCCCGGACGCGAGTCTGCTGAAGTCAGGGGAAAGATTTCCGAGGTTTTTTTGACAAGAGCCCGTGGCCTATAAATACGCAGGGCTAAGTCATTGTGCTGCTGCTAATATTTGCAGAGCCAAGGCCAGCTGACTGTCAGAAGCGCTGCTGCAGATCCGAGGCGCTCGCTGGTGCTTCCAAGAAGCAGCTGAGATCTTAGCAGCGGCGTGATGCATCTGCTAGCATTAGAAATAAACTCATGCTGATGCCGGGTGCCGAAGGCAGGGATTTCTCTTGCAGCCATCTGGCTGGAAGGGAAGGCTCCTTCTTCTTTACCTCTGACAAGCATTTAGAAAAAAAAAAAAAGCGAAGGAGCTGGATTGCTGTGCAGCACCTAGACTGCACCTGAGACTTCACAGAGCTCTTAAGTGAGGTTGCAGCGAGGGCTTGGGCTTGTTTCAGAGGTCCTGGCAAGCCCCAGGCTCTGCTGCCCTGGCTTGTGCTGCGTGTCTGAGCTCAACGGGGCATCGCTCGCCGGGGCTGGGGGCCGGGGCGGCAGGGTCTGGCACTTCATAATTGGTTGGGGATATTAATATGTTTTACGAGCTAAAGGCTAGATTGCAATCTAGCCATCTGCCCTGCCTTAGGGGGTCGTGTGTCTCCACCACCCCAGGAGAACAGAACCAGTTGCAATTCAGTCTCATTAAACTGGCTGAAAACCAGGGTTTGTGGTTCACAGGAAATTATTTGCTTTTTTTAATTGGACTTTTGGGTTGGGTCAGACTGAAATGAAATGGTTGTTCTTGCATTGCTTTTGCTTAAGCTTCCAGTAAGCTCGAGGGTCCTGCGCCCTGAGCCTGCCCCATAAGATCAATGTCCTTGTTGTGCTCGGGGCTAAATCCAGCCCCAGGGTGAAGTTGGGGGCTGCTGGGTCCCTGCTGGGGGGAATGCTCCCAAAATCCCGTCAGGGCTTGTCTGGAGGGGGCTTTTATTGGATTAAAGCTTGTCAATCTGGAGGCATTTTGAACAAGACATTCTGGGCTTGGAATAATTGAATCTCATTTGTTTGGGCAGAACTTTTTTTGTTTTCCCCCCCTAATTCAATGGGAAACCTCCCAACAGCGCCAGTCCTGGCTCCTCCGCAGCCGCTGGTCCCAGAGAAGTGGTGACTTTACCTCTTCTGATGGGGTCACTCGCTCCTCCCCCAGTCCCCCCCCATCCCCTCTCCCTGCTTCTTCACAGCCAGGGATGCTGGAAAAGCGGTCCAGCTTCTCCTGCGGCCGAGCGGATCCCCCCCAGCTGAGCGGGTCGGGGCAGCCCGGCTGTCACCCCGTGTTTTCACCAGCTATTTAAAAAGACACCGAATACAGAGGGGGGATGCTCGGTTCACGTGGATTTTCTGGATTGTGCCTAGCTGCCTGCAAAGAATAGACTGTCTAAACACACTGCCGGAGCGTTAATCGGCCGGGGATGGATTGAGCTGCCCAAAGCAGCTCTTTTGTTGGAGGCTGAATTCCTCCTCTGGCTGATGCTCGTCCGGATCTTCCCATGCAAAATTCCTATTGCCCTTCGTCACACGAAACGCAGCGGGGTCGTGGTGCTGGGCAGGCGTCGTACTCAGCAATAGCTCTGCTCAACCCCCTTCAGGACTTTTCCCCTCCCTCTGGAAAAGATATTTGGGGTCTCTGCTTGTGCTTCGTACCCACACGGGTCCTATTTCAGTAAATGAGGAGCCTCCCCAGAGCTGCACGAGCTAAAGCGAAGCCTTGGTTTGGTCTTGTGCTGCTTAAAGTAGGATTTTTTTTTTCCCCCCCGAACACCTGCTGTATGAATTAAAATTTGCCTTGTAAATGTAACCGATTCGGAGTCTAAGCACGAAAGACAGGCGTTTGCTTTTTGCCTGGAAAAAGAAAAAAGCAAAACCTTGAAGGTTTTGCTCTTGAGGCAGCTCAGCCATGAAACCAGAGAGAAGCCTAAGTGGCTCTTTTTACCATTTTTAATTCAGTTGCCCCCTGTCCTTATAAATAAGCCACCAGAAACATGACGAGGCAAGCATCTCTGCTATTTATAGCTCGCGCTGCTCCACATGCCTGTTTTAAAAATCAGCAGCTAAATGGCCCTGCAGCCTTTCAGCAAAAGGCTTAGCGGCCCAGGCGCGGGGTACCGCGGGTGGATGTACCTGTGTTTTAGGGCCGTCGGGCAGGCGGGATGGTTCCTGCAGCTGGGATGTTTCTGCTTGGCGAAGGGGAGCCCCTCCAGCACAGCTCTGCCTGCGGGGAAGGGGCTCCGGCTTAGCCTGCACCCCTGAGGCTCGCCCCTGCTCCAGCTACCTCCAGCCAGCCCCGGCACGGGACTGGTGCCACTGGGGATGCTCCCGGCGGGGTGGGTCCTCCCGCCTCTCCCCTGCACCTTGGCTCTTCAGGGGGGTTATCACTAAACAAGATATACATTGAAATTCCCCAAGCTTTTAAAAAAAACATTTTTTTTTTTTTTTAAGCTGTGTTAGCCATTTATTTCTTTTTTTTTTTTTTCTTTTTTCTTTGTGGCATCACCTCTGTATAATTAAGAGGCTGCCGGTAACCTTCACCCGTTTAACTGGTCATGCCACTTCTCAGATGAATCTGCTTTATTCCTGGCAAATTATACTGCCGCAGTTTTCAGGCAGCTTTACTCTATTTTGACTGACTGGCTGACTATATTAACTGATAGTGCTGCTTGGGCTGCTTTGATCCTGTATTATTTATGGAAATGATGGCATAAAACTCTGCGTAGCTGATTAATGCTGCATGTATTTTTAATGTGCTAGTCCTACTGTTTGATCTGTGCTAAATGATTATTCTCTGATGTGTTCCTGGGTTCATTTTAGTTGCTTATGAAAAGGATATTAAAATGGACTGTTTGTTTTGTTGCTTTTTTTTTCTTCCCCAGTGGTCTCATCTTGTGCTGGTTTTTAAGTTTTCACAGATCGTCTTCCCAAGCACAGCTCTGCCGTTATCACGGGGAGCATTTACGCTTTATTGCTATTAATTTGAGCGTTTCATTGGTGGCATTACTCTAAATTCATCGCTGTGTGTGCAATGGTTTTGAAGTTTCGGGGAGATACAAGGTGGAAAAACAAGTGTTTAGGTGATGCTCAATTCTTCCTCATGTGCAATTGCTGAATCCCAGCGTGGCTGTGACCCAGGTCCAGCGACATTTGATGACGAAGAAACCTGTCTGAATTGGAGGGCGTATAATTAATATATTTTCTGTGGCCCGTCACAGGATGGCCGGCACTGGTCGATATTAAGAAAATGACTTTAATTGCCGGGGAGGTGTGTGCTCGACCCGCAGCTTCCTCCTCCGCGGTGTGAGATGTGGTCGTGGCTGGGGAGGGACCGGTGGGCGAAGGCCGTGTTTCATCCCGGGAAATACCCATCGCATCCCGTGGCACATCCCGTGGCGTGGACGGCACGTGCGGTGCTCCTGGCACTACCCCTGGGGAGGGAGTTTGTCCTTCATCCTTCCTCCAAAATCCTTCCCCATCACCAGACGTGGCCAACGGGGTGGAAACCGGGAGGTCGTTCCAGGAGGACCATCTGTGAGCTGGAGGATCAGCATTTCCCTTCCCTGGGGGCAAAAGAGAGGAGGGGAAGTTGAATTTTTTTTTTAAATTTTTTTTTTTCCCCCCTGCCTTTTATAACACCTGCTTATTTTTGTGGTGTGGGCTTATTTTCGGGTTAGGTTGTCTCCTAACCCCTGCCCGCACCCAGACACACCTCCTCCCCGGGCGCATCGTGCTCCAGCAACGGCAGGTTGGCGAGGATGCTTTCATCAACAGCGCTGTAAAGGTGCAAAGCAATGCTAGTTGAAACCCTTTAAATGAATTCTTTTTTCCCCTCCTCTGAACAGAGCTTTTTGTCAAAATCAGCAACATCTATATCTGTCTGCAAAAAATCCCTTTTCCTTTAATGGCCTTTTCCATTGAAAACAGTTTAAACTTGACATTTTGTTCCCTCTCTCCAAATTTTTCAAAGCTTCTTGTTCCATGAAAAACTTCAATAATTCCGTTTTCCTCCTGCCCTCTATTTCAAAGATATATAAAAATATACATATGTATTATAATAGATATAATTTTTTTTTTTGCTGTCTGCCATAACTCTTGCCTTCTGTCACCAGGAGCGAAGCAAACATTACAGACCTTTTGCCGATGTTCTTCCTCTGCCCCAAAACGGAGCCGTGCTAACCTGAGCCCTGCAACAGTTATTTGGGGGGGAGGTTGAAATTGGGAGGGATGCACCGCATCGGGCGCTGAGGGAACAGGCAGGATTTTTTGGATACGGCTCCTACAAACCGAGTTGCTTCCCCGACACACGTCTGGATTGCAGGCGCGTGAGTAATGGGGCAGAGGCTCCCACACCTTCGCGGTGCTGTTGGACGGGGAAGGAGGGCACGGCGCCTTGCGCAGCGCCTGCGGGGGGGGGGGATTCCTCTGCACCCCTTCTACCCCAAACCGCAGCCCGAGGGGTGCGGGGAGCTGGGCTGGGATGCAATTAGGACCCCAGGATATCCCGGGAAGGTGGAGAATCCAGGTTGTTTTTCAAAACAAAGGGGTTATTCGAATTAAAGCGGAGCACGCCGACCTGTCGGCTCTTGCCTGGGCTGGGTGTTTGCTCACTTCGTGCCAACACTGGAGACGTCTTCCCCGGAGCCTCTGATAAGAGCAGCCCCTTCATGCTCTGCCCTTCCCTGCTGTGGTCCGTCGGGTTTTTTCCTGGTCCCAGTGCTTGAGGAAGGATTTGGGGGGATTTGCCTTGTTTTAAGCATGGACACGAGCGCAGCCATCCCACCGCCTGGCACTCCCCTCCCTGCCAACGGCCGTGTCGTGTTAAGATCTGCCTTGTGAGGTTTTCCAGCAATGCCCCCCAAATCCCGGGCAGGGCTGGGGGTCCCCCCCATTTGGGTCGGGGGGAGGCGGTGGGCACGTCGTGCCCAGCATCCCCCCAGCACCCCTCCGCCCGGGGCCAGCGGCGCGGGGAGCAGATGGGGAGGTGGAGCCGGGCTGCTCGGCCGGGTTTCAGGCTACGATAAAGCGAAGTGACGTAGAAAACTAAATACCTGTTATCGGAGAAAAGCAAACAGAGCTTCCACCTGCCTCCAGCCTTTCTCCCTTCAAGGGCAGGCTGCACGCCCCGCGTGTAGCTCCCTGCCGGGGGGGGGGGATTATTAACGTTTTATTATTAACGTGCTTGCTTTGGCTTGGCTGTGTGGTTGAGAAATCCAAGCTTGACTCCAGATAATGAATGACAAACATTTGTCTGGACTTAACTATTTTATTCTGACTATTTTTTTTTTTTTTTCCTCCTGGAAGTTTACAGTAAGTTGTCGACGACGTGCCCTTTGACATGGATTAGTACTGACGCCTCCCAGTTGGATCTTCCCATCCTTTTCACATCTTGGTTGTTTCTGTTCAAGGGAGGCTTTTGTGCATGTCTAATCTATTTAAAATGAAAAATAAACAAGAAATGGTCTGATCTCTGACGGGGCAGTCGGGTGCGAGGGCGGTGCTGGCTTCCCCGCAGAAGGCGGCGAACTTTGGGGTGGGGTGGGGGGAGTGACGGTCCTGCCGTGCCCAGGAGAAGGCCTTTCCCCCCAGCACCCCGGTTTGGTGTCAGGGGGTGCCAGGACGAATGGCTGTCACTGACTTCTGGTTTACAAACCCCTTAAAAGCTTTCCAGCGGGTGTGTGGATGGTGAGTTCCAGCTTGTGGCTGGGGAATCGATGCTGTCCCCTCTCTGCTCCACCACCCATCGCTTTGTGGTCCCTCTTAGGGACCTGCCTTGTGTCCACGGTCATGTACGTACGTGGGCTAGATGGCCCTTGCCTTAGAGCTGATACCTCTCCCACCTATATATATATGTAATACCAGGTAATATATTTAATGGTGTGTGCAGTATTGGCCATATTGAACTGGAACCCTCCTGTGCATTGCCGGGGTTGTGTCGGGTGCCTGCAGCTCCCTGGATTTGGTGGGATTTTGGATGCCCCTTTGCAGGTGGGACTCGGATGCTCTTTTTGCAGGGTTTCTCTTCAGCAGCAGAGCTGGTGGAAGAGGAGGCACCGCTCCTCCTCCTGCAATGCCAAAACAGTCATTATAAAGCCCTCAAAAATTGGGAAATGGTTGGGATAGAAATGTCAACAAACCTCTTCTAGCTGACCCGGTGGCTACAGAGGAAGCTCTGTGGTTTTGAGCGTCTCTGACTTGGGATCAGGCTTGGTTTTGCCAACCCAAAACTGAGTGTGCTGCCTTTGCCCAGGATAATTCTCCCTTGGCCATGCCGTCCCGGTCGCAAGGCGCGGGGGGTGCGGTGCTGCCGGGGCTCAGCTCTGACCCTGCAAATCAGTAGTTTGGGTTTAGCGTCTTGGCTCAGGCTTAGTCTTAGCTTAGTGCCTAGACTGTGGGTGAGAGGGGGAGTGCTGCACTGGATGCCCGAAAACCTCATGCCTGGCTGCCTTCGTCCTCCCCGCCACGCTTTTAAAGATTTTGCCTATTTAAAGAGGATTTGGCTGTTCTGTGGGACGGGGCTGCTACCTGAGGTACTCACTGGACGACCCGGTATTTATTGTGAAGGTTTCAGAGAATTGGCTTAGACTTTAAGTCACTGTTTATTTGTGGTTGCTGAACTTGTGCTGTTTAATGGAAACATTTTCCTTTTGAAGGTGAACTATTGCTAGAAATAAATACGGGCAATACCTCGTGGCTGAGACAGACGCCAGGACTGGACGGAGCTACCGCGTCCGTCAGCGTTGGCAGCAGCGTGATGACTAAGGAGAGAGAAATTAAAAGCCGATGCGCAGCCTTGATTGAAGTCATTAATCTGCTGCAGGGCTTGGGGATTTAAAGCAAAGGCGAGCGGGAGGCAGGGGCTGGCGGCTGCCCTCGGAACCCCCCGCGACGGCCCCTGTCCCTGCTCCGTGTGCTCGGGGTGCATTTGTCCTCTCTAATTTATGCCATCCCTGCAGTTGATGGAGAAGGGTTTGGAGCGTAGCTCAGATGCACCGAGATGTCCCCGGCCGCTGTCCGCTCCCCTCAGCGGGTCCCCAGCAGATGGTAGCGGATCTGCAGCCGTTCCTGCTCCCAGTGATAAGTGACGGCTTTCTCCGTCCAGGTGCCTTTGTTCCATGACGTGCCCTGGGCTGTATCAGTTCCCTCTTTGGAAGCTCAACTTCTCCTCTGTGGATTTGCCAGCAAATTTCATCTCGTTGCAGTATCTGCAACCCAGTTTGGCTGGTGCTGGTGAAAGCGAAGGTGAAACAAGTTCTCAAAGGGGGAATTAAAGTCATCTGATGTGAGCTGGGAGTAAATGTGTCACCGTGTCCCGTGCAAAGTGTAGCAGAGCAAGCACAAGGTTGTGTTATAAAATAAGAGAATAAAACTTACGGAGCAGGAAACCTCTCTTCCCAGCTCAGAAGGTCTTTTCTTTGCCCTATCCCTGCAGCTCTCCCTGCTCACAGCACATTATAACTTACAGCTCCTTCTCTGGCAAGAGTCACGGTAACTCCAGATTAGCCCGTAGCACTATGTCGTCATAACCTTGAAACAGGACCCAAATGGCAAAACCTGCCCGAAACCAGTTGTGATTACTCATGCTTCGTGCTATCCCTCTCCCCCGCTGCTACGGTAATTCCTCTTATTAAGCAAGGAGACAAAACACCTTTATTAAACTTGGAACTGAGCTCAGGAGCCATGAGAGAACTGGGACTCGCTGGCTTCAGACCGTCAAAAGGTTTTCATCTCTCCGGTCCCCTCTCCCTTCCTCTGCACAGGCTGTAAAGTGAACAAGAGAGTAAGAAAGAGACTTTGCTGTTTGTGATGAAGAAAAGTCTGCATTTAAACGTGTTTATTTAGAGTAGGAAAAATCTTAGGGAAGTGTATCGGGAATGAATCCTGTGATTTTGGGGCTTCACTTGATCTCCAAGCTTGAAAATGCAATGAGCTGAGATGGACGGGGGTCTTAGCTCAGGCTCTGTAGAGCTTCTTTTTATTAACACTTTCAGTGAGCGTTTATTAACACTGGATAAAGAAGCCTTTGTTAACGGGTCTGTCCCTTTGCTCCTCCAGTGGAGGAGCTGAATCTTGAAAGGAATTGCCCTGGGCACCTGCTGGACTTACTGATGAAAGTTTTCATTCCAGATTTTCTCCACAAGCTTAAACATAAAGTAGCCTGAACCCCCCCCAAAGCAAGTCTGCCCTCTCTCCCTCTTTAGAAAAGCAAAAAAAGTTGTAAAAATGCCTCTCGCCGCCGGTGTGCGGAGCCGTGCGCGGTGGCCCCTTGCCCTGTGCCTGCAGAGAGCGTCGCTTCGTGCTAAAGCAGCCGAGAAGACGTGCGCGAGCCCCTGCAGCAGTTTTGTCTTGAAAGGGTTTGCAGAGAACCGCTCGCCCTCTCGCTGGCTGTTGTTGGCCGTGGCTGCCGGGCCGCGGGACGAGGGAGCTCTGCTCTGGGGGAGCTGGGCCGAGCGGGGGCGCGTGGTCCCTCCTGGAAGCGCCCGCGCGATCATCCGGTGACACGGGGACACATCTGCCCGGTCCTGGGGTCCGCGGGGCATGTCGGAGGAGCGGGTCCTGCCCCGAGGTGGGGCTCAGGGTCTGACCTTGCTTCTTGTCTTGCAGCAGCAGGAACCACCTCTGTCCATTTTCAGCTTCTTACGGATGCCTGAAGTCTCCCTCTGAAGGCATCTCCCGTCTTGGGGAATGAATTTCTGTATCAGCACTGGTGTGGCCAGCAGGAGCAGGGAGGGGATCGTGCCCCTGCACTGGGCACTGGGGAGGCCGCACCTCGAATCCTGGGTTCAGTTTTGGGCCCCTCACGACAAGAAGGACATGGAGGGGCTGGAGCGTGTCCAGAGAAGGGCAACGGAGCTGGGGAAGGGCCTGGAGCACAAGTCTGATGGGGAGCGGCTGAGGGAACTGGGGGTGTTCAGCCTGGAGAAGAGGAGGCTGAGGGGAGACCTCATCGCGCTCTGCAACTGCCTGAAGGGAGGTTGGAGCGAGGGGGGGTCGGTCTCTTCTCCCAAGTAACAGCGATGGGACGAGAGGAAACGGCCTCAAGTTGTGCCAGGGGAGGTTTAGGTTGGACATGAGGAGAAATTTCTTTCCTGAAAGAGTGGTCAGGCCTTGGCACAGGCTGCCCAGGGCAGTGGTGGAGTCCCCATCCCTGGAGGGATTTAAAAGACGTGTAGATGAGGCGCTTGGGGACATGGTTTAGTGGGCATGGGGGGTTGGGTTGACGGTTGGACTGGATGATCTTAGAGGTCTTTTCCAACCTTAGTGATTCTATGATTCTATGATTAGAGCAGTTTAAAAAGTGCTCCCGCTCGCTCGGGGTGAAACCTGGCCGTGATACTGGGGCTGTCCCCATGGGTGAAGGTCGTGCGTGCCCCCGAGCTGCCGGGTGGCCCTGGCAGCCCTCCGAGGGAGCTGCTGCTGCTTCCAGCAGATGCACAGTGCTCCTCTGCCTCTCGCCGGGCGAGGACACAGTTCCCAGCATTTTCGTATTGAATTATGGATTGATTGCACGCCTGCGCCGTTGCTGTTAGCATCTCCACGCTTTTGTTCTGTCTTTCCTCCCAGTGAAAGAGCGACTGCTTTAGATGAGAGAAGGGAAAAGGATGACTTACCACATCCCTCCTCTGTTGGGCCGAGCTTTGGTAACTCTGCCCGGTGTCAGTGCTGAGGGAAAGCTGCAGCTCCCTCTGTACATCGACGGAGCAGCTGGTTACACCGTGGCTACACCTGGTGTAAAGAAATTGGGTTATGTCTTTGCTACCAAAACCAAGATGCATTCTGCAGTCAGATCAGCCGTGTCTATTTGCCACCTCGCCGGGAAACCTCCCCGGAGGTCCCAGCTCTGCGGGATGTACCTCCCTGGAGGGATGCGGGCTGTCCCGGTCCCCGCGGCTCACCTCCCTGGGGCGCAGGTTCCAGCCGCAGCAGCTGAGGGTGCTGGAGCCTTATCCCCGCTGCGTGATTCCCATACTGCACAAAAAATGGTTCTACAGCAGTCTGAACTTGGCCCTTCCCTTTTCTTCTCCAAGACGGTGCGGGCGATGGCCTGGGACTGCAAAACCCACTCGTCTGCACCCAGGTAGCTCTCGGGGTGGGTGCTCAGCACCCAGCTGGGTCCGGGATGGTCTGGAAGGAGGAGGTTGGAGGTCGCATCCGTTCCCGCTGAATTTGACACCGAGAGCACGAGGAGTTAATTGCGGTGACTCAGGAAAGGAGAGGCGATTGCATCTGCAGGCCTGTCAGCAGGCAAGGTCCAGAGGGGAAGAGGCCGCACGCTTTGCAGCAACGTATTTTCGTTTTGAGTAACTTAATTGCGTCAGACAAGGTGCAGGCAGGAGGCAGCTCCTGCGGCCGGGCCGGTCGGTTCCTCGCCAGCCGGACAAAGTCCGTGGGTCGCAGCCTGTGCAGCTTCCCCGGGAGCGGAGCCCCGGCAGCCCGGGGAGGGGGGAACAAGCGACAATGACTGAGTTTGTGCAAAAAAGTTCCTGGCCAAAGAGGGGGAGGCAAGGCCCGGCTTCGTTAGTGGAGCGAAGGAGCCCTCCTGTGCATGCTTCACTGGGGGTTTGGGGTTGAAGGGGATTTGCCCTTCTGGACTTGCAGTTTGTAACCGTCTTAGTGAGGGAGAGCGCAGGTCTCTGGGGATGCCTTCCTTAATTGCTATATATTTAAGGTATCTAATGGCTGTAATCTGCATCTTATTGGAATTCCTTGCAAGGAAGTGTTTGTTAGTTCAAGCAAGGAGAAATCACTGGTATTGTTTAACTTCCCAGTATGCAGCTCTCCTGCCAACGGGATCCTGCCTTAATGTGTCTTGATATTCACCGGGTGATGGTCAGAGCTGGTAACGTGAAGGGAAATGAGGTGATAAAGCCAGGCCAGGATTTGCGTGCTGACCCATGGACTGGGCTCTTCAGCCCTGCACTGGCATCGTCTCTGCACCATGGCTCCTGGGCGAGCCTTATGTGACATAAAGGAGCAAAGTCGGAGAACGCAGCCTTCAAATTTTCTATATCGCTGCTCAAATGGTCAAAACTCAGGTATTCTGGGTCCTGTGTGAATTTGCCTGAAGTTTTACTGATGGCTCTCGGCAGTAGCAAAGTCCTCTCCTCTACAGCAGTCATCTAGAGCAAGACCAGCTGCGGTGGTGTGAGGAGTTACCGCTGCCCGTCCATCCTCTGCCGGAGGTCCCTGCTTCTCGGCAGGAGACCCGTTAGGTGCTGTGGGATGAGGCACCATCCTGGGTGGGCAGCTGATGGATGGGAACTTGAGACACTTTTAATGAGGCAGAGCCGCTGGGAGCCTCGGCTGAGGACTCCTGAGCGTTTCGCAGCGGTTCATACCAGCATCGACACCGTCTGAATCAGTCACAACAAATTAATGCCAGAAGAAGGCGGCTCGAGGACGAAGCTCTCCCGTACAGAACCAGCAGCATCGTGGGGCTTTCGGCAGCCACAAACGGTTTGTGCTGTTTCAGCTGGGCGCGAGGGCTGGCCTGGCGTGCCAGACGCTGAGCTGGGCTTTCTGGCTTGTTTGGCCGGGCAGCGATCAGATGGTTTCATGCAGAGTTGTCTTTGTACTGGTGGAAGATGGGTGTTGCAGAACTGGTTTCCCTTTCCCCCCTCCCGCCAGCCTGCTGGCTTTTGCTGTTGCATTTTATATCCCGCTCTTGGCTTTTATATTTCTTTTGAGTTAGCTTTGCCTTGCTCAGCTGCTTTATCCCGCACCGCTCGCCTTCCAGCAGCACCAGTTGCAATGCTGGAGGAGCCACCCGCTTGCCCCAGTGTAGCACCTTGTTGTTGTTAACCCTTTGTAGCGGTGCGTGAGCTCATTCCTGCAGGTCCCTGACCAGCCCCCCCGGGTTGGCACCACTAACCCCTGAGAAGGGGGCCCGGGGGGGTCCTTAATCTCCACTTGTTCCTGCTGCCTGGCCCTGGGAGCCTGCGAAAGGTCTCGGAGCGGGTTGCTGATGCTGTCGGGGTGTGAATTGCTCGGGAGAGACATCTCACACAGCTTTTCTGGGGAGGAGGAGGAGGGTGGGCGAGCGGCAGGCTGTGCTGCGGGAGCACCAGCTCCCAGCCGCCGGCTCACCGAGGCGGATCCGCGGCCGTTTGGCCGCTGGGCGAGGGGATGCTGTCAAGGGCATCAGGAACAAGAAGTTTTGCTTATCTCGACTGCAACAAGTTTCAGCAGCGAACCCGACCGTTATTTAAACGAAAGGCTTTCCCGTGCCCTCGCCGAGGTGTCACCCAGAGGCGTCTGCAGGTTGTTGCTGAGCGAGGAGGACGCACAAATCCTTTTCTTTGCTTAACTGACGGTGACGCGGCGTTTCCCCCCGGGACGTCAGGGCACATCAGCACATCTCGGGGCTGTATGGAGGCAGCTCTTGAAAGGTTTGGACATTCCCTGCAGAGAAGTATGTAAAAATTCCTGGCTTTTGAACACCGAGGAAGGAATCGGGTACGTCCCTGGGACCGGGGCAAACCTCCTTCCCTGTGGCTCTGAGCCTGGGCTGGTGTCACCTGCCCGTTTTATCTCAGCGTGAGCACTGTGTGGGGCTTGAACCGGTTTATACCAGTGCTGAGGGGAAGAAAAGAGATTAATTCTTTCAATATGGAAAGTTATAGGCTTAAAAAGGCCTTATTAGCCTTCTGTTTAAAGATCTAATGTCACGGTAGTGACTTGGCTTGTGCATTGCTGCTCTACTTGAAATGCAAACATACCTGGGGGGTTCCCTGGGTTCCCCCTTCTTTTGCTCCAGCCACATCTGGGCCAAAAATTAGGGAGCGAGGGATTTCTCCTTGACAGGGTGATCTGTCCCTGGGCTCCCCTCAGAGCAGGGTCAGTGACCAGCAGGGCCGGGCTCCCCCGTTTCTCTCGGCTGTGGAATTGGGAGCAAATCCCCCAAAACAAGGGGTGGTCGTTGCTGTCATCTTCAAACGGGTGGGTTTGGTGGCTTGGGAGATGCTCCCCTGGATGACCTTGGAGACCTGCGGCTCCGAGTGGCAAGGGCAGAGCTTCCCGTCGTATCCTGTTAAGGCACCTGAATCCTGCCCTGCAGGGTCCGTCCTGGGGGCTGGGGGGTTTAACCAGGGAAGCGGCAGCCGCGAAGGGCCTGGAGCACAAGTCTGATGGGGAGCGGCTGAGGGAACTGGGGGTGTTCAGCCTGGAGAAGAGGAGGCTGAGGGGAGACCTCATCGCGCTCTGCAACTGCCGGAAGGGAGGTTGGAGCGAGGGGGGGTCGGCCTCTGCTCCCAAGTGACAGCGATAGGACGAGAGGAAACGGCCTCAAGTTGTGCCAGGGGAGGTTTAGGTTGGACATTAGGAGCAATTTCTTTCCTGACAGAGTGGTCAGGCCTTGGCACAGGCTGCCCAGGGCAGTGGTGGAGGCCCCATCCCTGGAGGGATTTAAAAGACGTGGAGATGAGGCGCTTGGGGACATGGTTTAGTGGGCATGGGGGGGCTGGGTTGACAGTTGGACGGGATGATCTTAGAGGTCTTTTCCAACCTTAGTGATTCTATGAAGGCAAAGGTACTTGGGTTGTCACGTACGTGCAAGCCCGTGCGGGAGCCTGAGCTGGTGTCAGGAGCCTGCTCGAGCTAAACCCCGACCCCTTCCCTCGCCCGGGCGAGCGCCAGCCCTGGCTCCGCAGGGGGGGAAGCGATAAGAGGGGGTTCATCCGAGCTTATCCTCCAACTTGTCTCCTAACCCCTCTTTTCTTGCTGGTTATTCATGAAACACAACTTTATAGCCCAAATACAAGCGGTTGAAAGGACGTTTCTTGCTTGGGGTTTTTCTTCATAGTGCCTTTAAAGCTCCTGTATAAATTAAAGTGTTCGTTCATTAGCTGCAATTCCCCAAAGCATCGAATAAAGTTTGTGATTTTAATTACTTTTTGCAGGGATCTGAGCACACGAAGACTTCAACAGATGATTATAGTTCATATTATTCATGCAGCTTTTTTTAATCCCTTTCTCTGCTAGGACATGGTTGATAGATACGAAAACTGAAGTCTGCTCATAAATTCCCAGCCCTGTCCCGTGTGAGGTGTCTTGATCTTCGAACTAAAGCATTTTGCTGACAAAACGATTAAATTTCCTGAGCGGTGCTGCAGCAAGCAGGTCTGTAAGGAGGGTATGAGCTGCCGGGGTTGCTGGGTGCTGTTGTGGAGGTGTTTGCCAAAGTTACATTTCATCCTGTTTATCTCTAAACCCCGAGCTGGGCTGGCTGTGTCACACGCTGGGTGGTAAAAAATACAGAGATTTTCAAACAGAAACACGGAACATTTATATGGTTGCAGACGTTTGTGGAAATACTAGTGGGAAAATCTAACCAACTAAAGTAAAACGCCAACAAAACTATTTTCAAATTAATTAAAAGGCTTGGATCCATTTTTTAACTGTTGAGGTTTTAATCCTCAAGCATTTATTTTGTCTATTTGAAGTTACTGTAGTTTCTTGTATCATAAACATTTTAGGGCCACGTTCTTCTTTATAGGCAGTCTGCTTAGTAAGAGACCTGGAGGGTTTGTCTGCGTATGGAAATTTATTGTTATATAGGAATAATTCTTTAGCTGCGGCTGTGTAATCCCTCCTGCATTATAACCTGCTTCTTAATAACTTTTGGACCCCTGCTGCTTCTCCTGACATCTTCTTGTCTCCTCGATGGGGCTCCTCGGGTATTTTGCCTTTCTGGCAGCCCCGGCGGTGCCATCAGCTGGGATCTCCCAGCGCAGGAGGAATACCAGGTTAATGAGAATCCATATTTTACTTTTTTTTTCTTTTTGCCTGTGTTTGCAGGGTTTGATCCTTTAGTCTCCCCAGACAGCCTTACAGCTGTGAGTCTGACTTTGATGCACGTTTACTGGGGAATGAGCAGGTTCAAAGCTCGCTGCGCCGGTCGCTAACTTGTTTAGCATCAAGAAGGAAGGGGAAGAAACAAAATTGCTTGGTGCTTGTATCGCACGGAGGAGCTTTCAGGAACCCCTCAGAAACTGAATGGCCGTAGGTTCGATGGCAGGTGCAGGAGAGGAATAAAAACAACTAATCCCAGGAGTAAGCAGCCTTTGCCTTTGTTTAAGGCCTGGGAGTCCGGCTGTGGTCAGCCGAAGGAGGCTTTGCTCCCGGCTGGGGTAGGAGGGCTGTGAGCCGGAGCGGGGAGCGATGCCGCGTCCCTTTGGAACCGGGAAGGGAAGGCAGAGGGGTGGCACGGTCTGGGCTGAGCTGGAGTTTGGCTGAAGCCCCAGGCCTGCCTGCTTCATGCTGATGGAGAGTGCTTGTCTGACCCGGGAGCTGGGACCTTGGCTTTGTACTTCTTTCCAAGTGATAAGAGAGAGATTTAACCTGATTTAATTTTCCTCCACAAACATGTTTAATCTTTTAACGATATTACAAGTGATGTATAAGCATTGAGAAATCCTTGTCTTTTCCCCCCTGTTGACCCACACAATCCTTTTATGGAACAACACTCGTGTAGAGCTCTTAACAGTATTAACGTGAGCGATGCTGTTCTCTTCACCAGCAGCATGCCTGACTTGGAGTCTGTAAGTGCCCTGAATCTGATGCACTCGGTAATAAAATGAATGCACAATAACAGAAGACACTTATATATTTGTATATTTTTGGGGGGTAAGCGGAGATCGTCTTCCTACCACTTTGGCTTTGCATTGTATCCTCAAGTGAGAGTGAATTACAGAGCTGGGCACTTTAATGCACCTTCCTAATGCAAGAGTCAACTATTATTTTGCATGGAGTGCTGTCTAGATGTGAATGAATCCTACGACTTGACAGCACACCTCTCTTTAAGAAGTTACCGAGCATCGGCTCATCTCTGATCCCTTTCTTGCGGGAGCTCTTCGCCCATGGGAGATGTTCCCCAGCTCTGCGGGAGAGCTCAACCAGCCCGTGCCCTTTCAGACCTGCTGCAGGCCATGGGTTGAGGGCATGCTGCCTGCAATGCTCGAAGGCAAAAGCATGGAATAACATCTCCTGCGTTCATGGCATCAGCTCGGTAGCACCCAGCTACCCGAGTGAGGAGCGAGAGTTGAATGCAAAAGCCAGTCCAGGGCAAGAGTTGACCACACTGAGATGGTGGCATCGGCGATGCGGAAGGGACGGGCTGGAGCTCAGTAAGTTGTTTTACAAGGGCTGGGATAAATAGGACCTTCTCGTTTATCAGAGGGCAGCTTGTGGCAAGGCTCGCAGATGCTCTCGTAATCATATATCTCGTTATCGTATATCGGTGCTGGGACGGCCCCGTCCTGACCTTCCTCCAGTTTGCTGGGGGAGGTTTAGCCACCGGTGGATCGTATTGAGGGGATGAAATATCTTGCCGGGGCTAAGGGAAACAGCCTGTTGAGAGGTGAGGGGGAGAGAGCAGCGGTGCAGCACAGCTGCGTCTTTGGCTGTAATAAGAAAAAAATCCCAGTGGAATAGCCGTGTCTGACTGTTTAAGGGGGATTTGTGTGTTTGGGGGGGAGGACTGGAGCTGCCCCCGTCCCTGAGCAGTGGCTGGGGAGAAAATCGAAGCTGCCAGGCTGGGTCAGACCAAAGCTTCACCCATCCAAGACTGGCCAGAAGAAGATGCCAAGAGGACAGGGCATAATCCTGACTTTTTGCAGCCAGTGTTTCAGGGTCTTTCCCGTCAGGATGCTCCTCCAGATCCCTGTGTTTAACAGCTACCAGCGGACCTGTCCTCCGTGAGCTTATCCAGTCCTCCTTCGAAGCCGTAGGTATTTCTGGCTCGCAGAACATCCCCTGACAACAAGTTCTACAATTTAATTACAAGGGGAAGGAAATGGCAGTGGATGGATTTTTAAACCTGCTGCCTGACCCCTTTATTTCTGTGTTGTCAGTAATGGTGCCTGGAGAGGCATTGAGAAGGAGAAATGAGGGAGAAGGGAGAGAAGGTAGGGCTTGAATTTGGAAATAAAGTATGGGGAGAGAGGGGGAAATACCCAAACAGAGCCTTTCCAGCGATGGGATGCCGTGGCGAGCAGTGAATACTCTAGCTTCATCCTTTGTGCAAATGAATGGGGTATTGAGTGGGCGCTGGTTTAATATTTGGGAGGTCAGACTGGTGTGAGGTGAGATTACGTTGGTATAAACCTAGTGTAGCTGCGAGCGTTTGGTAATGAACCCCCTCGGGCTTCGGGCTTTTGGGCTGCTCACCTCGAGCCACGCGTGCAGGGGGAGGAATTAGGGCGCAAACGATGGAGGGAGGAGATGTTTGGCTTTTGCCTCTACCAACAAATGGCAGGAGATGCCCCAAGCCTGGCATCGTTACTGCTATTTTAAATCCAGATACCTGCTGGTCCCTGCTCCAGCCAGCCCTGCAGCACCGCGCTGCGGAAACCAGGCGGGTGCCGCACCTCTGGCTCCCAGCGCACCCAAAAAATGAACTACCTCCAGGTTATATATATATTTTTTTTCATTATTTCCCCCCCACCATCTCCTAGTTCAGAGAATAGAAAATGGCTGTCTCCCAGGGGATGATTTTGAAGCAGGACAATAAATAGCATCCCTAAGACTTCACAGCTTGCTTTTCCAGCTGCGCGTTCTTCTAACAAAAATTGTGCATCTTGGATTTTCCGTGTCGTCTCCCAGTGAGTAGGTGACTTTGTTGCAGGATTTGTAGTGTTTCAGGACGTCCCCAGCAAATATGGTTTCATATAGACATCTTTGTGTGTTAGTGATTTCTTCTTTTACTGTTTGTAAATATTTCACCCTTTTTTAAATTATTCATTCATTAAGTGGCTTGGATGGGAGAAGGAGTCATGCTTAAAATACATGCGAAGACTTAAAATATTGGAAGTCTGAAAGGATGTGAAAAAATAATTTGAGAAATTATTTTTACGATCGAGCCCTTCTTAAGCCCTAGGAGGGGAGGGGAGATGAAGGGACGCGGTGTCACGCCAGACCCGGCGCAGGCTGGGATGTCGCTGGGGTTGCAGGGCAGGGCTTTGCATCGGGTGGGATGGGGCGGGGGGGCTCGCGCTGAGCACTGCTGGGCTGGGGGAGCCGGGGGCCGCGCCGAGGGGTCGCAGGGCACTCCGGGGTCCTGCAAACCTGGCACGTTCTGGGTCATCTTGGTGCTGCTTACAGCCATGGCGTGTAGCCAACACAGTAGAATCNCCCTCAATGTCCTTCTTGTGGTGAGGGGCCCAAAACTGAACCCAGGATTCGAGGTGCGGCCTCACCAGCGCCGAGTACAGGGGCACGATCCCCTCCCTGCTCCTTGTTTCTATGAAAAATAGAAATAACTATTCTCCAGTTTATTGGTAACCTACTACTTTTGCATAATAGTTATTCAATTCAGGGTTGCAGCTAACTGGAATTGCATATTAAATCTCTGTCTCCCATACAGCAGCGTGTCCCTTGCTGTAGCAAACTGTAAACCGTTTCTTTTATTCCACCTGCCTCTAAGCAATGAAAAGCAAAGGTTAAAATGCTGCTCAGGAAGGGAGTGGTGTTTGGTTTTTTTTTTTTTTGGCTTGAAGGAGTAACATGTGGCAGTGATACACGCTTTTATAGTGCCTCTATTCCAGGATCTCAAAATGTCATCGGGCTGTTAATTAATTAAAGCCTGTCAATGCCTTCACGAGCAAAGGTGGTTTTTATCACTGATAGCCAAGTGCTTTGAGCTGCTGTGTGGTGCTTTAGCGGGAAGGAAGAGAAACCTTGATGTTTTGGAAATGGGAAACAGGCAGGGACGAGCAGAGCTCGAGGGGGGTGAACACCCTGTGGATGGGGAAACTGAGGCAGAGCAAGGGTGAGTGACTATAGCAAGTTGGGGAGAGCCGGGAGTCGGAGCTTGGACCAGTGCCCCATTCCTGAGAGGTCTTTGCGCTTGGCTCCCGTTGCTGCTGGTGTTATCCCAACCTCCGCACAAGATTCCAACTGCAGCTGAGCATCCCAGTGCGGGGCAGCTCCGGGCTCCATCCACCCTTGTTCGTTCCTTTGCATTTGCAAAAGCTCTCGGTGAGGTGTTGCTGAAGGTTACCTTCAAAGCAAAACACTTGCTTGAGAAAACTGAATAAAGCTTCCAAAAACCCAGGCTCTGGCCAGGAGCCAGGATAATGTTCCCTAATCTTCTTCTGTAGCGCTCATCGTCTTTGGTGTGTTCCCAGATGTCTAAGGTAGATGTTCGTTATCGTTTTCCTATTCTGGCTGTGGACCATTCTCGCCTTCTCGAACCCGGCTGCCGTCAGGACAACAAAGTGTCTTTTAAATTAAGCCTCAGGTTTTCATAGTCTGGTACATCATCATGTCAAACCTCGACACTGCGCTAGGCAATGGATTTTAATGCTGCTGTCTGGTTCTCTGCTGCCCAACCAAACGGGCTTGAGGGCATTTTTGGGTTGCATCAGCCAGGCAGATGCACGAGCCGAGCTGGGTGCAACACGGGTGTCTTGGGGTGGGGGGGGACTACGCGTGATGCTGCTCCTCTGAAGCAGACCACTGTCCCCCCAATAAAAATCTCTGGGGTGGTTTGGAGGAGGCAGGGCCCACAGGGAAATGACCCTTTTGGGGTACATCTTCTGTATCTGCCCCGTCGTGCCTTATCACGCAGCCGGGGGCGATTTTGCAGCTTCCCGTTGGCTTCCGCGGCAGACGGGCTCAGCTCCGCAGCAGAACCAGCCTCCCCCGTCGCTGCCGAGGCAGCTGCAGCCGCCGTTCCACCAGCCTGCGAACAAAAAGCTGCTTTTTGCCTGTGTTATTTTGGATTATTGCAGCATTTCTCACTCTCCTGGGGAACCGGCGTGTGCAGAGCTGGTGGCATCTCCGCTGCCGTGGAGCTTGGCTGCTGAGGCTGAGCTGCCTCCAGGTTTTGACCCGACTTTGTGCAATTTTGATGGGCAAAGACCTGCAGGAAAAAAGAAAAAGGCGCTGGGAAGTTGCCGTGTGTGTGTTTTTGGAAAGCGTACGGCTTGCGGAAGGGAAGGGAAACCCAGTTTAGTAGTTGGTGCCATTGCCAAGATCAACCCAAAGTCAGCTGCTTTTTCCAGCGAGGCTGCTCATGTTTGCGTCTCTCAGATAAGGCAGTGGGGTCCGGATGGATCCTGCCTTCGCCTCCCGCTGCTGCCCGGCGCTCCGTAAGGAGCGGTGATGTTCCCAACGGGCTGCACCAGGGTTTGGCGATGGCTGGACCCTTCTGATGGATGACTGAGCTCCTTCGATAAAGGGCAAAAGAAACATCAGGCTCTTGCCAGTATGTGCAGACCCTCTTCTCTGACTTCTGTTTTTAGCTTTTTTGCCACGGCTGATTTTCTCGGAGGGTAATTACACTGTTAAAATCAGCTCTCCCCTCTCCCGTTATATAGTTGGGGACAGCCCTCCTTTTTCCCCTAGTGCAAGCATGGTCACAAAACCAAGTCCGTAAAGCTGCTACAGCACAGCCCTATTTCAGCTAAGGATCCGTCAGTGGATGAGGCTATTTGGTTTTTACAGCAAAGTNTCTTCCCCAAGCCTGGAGCGGTGCCTGGGGTTGTTGTGGCCCAAGGGCAGGACCCGGCACTTGGCCTTGTTGAACCTCCTCCATTGGCCTTGGCCCATCGATCCAGCCTGTCCAGGTCCCTCTGCAGAGCCTCCTGCCCTCCAGCAGATCAACACTCCCGCCCAGCTTGGTGTCCTCTGCAGACTGACTGAGGGAGCACTCGATCCCCTTGTCCAGGTATCGGCCGTGCCCGAGTGTCCTTCTGGGCTCCGCGTCCATCAGTGCCGGTTTGCTGGATGGAGCGGGCAGGAGCGCCGCAGGGCAGTGCTTGTGGATGGCCCTCATCGGCATGGAATAATTTTTTTTTTTCCCTATCAACAGCAGCGTTTTGAATGGGAATTTGACTTGTAGCACCCATCGCTTTCCAGCTGAAGAAGTTCAGCTCTCGGCTGGTGCTGCTGTAGCGCTGGGACGGAGGCGGGTGCAGCACGAGGGTGGTCTCTGCACGGAGCAGCTCCTGGCCGCTGCGCTGGACCTGCCCTCAGGACTGATACGATGCTTTTTTTTTCTTTTCTTCGTCAAGTCTAGCAGGTCTAACGGCACTGCACGCAATGAGCTTTGAAAGGTAAATTTGTTTCGATGCCTGTTTGACAAACTCCAAAGCGCTTTTGCTCAACAAGTTTGCGGCTCCCGTTGGCTGGTAGCAGCCCAAGTGCCCAAATCGATAAGGTTCAGCTTGGATAATTGAGATGGGAATTGAGTTCATTATGTGAAGTGGATGCTGAAGTGGATAATTGCAGACCTTGAGGTGTTTGTCCTATTTGCTAGTTTAGATTGAAGAAAATTTAGGTGCGATTGCACAGGTGTGTAGGTACAAAATGACTTCTGTAGGGATACTGTGGATGTATGGATAGGGTAATAAAGGTGGATAACTCATTTCTTTGTGCCTGGGAAGAAAACAGACAACAAGTAAAAGCGCCGGGGTGCCGCAGCCTGTTGGTTGGAGAGGTCCTGCACGATCCCTCTTTGTGGGGAGAGGGATCCTTCCTCCCACTTGCCTTGTAGCATTCCTCGAAAAGTCAACCTATAATCATGTTTTTATGTTCATTTAACGTGTTTGCCAAACTGCTCTGTAATCTGCCTTCCCGTTCTGCTGTTTGCACCCAGGGCAAGGACATCGGGGAGCCTTTACAATGCTGCTGTGATGGGGCAGACCTTATGGCTTGTATTTTCAAAGGCACTCTGAGGTCTCCAGTGTGGTCCCATTTCAGCAGATTACTTACATATTCATAAATTAATCTTTATTAAGTCTGGGTTTTAAGTGTGGTTCGATCCAGGCACTGGCCGAGGTCCTTTCCATTGAATTGGGGCACAAGTGTGCAATATAAATATTAAATAATCTGAAATACTAGTGCTGACGGGGAGCATTAGTGTTGGGTCTTCTTGACGTGATTTGAGCTTTGTTTAAGCCAAGTTTTCTTGGGATGGGGACCTGGCCTCTCCCCTCTCCGTGAAGTTCCCTGAATACTGGCTTTTCTTAGGGAATAACAAATGCCAACAGTTGCGTAAAGCCCCTGATGCTTTATACACTATTTCTGCAAATAATCCTTGTTTATAATTCACCCTTGGCAGAAAAAGACTTTAAATTATTAAGGCACTAAATATTTTGCAACGAAGGAACGGAGATACAGCTCTTGGCAGGAGCAAATTTCTGGGGAGAAGTTGTTCTCTTTGGTGCGTTTGATGCTTAAAGGTATTATGAGAAATAATGTGCGGGCGGACTGGGAATTCATCAGATTTGCTCCTCTCTTAAAAAAGCGGCTGCTGGGTGCGTGCTTTCCATCACCCCTGTAAATGAGCGTCCCCGAGGCACACGTGCGGGTCCCCAGCGCTGTCCCCGCTCGCCCCGGGGCTGGCGGTGGCCCGTGGTGGGTCAGGTGGTGAAGGGTGGTAGCCAGGAGGTCTCATCCTGCCCCAGCTCCACCACCCCGGGCTTTAAAGCCGTTTCCACGTGCTCGGCGCTGCCCTGACAGATCTTCAGGGGGGGTCGGGCTGCTGCGGTCGGACCCCTGCCCTCAGCCCAAACGCCTGCAGCTCCTCCGCTGCCTCCGCTCCCAGTCGGGGGGTCCCGTATCCCTTCTCCGGGAGCGGGAGACGCCGGTGCCAGTTCACGGTGTAGGTGTGTTCTGCGCGTCCTCTGGCGTAACGCCCAGCCCGCCGGTAAATGGGAGTGTTCCAGCGTGTGAAATGGAGGATCTCATCGTTAGTGATTTTGCCACCTCTTGCTTATTTACCCTGATATTACAACGGCTAGCACTCGTCAGCTCCGGGAGTCACGTAACCAGACAACCATGAGCGTGTATATGTGTCTGTGTATATATATACAGACAGGGTATACGTATAGATGTATTTAAGTAGTTATACCCGTAATCTTCTAGCTCTCTTTTGGAGAGAGATTTGAAACATGAACCATGGGACTTCAAACCCCAGGATGCTCCCAATGTGGTTTTTTTATCCTCTCAACATTTGAAAGCAAATATCATCCTTACGGCGACGGTGTTCCCCACCTGGGGTCAGCTCAGGGAGCGCAGCCCTGCCGACGGTGTCGCTGACCCCGCTGGGGCTCTCGCTGGGCGCCGCGTCCCCAGCACCCCGGTTTCAGCCTCTCTCTCCCTTTGCAGGAGACCTGTGCAACTGCAGCGCCGCGGGCAGCGCCAGCGAATGCAACGGGACGACGGGGCAGTGCCGCTGCCTGCGCGGCTACGCGGGGCTGCGCTGCGAGAGCTGCGCCGAGGGCTTCTACCCGGAGCGGAGCAGCCAGCGGTGCCGTCCCTGCGGCTGCAGCCCCGCCGGCTCCAGCAGCGCCCGCTGTGATGAGTAAGTAAGGTGGCATTTCGCTGAGGTGGGGGGGGTTGTGTGCGTGGCACTGGGATTTGGGGATATTTTGGGATTGGGGATGCAGATCAGGCAAGAATGGATCTTGTCATCTGGTGCTAGTATTTAAAAAAAAAAAAAAAAAGAAAAAATTTAAAAATTAAAAAGAAAAGAAGAAGCATGAAGGAAGCTGGCCTTATAGAAATTCCTGAAGCATATTCTTCCTCTCTTTCAAGATATGGATTATTTTGCCGGGCAAAAGCCCTGCCAGCCCACAAGGGAGTTAACTTGCATTTCTGAGTTGTACGGAAGCAGAACCTCTCCTCTAATGCCTCGTCCGTCCCATCAGTCCCTTCACGCTTGAGCTCAGGAGGGGAGCGGAGGAGCTTTGGAGAGGTTTGTTTTCCAAAGGGATATTCGTTACACCGGGGGCAGGCGAAGCTTTGTGCGCTGCCCTGGCCGAGCATCATGAAAGCAGCAGCCGCCCGAGAGCAGTGTCGGCTCCTGCCTTTAACCCTGCCGCCTCCGCTCCTTCGCGGGGTCAGGAAAGTCGCCGTAGCCGATGCTTTGAGCTCTTGTGTAATGAACGTGTTCCTCTTAACATTTCACTTTACCCCCCCTCACATTTTGCCTTTTAAAAGCCAGCATGCAATTATTTTTTTTTTTCCAACTTCAGTGATCTGTCAGTTATTAAAGATTCGTTGCCGAGTTGAGGGTTTCACTTTTTTCCTCAAATAATGGTCTGGGGAGCAGGCAGACCCTTTGGGGGTCGTGCTGGCCGGGCAGTGAGATGCAGGGTCTCTCCTTGGGGGAGACCCCCCCCATTAAACCAAGCAGCAACTTCCAGCCTTCCTGGGCACCAGAGAGTCGGCAGCAAAGGTGTTCCCGGAGACCCCGACCCTTCTGCAGGGCCCCGCGAGGGAAGCGATGCCCACGCGCGGATGCGATGGGCTTCTGCACCGGCTGCCTGGCGCTGGCGTCAGCCTCCTCGTCTCTTAGGGTTTGGTCCAGGCTCAGCGCGTGTCCAACACCTGCACTTCCCTGCCAAGGCCGGGGCTGATTCAGAATCAAAATGTTCTGCAGGGACATGCTGTTTGTAATTATTTTATAAGTTGTGTTTTTTTTTTCCCCCCAGACACCCAGAGCCTGGGTTGATGTCCTTCCTTTTCGTTTCAATGCTGCATTTTTCTGCTTGCATAAGCTCTGAAAAATCAGAACTTAAAAGCAATGCTCCAGTTGACTAGAGTGACCTTCTTACTAAAAAAGGTGATTCTTGGGGGTGGAAAGTGTAGAGTTTTTCACTTGTTTTTTCAGTGGTTGTTTTAGGTATGTGAAGATGTGCCTGGAAGCATTAGCGTTTGCCATGGACTAGAAAACCTGAATTTGGTCAGATCGACTGGAAAGGCAAATTGGGCAGAAAGGCAGATGGGGCAACTCTTATCTTTGAGAGCTGGGAGAGGAGGGAGGTGCTACTGGAGCAACTGGGTTAACTGGGAGAGAGCATTCTCACCCTGACTCTGAGTCACCAGGCAGCAGGCAAAGCATGGACGTGGGTGACGTCTCCCCACATCTCGCTCTGTGGAGCGAGCCAAAAAGCGCCCTTGGGAACTTCAGGTGAGATGCTCCGAGTCGTGAAGGAGAACGAGGTGGAGTTCATGCATGTAGTGACCCATCACACCCAACCCCAATGTGTATGGACCCAGAAATGGCAGAGGACCTCCCNCATGGGGGGGTTGGGTTGGCGGTTGGACTGGATGATCTTAGAGGTCTTTTCCAACCTTAGTGATTCCATGATTCTATGATTCAATGATTTTACAGCCTTGAGGGATGTGGGGGTCGCTGATCCTCAGGCATTTAGAAGAGGCAGCATAGGGCAAAATTTGGAGGAAGACTTGGGGAGGAGGCCTGATGTTAACGGAGATCACTCTGTGTTTCTTTTCTGTGCTCAGTGGGGTTTGCTGCAGACAGAGGTGACCTTGGGGTGTTTAAAAAGAGAAAAATTAGGTCAGTTGTCTGTGTTGTAGGGCTGGGGGCATCAGAACGGCTGCGAGCTGGGCAGCCTCCTGCATAGCGATGTCATGGGAAAATGAAGGGGGATGCAAAATCCGGCGGGGCAAACGCACCCATCGTTTCTATTGCGTTAAAGCGCGGGGGCTGCAGATGGCAGAAGCAGGGGCTCCCCGTCTGCTGGGGTGGCTGGGGGAGGTATCTGGGACCTGGGTACCAGGGCGCATCCCTGCGGCGGGGCCTGTCCCGGCGGGTGGGAGACCCTCTTCTGCATTGCAAGATGTGTGTGTGAATCCAGGAGGGAGATTTTTGGCTGGGTCTGGAGCTCGGGGTTTGATGTCTACCTGCCGCCCAGCGCCTGAGGAGCGGTGCCTGTCCCTCCATCCCTCCAGGCCATCCCCGCCCAGGAGGAGGCACACAAGCGTGGCCCAACACCAGCAACCAGCTTCTGTTCTGTTGACATTAAAAACACTGTAAGTTGTACTTTTTTATTGATTTATTTTGTAAAGCGCCAGCCCAACTCTAACTTGCGCAAGTTAATTCCTGCGTGCTGGCTTAAGAAAAAAAGCGGCCGCTGTTCAGATGAGTCTCTGAGTAAAACAGCAGCATAATTGTGGGCACTGACCCTTTTTGACAGCAGCTGATTTGAGAGGCAGACTGCCTGAAGGCTGAGCTCTCGGGGCACACAAAACATGCCTGATAGGTTTCAATCAGCTTGCCCAGGCTTTTGTAAAACTGCCTTTTAAAGCACCACCATATGATGATTTATTAGTATTATTGCTAGGCACGCTCTATGGCTGGCCAGATGGCACACCCAAGTACGCTGTTTATTAACTAGACCTCAAATGCAGACCATCAAATAAAAATAAAAAAAATCCCTCTCCCGAGGCAGACAGTTGATTTTGGGAGTGAACATTGACCTGACATGCTGTCGCTATGAATGGACTCCACGGCTGCTAATCAAAGGTCTATTTTGGTGGTGTTTTAAATTTGATTATCTGGGGAGATCCACACAGATCCCCCTCTGGGATGGCAGAGGATTTCTGTGGTCTGGTTTGGGTGATTTTTTGTTAATGAAAAGCTGTGTGTAGTTAAACTGGAGCTTGCTGTGGGGCTGGATGCAACCCTGGGCAGCTCGGAGAGGGCTGACGCATCTCAGAGAGGGGGAATGTGTTGTCCCTGTTGCGGTAACGCCTAGAAACCTCAGATAAAACCACATGTCACTGGGTTGGAAGCTGTGTAGATACTTGCTAAAGATAGCTGTGGCCTGGAAGAGTTCATAGTCCATAGAGGAAGGGTGGAGAAAGAAGCTGAAGTTTCAAGGGCCATGGTCAAGGTCACGGGGTAGCGGAGAACGAGGACGGTGACTCCCGTGGGTGCAGGGGCTGAGCTTTGTGCTCCCGCTGCAAAGCCTCGGGGACGGGGCCTGGGTGGGGAGGGTGCCTGGTGGTGGCCCCAGCCCATGGCGAGGTGGCCGCAGCCGGGAGCTGCCCCCCACCAGCTGCATCTCTCACCATCTTCTGGACACCTGGAGTTGGAAGATGTGTTGTCCGTCTGTCTGTCTGTCTATCGGAGCAGGGATGTCCCTACCTGGTGGAGGAGGCAAAGGTGAAGGTGATGCTCCCAGAGAAGGTCACCATGCCCCGGCTGGCCAGCCCACATCTCCCAGGCTTCCACCCCTGTGCATTTATTTTTCTTTTTTCGTTATGTGAGCAGCGGCCTCTGCCTGCACTCCCACCTCCCGCTCCCGACGGCCGGGCAAGGAGCCAAGCCAGCGGCAGCGAGGGCGGCCGGGGGGCACGGTGCTCTCCAGCCCCACCGGCCGGGGCAGCGGTGGGAGCGCTGGGGCTCCTCGCCGCGTTTCTGCAGCGCCCGGCACACCCCTGCCCTCCACACCCTGCGGTGCGGCTTCGCCCAAAACGCCACTCGTGTCCCCAGCCGACTCGTGGCACGGCGAGCCGGCACAGCGACTGCTCCCCGCGGCAGCCCCGGGACGAGGTGCTCCCCGAGAGGAAAGGGGTTTGGTTCGGGGGGAACCTTTCCCTGCTGCAAAGCAGCAACCGTGTGCCGACATGAGGAGCTGCACAGGCGCAGCTATTTAAATGCATGCGGAAATAATTTTCCTGCGTAAACCTGTCCTCTGGCTCTTTATTTAAAGGAGCAGGGCTGCAGGCAGGAGGAGCCCTGCCTGAAAGAGGCAGCGCGTGGTTCCCTCCTGGTGAGCAGGGGATGTCAAATGACTCTGCTTTTTTTTTTTTAAATTTATTTATTTTTTACCTTGCTAACAGCACTGGCCGACCTCACGCTGGTCTGCAAACGTGGGTAAAAACCGGCCAAGGGTGGCCAAGGGTGGCCCAGTGCATCCCAGTGGCCCGGGGCCCCGCCGGCTCACCTGCTGGTGCGGGGCTTTCCTGCGCCCCAGGGAGGGAGGCAGAGGTGGCGTTACCCCGATTTACCTCTTGCAAGGCATTTATTTGAAGTTTTCCTAGCCCGGCACACAGGCCTTTGTAGCTTTTCTCCCCAGCGTGGCCCCGCACCGCAGGGACAGCGCGTTGAGCCCACGAGCAAGTGTCCCCACGCGGCTGCTCTTGCACCCCGCGATTTGGGGTGTGAGCGGAGGAGAAGGGCTGCGAAGCAGAGAAGATGCTATCAGATGCCGCTGCGCGGCAGAAGGGTTCAGCCCTCATCTCCCTAATTCCCTGGGAGGTTGTTTGTGTGTTAAACTAACTTATTCCGGTCCCAGGGAAGACAAGGTGATGCAACTCCTGTTGCAGCATTACCTGCGAACGAGAGGAGAGCTGTGGCTGCTGTGGGTGTTTAAGGATTGCCGTGTGGTTTAGCTAAACTTGGGTTAACCATCTAACCTGGGTTAGGTTTTTTCAGTTCCCTTAAAAAAAAATAGCTGTAAACTACACACATATAATGCTGTCACTGTCCCTAAGAGATGCATGTTTAAATTGGGGTCTGCGAATCAATTGAAGTTGCTCCCTCTGCCTGTGCCTCAGTTTCCCCACAAGCAGAAGGGCGATGGGGAGCAGAGGCTCTGATGTGCTGCTTGGAGGTGACGTTAGCTTTGGTTCACGTCCTGCGATGGAGCTCACTGCCCAAGCGTGCAGCGCGCTGCTCCTTTGCTGACGGAGCAGCCTTTCCTTACTGCTGGCTGGGGAGACAGCTCTGCAGCCTGTGACCCTGGTCCGTGCACGGTCCGTGCTGCAGGCTCAGCATAAGTCATGTTAGAGAGAGTTCCTGTCACTCATTTCGTTAAAAAGAAAAAAAAAGAAAAAAAAAGAAAAAAAAAGAAAAAAAAAAGAAAAAAAAAAAAGAAAAAAAAGAAAAAAAAGAGAAAGCATGCCTATAAATGCTAAAGTGTTAATTCAGAGATGTTTTGCCCCCTCGAGGGGATCTCATGCTTCGTGTTCGTATTAAAAAGAATTAAGGGAGAGTGTCCCCGAGAGCGTTACACGTGGCTGTCCCCGGCGCGGGGGTGCTGCGGGGCTGAAGGGGGGGTGCTGTTAGCTGGGCAGCCTCCGTCCCTGTCTGCCTTCTTTGGGGGGGCTTCTCTTTGCAGAGGCTGCTCTTGTGACCCTGACTCATACGGATTTGCAAGAGCGTTGCTGGTGAGAGTAATGTCAGCAGCACTGGGCCATGTTCTTTGTTAAGGTCTTTGAATAAGGGCTGGGGGTTCTGGAGGAGCTTGGGGGTGCTGGGCAGGGTGGGCTTGCAGAGGTGGTGGGATGTGAAGAGATGCAAAGGGACCTTGGGGGGGAAAGGCGAGAAGGGACGTGGGTCCTGATGGCGTTGGGAAGCAGCTGGTGGGTCACAGGCTGGACGCACCTTGAGCATCGTGCGGTATGAAGCTACGTGGGGCAGAATTTGTTAGTCAGAAAATGAAGATCTGTTGAAATTCAGGGCTTTTGTGGAGCTGCACCAGCCTGGGCAGGAAGGGAGCTCGTGGCAATGGTTTGACATGAGAGAGACCTCGTGTTCCCAGAGCTTCTCCCCATCCCAACCACAGAGGTTATTTGGGGGAAGGCAGTGGAGTTCTCATTTTGCATAGAGAAAAATCTTCATTTTCTGTCTTTAGGGTGTCATCACACTTCTGAAATGTCTCTTCTTTGCGTGGGAACTGTATTTCCATTCTACTGTATTTTAGCCGTCCAGTAAACCACATTGGGCACTGCTCCCTTTTGGAGATAAGACCTCGGGAGCCCAACTCCTCAAGGACTTATTTAAAAAAAAAAACAAAAAAAAAAAACCATAATGGAAAAAAACCCCTTTTCCCCTATTTTAAAAAGACTGCTCTCCCTTTTACAGATTGGCTGAGCACAAGCGGTGGCTCATTAGCTCCCAGTAATGCCTTGTCAGCATCACTCTGCAGAGAACAGATTTTTTTTTTTTTGTAGCGGAAATTGTTACATGTGGACGTCATAAAAGCAGAAGAACATCCCGTTAGAGCATATTTTTCTGTGTGCTTTAATTACCTAAATCTCTCTCCTATTACAGACTCTTATCTCCTTTCCATCCGATTAGCTCTCCTCCGCTCTTCCCCCACAAGCAGGTGAATAGCGAACCTGCACCCATTTTCATTCGGTTGCAGACAGGGATGGGAAATGAATGGGTGACTGGACACGGCGGCAGGGCAAGGTAGATTGTTATCATCTCCCCTGCAATAATTGTGGCTTCTCAGAAATCCTGTTATTTTGTTGATTTTCCAGCCGCTTTGCTGTTCCTGCGTTGTCTGTTGCAGACTTGCCGCTCTGGAAAACATTGAGTGCCCTCAGAAAAAAATTATCTCCCAGTAATGCTCAACTTTTGAAACTCTAATGGCTGAATTGTGGTTTTGGGGAGGTGGTGCCCAGCCTGATTTCAGGCAGTGCTTGTTGCCCGTGCCTGTGAGGAGGCATCGGTAGAGAGCTGGGGGATGGAGGGACTATGTTGGGCAAAACTGGTTTGTCTAGTGGGGACCAGCCCCATCTCCCTGCCTTCCCCATGGTGTGTCCTCCTCTGCGTTGAGGTTGCCTGTCTCATCCCCATCTTGCTGTGATCTCCAGGGGATGCTCTGGGAAGCTGGGACCCACCGTTTGGGGTTGAGATTTTGCAGTTAGTTAAGCTTTTGCTGCTCCTCCTCGTGCCAAATGATAGACGACCCCATCCAACCTTGCTCTCCGGGGCCATCGTGCTCTTCCCATCACCTCCTCCCTCCGGCGGGTGGTGCCGGGAGGGCACCCGGGGGAGACGGCGCAGCCCCGGGCTGGAGATCCCCGGCTTTCCCAGCAGCGCGGGGCACCCTCAGCGGGGGAGACGGGGCCGCGGAGGCGGCGGTGGCCAGACAAGGTGGCCCTTTGACATTTACAGAATGGCCTTTCAGAGCTGTGAAGTGTCCCCGCTCCGTCGAGGGCTGCCATATAAACAGACGCCGTCCCCCGGCACAAAGCGAGGAATGCGGCGCACAATGGCCCAATGTTCGCCGCAATAAAGCCCCGCTTCTTCTGCCCGCCACAAAGGCAGCTCTGAGCGGGGCGGCAGGCGCGGGGCTCGGCCCTGGTCGCACCAACCCGTCCACGAAAGGGTTTCGGCTGCCAGTGGCTTTGGTTTGAGCCGAGGGAGCGGGGAGGTGAAACCCAATGTGGGGCTTTTTCCTGCTCTCCGCTTCCCCACGTGTTGATATTCAAATTAATGGACCTAAAGGAAAATCAACGCATGGGTTACGAGGGTTCTGGGTTTGCTCGGGGTGAGTGTTAACAGCGTTGGTTTTCCATGGAAGTGTCTTGGAGCGTTTAGCTTTCAAATGTTAACTTTTCTACATTGCCCAGAAAAACGTGAGAGAGATTTATCCCCTGGCTGCTGTCAGACATCACAGAAAATCAGCACAAAAGGAGCTGGGCTCGCTGGAGAAACGCACCATTTTTAGCAACATCTCTTCTGAATCCTCCTAATCTCGCGCAGCATCCTTTTGTCTTATTCCATCAAAGTGAGACAAAGCCTTTTCATGAGGGTTGTTTTACAGATGCTCGTAGTTCAGCAGCGCGTTTCTCCTCATTCATTCGGAGCAGCGTCGTTGCTGGTCGTTGTGTACGGTACCCGCACACCTCCGGGTCCTGCTGGGATGAGCCATGGGCGATTTGTCATCAGAGGCGGGCGAGGCTGGAGATGCCGCCGGGTCGGGGAAGGGCTGGCAGGAGCTTTCCTCTTTCCCGGGGCAGCGTGGCCCCTCACCGGCTCTTCTGGGGACGGTCCCGGGATCTGCGGTGGAGGGAGGGGTGCGCGCGTCTGCTCTGTGCTGCGGGGTGAAGACCATAAAGGTATTTGGCAAAGCTCTCCTTCAAAGCCGTGGGGGTTTTGTGTGGCTCGTCCGCATGGTTTGAGAGCCATGGCAGCTCCCTCCTTCTCTGACTCTGCCCCAGCATCCTGCCAGCTCCTCTGTTTAAAACAAAGGTGCAAAAGCCGGTGCCGTACAGTTGGGTCAGGCAGCCCCTGGGCCCTCACGGGCATCCCGGTTTGTCTGGCAGCTGGGAAAACATTCAAAACGAGTTTCTCCCTTCCCTCCTCCTTGGGGGAAGAAAAAAAAAAAAAAAAAGACGAAAATAAACGATTAGAGCTCGCTAAGGGTTTTCTGTTACACCATTAAACCGTGCCAGCGTGCCTCCGAACAGCCCTTAAGGCTGTGGTCCTCCATCTTCCCATCCATCTTGTGTCTGTCATGTCCCGCGAACTCACGGATGTTTCTGTGGAGGAGGACTGGAGACCATTGCAGATGCAACTGCACGTTGCGATCTGTCTCAGATGACGGATATTTTAATGCTGGGGTTTTTTTTAATCTCGTGATGAGGCCTCGCGTTCCCGTGCTGCCCTGAGCAGCGTTAGGGCATTGCCCCGCTGCCGGGCAGAGCCTGTCCCAGCGGCGTGTCCTCCCCCGGCCGTCGGACCCGGCAGCAGGTTGTCTGTGATGCTCCGCAGCTTCAGGCCAGGCACGAGGCGGGATTTTGGAGGTGGTCCTTGTCCTTTGTGCTCTGCTCCTAGGACACTTCCAAGCGGGGTCAAAACTATCTGCAATCCTCCTGTTTGACAGCACCCAGCGTAATGCACGGAGGGGGATTCCTGGTAACTTCTGGAGCTGTAAAGGTGTAAAATCCCACCACGGGGAACGTTTTCTTTGCGCTAGTGGCACGGATCGCTTGCTGGGTGGTGGGAATTCCTGCATCCTGTGGCTGTTACCCCTTGGGTGAAGTAGACGGGGGCTCTGGGGGGTGGAATTGAAATCAGCCTGGCTTTTGCAGACATATTTTGGGGTATAGGCTGTTCCCCCTTGCCCAATATTTTGCTTTTATTTGCAGCCCCCTCCTCGGTGTCTGCTGGCATGCTGCTGCCCCGGCTTGGCCACCTCCTGCCTGCGGCGGGTGCCGTCGCCCTGCAGGCAGCGAGACGGCCGCTCCCCAGGCTCAAGGTGAAGCCCGAGGGCTGGGAGCTGCCAGGCGATCGGATGCACGAGCTCCTGCCTCGGGGGGGTCCCCAACCTGGCGCGTAGCCCTCACCCCCCCGGGTCGGATCGCTCGGCGTCGGAGCCTTGCACGTGGTCTTGCCTCCATCCCCGCCGGCCAGCTAATCACTGCCTGCTCCTTCTGCCAGGATCTCTCGTGCTCTTGGTGTTTTTAATCATTAGGAAATGTATATAAAGTTGATGGATGATGTGATGGTGATACGCACTACCTACACCGTCTTTAAAGTAAGTGTATTTGTAAAATCTAATAGAAACCAAGGCTGGCAGGAGACTTTTGTTATTGGAAGTCTGTTTTTGTCCCAACACATCCTTCCATCAATTCTTCCATGAGAGGTAAAAATTGGCTGGCTTTAGTGGAGTTAATAATCATCTGAAATGGAGTTGAGCAAGTGATGTTGCTGCATCAAAATGTTTCCCTCCTCCCTTCCCCCTCCTTCCCCCCCACTTCCCCCAAAAAAGAAATTCCTGGCTGATACTCAAAATCCAGTTCAGCTCTCACTGTGCAAGTATTAAACTGTGGGTCTTTTCTTTCAAGTTTCTGGATTTTTATGGGCACAATCGGTCTGTTAACAGGACTTTTTTTTTTTGGTGGTTTCAATGCATTTATATCATTGACCTTTGCTTTAAAAAGTGTCTGACAGTCTTTACTGGACTGGAGCTATGAAAAGGAGTGTTGTAAGGGGGCTTTATTCTATGGAAGCAATGACCACAGGCAAAGCTTTATATTTGCTGAGTGATTTAATTCTTGCACATGCAGAACTTGGCTCTGTGCCATGTGTAACATGTTGAGAAAAGGTCTGCTTGAGAGGCATTAAAACCAAACTTTCCAAAACCATCTTTTTTTTCTTTTTTTCCCAAAAAAAAAAGCTTGCTTTCCTGTTATTTTTAAGCTAACGAGTAAAATCAAGGGATACTGCCCCAAAATGCTGCATTGAGCTCTAGCAGAGTCATTGGGGAAATAAACCTCCTTTAAAGAAATGAAGCGGGAGTCTGGCTGGAAGGGTGCCAGCCGGGAGGAAGAGGAGGGTATCATTAAGATAGAGGCTTGATCGAGGGATGGGAGAGAGTAAAACGGAGCACCCTGGATTCCAGGAGGAAGCCTGGGAGGGTGAAGATTATACAGCTCTAGTGCCTGGTCTTGTAAAGGCTAAATATCAGATCCCCCCCAAATTAGTTGCTTTTCCTTGCTTGGCTCTGCCTGTCCCCCACCCGCTTCCAGGAATATCTGTTCGGTAGCAGTCAGAAGCAAATAAAAACAAACTGCTTTTTGTTTGCTCTTATTTTAAACACTGTGACAACATTTGGATTAATGTTAGGTCTTGTGAAAAGCTCTTTAAAAGTCAAACGGACTGAGCTGCTTACCAGCATCCCTTTGAATTCTGCATCTGCCTGCTGCAATTCCAGATAGTGGTCTGGAGAGCGAGGAAACATCCTATTTCTTTTTCCTTCTTATAATCAGTCCACTAAATATGCCTGAAGTTTCATATTCTGGAACTATTTAATTGTGTAGCCACTTGGGCTGAGTTCCGTATTTTGGTGTGCCTTTCGGTATTTCCTCTTCCTTTGGCAAGCAAACGAACAACAGAAATACTAAATTATATTAATTTCTAACAGAAGCAATGTCTTCCCCAAAACATTGCAATCTACTGCATTTTAATTAAAAACAACACGTCAACAGTGCATCAAGCCATTTGGAGCCTCAGCCTCTATTAGTTTTAATCAGCAGATTTTTCTAGGGGCTTTTAGAAGCAAATTGTGCATTGCTCACTCTTCCCCAGGAGCAGCGAGGGAGAACAATAGATTATCTTTGTGCAGGCACACCGAACCCTGAAATACTGAATTAAAAAAGTGTATGAATAGGGTGGAGGTTATATAGGGGGAGAGGTAGGAGGAGGCTGGATGCAGCGGCGTGCAGGGGGTGCTCCGTGGGTGGTACCCGCCTCGTCCGCCGCACATGCGGATAAATCCATCTCCTGGAGGGGACGGGATCCCGTTTATTTGGGTTGCTGTCCCGGCTTCCCTGGGCAGCAGGCAGGGCTTGAGGTTTCCTGCAGGTGGCCCCAGGGCTATCGGGGATGCGGAGAGGCACTTTTGGGCTCCCTCGTCCTCGGCTGGGGCATTAGCGGTTCCCACGTGTGCAGGTGGGGTGAGCCATCGCCATACGAGGCTACGTATATGAGAAGTCATGTTGTGCTGCTGGTATATAAAGTCGCTTATGAAAGCGATAGGTTTGAAGCCTCTATGTGGAGAGACTGGCATGGAAAGCCAAAGGAATGAGGGTAACCCCTGCTTTTTACAGCCTCCCGGTATTTGCTGATGCCAACTGACAGCAATACCCTCTATTTTAACCTGCGGAGCTGCACCCTCGGCGCAGTCAGCCTCCGTGCCCGGGTAAACCGGCTCCTGCCTGGGGTTAGCGATAGTGGCAGCCTCAGGGGCAGGGAAAACCCCCTCTGTCTTTCCCTGGCTCCTACCGGGTAGGAGCAGTCGACTGGGGAGAGGGGCTTTGCCCAGTGGCCGTGGGGATGGAAGGGATAAATGGGATGACGGAGGGGAAGCGGAGGGCGTGCAGGTGGCTGACGCCAGCGAGACACCCGAGCCGCTGCGCCGGGAAAGCGGGTGGTGAGCAGGGAATTGTCCGCTTGCCCGAAAATCCGGGATGTGCCGGTGGGCGCCGATGCGGAGGGGAGGTGATTGTCCACGTGGGTGCTCTTTTGCCGTTCGGGAGCAGTGAGGACGGGTGTCCCAGTGTCCTGCAGCACCCGGGGCAGGCGCAGGTGGGACCGGAGAGGGGCTGTCGGAGCATCTGCTGGGGGCTGATGCACGGGGACGGCTTGGGGCCAAGGCTTTCCAGAGCGAGTGATGATTTCTGGTGCCCAGCTGGAAATGCTGTCAGGGCAACTGGTTTTGTAGAGACTCAGGCTTTCTTGAACTCCCCATCACTTTTTGGAAATTGTTGCCCGTGGGTTTTATGTCCCTCTTCCAGCAGGCATTTCTGCGCAGAGTTCCCCGCTCTGGAAAGGGAGTCCAAAACCCTGACCCTGTACTTTGGATGCCTCCCAGCACATCCAGATTTCACTGTTGGTTTTTCTCTGTGCAGCTCTGGGAAATGCCAGTGTAAAGTTGGTGTCACAGACCTGAAGTGTGACCGGTGCAGCGATGGATACTACAGGTTTAACGAAACCACCTGCGAGCCGTGCCAGTGCAACAACCACTCCAAAACCTGCGACAGCTTAACAGGTAACTTTCCTCTTGGGACCGTGGTGGGTGTAGGCTTTACCTGTCTTCTCTGTCTCTGGTTTTTGCCGTTTTCGTTCCGCAGACTTTGGCTCTCATCTTCTTCATCTGCATCTTTATGCCTTGGGTACCCAGAGTCTTTACCTTAAAACCAAAATGAAAATGCATGGCAAGGTTGGAGCTAGTCCTCTTCTCAGGGAAGTCAATAAAGGCTGTGTTATTTACCCCAGGCTGCAGTGCAGAGCCTTTATTCTGCAGTCTCTATCGGAAATCAGTGCTCTATTGTTCTCTGCACTTACACAAATACACAACATGGGCTTTTAAGGAGCTTTTGTTTAACTGCTGTTTACCTGGAAACATATACTGTACTGGCACTGACGTAAGGTGACTGTTATTGCCACAGATAACATGATTAGTGCTGGAAAAAACTGGCAGCACCTGATGAATATTGCCCACTTTTTATAAATTTGCCTTGTTCATTTGCCTTGATTGTTTCTTTGACTGTCTCTCACTCATACAGATGTTGATGGAGTGCAAATGTTGAAGCACCTGTGCTTGAGCAGCTTACGGGAGGGCAGGGGGGAACCTAATTGCTTTCCCACCTCCACTGAAAGGCGAGATCCCGGAGGAGCGGTGTTATGTGACTGCCTGCGCAATCCCCACCGTAGCAACAAAACTCACGCTTCAAAATCCATATTCTCATCAAAACTTCCAGAAATGCAGTTCTGTAATATTCATCCCGGAGCTTAGAAAGAAGCGATACTTTAAAAAATGTCGCAGGGTTTTTTGCAGAGCTGGCAGAGAGGGAGAGCTCATCACATTTGGTATTTCTGGGCAATTTCTGCACCGGTGTCTGTTCCCTCGTGGCCTGTGTGTTTGCAGCGGGGGAACGGGCGGCCGCAGGGCTGACTGCGCCCGGCCCGTGCCCCGATCCTGCTCGGCAGAGAGGGTGCTTCTGTGGGTGTCGGGGGTGGCGGCAGGCACCAGATCTGCACTCTTTGAGGATGAATTACTGCATTCATTCCCACACTGAACTTCATGTGCTTATGTCCTACTAATACTGAAGGATATAAGACTGTACCTAAAGCTGTGCACATATCAGCTGTGTTACTGATTTGGAGCTGGGTGTGTGGGTTTTGTGAAGGAGTAAGATAATCTGCTCTTCCTTTTTCTCCCTCAATGTTCCCCCTGCTCTTGATTTAAAAAACAAAACAAAATAAAACCCAGTGCAGACCTCGCCTCCGGGATGGGGCTGTTCAGGCTGCGCTTCTGCTGGGGCTGTCCAGTGCTGACCGCAGCATTGCAAAGAAAAACCCTCTTTTTAGTTAATGACCTATTGTTGATTTGACAAAAATCCCTTTTTTAAAATTTTCCTCCATCTGCTTTATTTGCTGCTGGGGGTTGGGGGAACCCAACAAAACCAGAACAGAGAATAGTCGATTAAAAATGAGATCTGATGTCTCATAAGTAACGCGGTGCACTCAGCCTGCTCTAGAGACTGCACTTTGTGTGACCTCCCCAGCTCTACATCAACTGTGTGCAGTCTTTGTCAAATTTTCAAGGTTTCTGTCTCATTAACGCTGTACTCGGGGCTCCCTCTGCCGGCTCCGCAGCCGGCTCCGCACGGCCTCGCTCGGCCTTGCTCTTAATATTTCAGATGATTGTGCTGGAATCGGGGCAGGCAGAGCTCCCCAGGCGCTGGCGCTGCCTTCGGCACAGCCCTTGTGCCCCGTGTTCGGTCAGTGCGATGAGTTTGGTAGCTTCTTCCCAGCTGGGGTACTGTGAGGTACCTGATCCTTCCGGAGGGCATTATCAGGATGGGAAGTGCTATTAATTATTAAGGCTTTCCACAGCGATACCTGATTGCAAGCCCATGCGTGCTTTGCACGGCCCAGCAACTTGCTGACTCATTGGAAACGCAGCCATTTTGCAGGGTTGCTGTAGATAAATGCGAGTAATTTCCGCCGATGGGAAAGATGTTGGTCCTGAAACGACCTCGACTGTACAGAAAACGCAGGTGCGATGCCAGATTTATGCACCGTTAATGCCTGCGGAGCATGGTGCGAGGCACCTGAGTGCTGGTGGGGCAAACTGACCTTCCACAGCCGGCCTGTCCCAGGCATCCGCCGAAGCAGCTGATGGAGGTTTGCAACTGGAAAAACCGTGACCAGCAGATCATTTTCCCCTCTAACCCTGACATCTCTCCCACAAAACCCACCGGCTTGTGTCTGACAAGCTGTTGGGTGAGGAGCAAACAGCGTGTGGGAGCTGAGGCGGTGCAGGTGTCCTTAGTCAGGGGGTGCTGCCGGCCCCGCCGCGCCGGTGACTCAGCCGCGTCCCAAAGAGAGGAGTAGGAGCCATGCAGCGTGCTGGGCGTGCAGGGGAGCCAAACTGTTCCAATATTAATAAGAAAATCTGCTGTGGTTTTTTTAACAGTCAGCATTAACCTCATTCAGGATTTTTTGTGTGGTTAATGTTGATATGAGACTTTTCATACCCCCGCAGCACTGCTAGATTAGCTCAGTGAATCTCCTCTCTGTGCTTATATATGCAGTGAATAAACTGCTCTGTGCCGCCCCGGTTTGTTAGAAGGCGGCTGCTGCCTTTTCAGAGTCTTGTACATGGGATTTAATCAAATAAGCTTCCCCCAGGTCACTGGACCTCGACAAGGAGCCTGCTGAATGATCCAGCCATCCTGTTGATGGATGGGCTCTTGATAGAGGCTGCGTTTTTATAACTAGGGAGATTTTTCTTTCTCTGGTCACAATAGTATCAAAATGCAATTTAGAGGGCCATTAGGACACGGCCTCTGCTAGGACACAGCACGTCGATTTTCTGATTCAGGGGCTACCCCAGGAAGGGGAGGTGGCTCACGTGAGCCCCCAGTTCTCCTCTGTTTCTCCAGGAAGGTCAGTAATTGCTGCTGCCTTGTGCCTGTCGCAAAGGTTCCTCCTGTGGCGGGATGGAGGAGCCGGAGCCACGCTGCTGGGATGGAGCCTCCGCCTCCAAAGCAGGACGGTGGCACCTCCTTACCCCTGGCCACCAGCTCCGGGGTGTAGGAACTCAAAAAAGGCAAAGGTATGAACTGGAGGGACCCCTCGTGAGAGTGAGGGATTTGAAGCATCAAGACGCCGGCTCACTGGCACAGATGCAAACTGACGCCCCTTTCCTTGAGGACCATTTAATATTGATAGCCTGTGTTGACCTGCACTGACCTCTAAAACGATGAACTGTGGGCCTCTCTGCTGGGGCTACCTACTTTTTCACATTATGAGTGTGTGCGTGTGGAGAGGGGGACGACCATCAGAAGGTGATAAGAGGCCAGGATCGTGTTTTGGCCAGAGGGCATCCAAAATCACCTGTGAGCTCTGATAATTGAGAGCGCTCCATGCAGATTCTTGCTCCAAATGTTCTGCTCCAGTTCCTGCTGCCCAACAGTTGCTTGTGCTCCTGTCCCTTCCCCAGGCACCTGCCTGCACTGCCAGGAAAACACCGAGGGAAACCACTGCGAGCTCTGCAAGGAGGGCTTCTACAGCAGCACCCATCCTGCCCACGCCTGCCGCCGCTGCCCGTGCTCCACCGTGGCATCCACCGGCACCTGCCGAATACGTAAGGCTTTTGTTTTGGTCTAATTACTCAGATAATGAATGTAGCTCTTCTCAGTGTGTTTCGATTAAATGGCCACTCCGCGCGCATCAGCCTGGCGAGGCGGTTTATAGCCCGTGTGTCTCCCGTTCGTGGGCACGGGGCACCGCGCTGGCAGCAGCGCCCGGCACGCTGCGTCCCTGGTGCTTGCGTTGCCTCTTGTGAGAGCAGCTGCGCGGCGGAGGGCATCGGAAATGCTGCTACGGGCTGCAGTTTGCTCTGAAGAACCCGCAGAGAGAAAATTCTGGGCTCGTGGCAGCCAGGAGAGGTACAGGAGACGGGCAGCGGTGCCACGTTGCCATCCATGCCTCTGTGAGCCCTCTTCTGAACGTCTCCGTGGGACTCCACACAGAGATTCCCCAATCTTCCTGCTCTATTTTGATGTGGCCAAGGGAAGAAATCATAGCTGTAATAAACATATGTAAGACTTTTTTTTGCTATTTCCTTAATCAGTTTTGCAATCGAGCCTCCTCTGGCTTCATATAGGGCAAAAAGTTCCTGCAGATTGCTAACATCCCCAATATAGTTCCAGCTGTTTTCTGAAATTGTCTGTTTGAGATGGAAATGTTCAGGAGTAATAATCTCTTTGCTTAGCAACGTGCCGAGCATGCTCTGTGAGGCTGGTACAAGGCATCAGAAACCTCAAAGCTTTTTTTCCCTAGGAACAGAGGAAGTGCTGCAGTTCAAAAGTTATATTTTCAGCTAAAAATTTGAGATTGGTTAATACTCAGTGGCTGCTGATTTTTGTCACAATGACTTGTGGTCAGGTCCCACAGAACAAATCCCACAGTGGGTGTTTCTCCGCAAGGGGCTGTGGCACATACCTGTTTTCCTTTCTGTATTCTTTAGAGCCTGGTGAAACTGCCCCGAGGTGTGACAAATGCAAAACTGGGTACACTGGCCCGAACTGCAACCGATGCGACAACGGCTACTACAACTCCGACAGCATCTGCGTGCGGTGTAAATGCAACGGGAACGTGGACCCAGCACGGTCACCCAGCGTGTGCAAGCCGGACAGCGGGGAGTGCATCGGCTGCCTCTACCACACCGCCGGGTTTCATTGTGAGGAGTGTGAGGATGGCTACGTCCGAGACCCCGAGGGGACCAACTGCACCAAGAAAGGTAAAACATGCTCCTCAAATGGGTGTCGAAGCTTGATGTGCGGCTCAGGTGGGCACAAGCTGCCTGAAGGCTGTGGAGGGAATACTGTTAATTGTTCAAATTGGTTTAGATTCATCTGGCCTGTGGTACAGGGAAGAAAGCCAGACCTTTAGAACACGTTGGTGCAGCTTGGCCATAAAATCTGTGGTTGAGAGTTAGTTCTGTGACCACCCTGATGCCCAGACTGTGGCAGGCACCTCTAGTGAACAAGCTGGAAAACAGAAACTATTTGCAGTGTATTTATATGTAGCTTTTCAGATTTCTATGGCTTGATATACTTGATCTCTTAGCGCCCAGTGAATTGTCCTCATTGACTAGTCCATTCAACAGCACTGTCTAATTTCCTAGAAAGGGTGTTTATAATAAATTCTGTCACTCCTCATACTCTGCAAACAATAACTACTTGGACCAAGTTTAGATACTCTTTTTTTTTTTTTGCTTTCTAAATGGGGAAGCCAAAGCTCAGAGAGGTGAGGTCCAGATTTGCACAGCAAGTTAACGCCAGGATTTGCTGGTACCTGCTCAGGGGTCTCTCATCAGTCTCCAGTCCACATCCGAGACACTGTATGTAGCATCTCAGACGCAAACTTGGTCTGGTACTTAGAGACGCTACTGCACAGCAGGAGGACTCATGGTAAAATGAGAGAAAATGGGTCTTAAGTTGCTCCTTCAGTGGTTATCAGGAGGTTGGTCCACAAGGTGGATCTCCAGCTCCATGCATGGAAACATTACAGGTGTTATGTGTTGGGTAAGACAACCCAGAGTTCAGGAAAGTATTTGGGCCCAAATTTGTCCTTTTCACCAATGGAGATTTCTTTCAGATATTCTATTAGGAGCTAATGTGGTTTTCACTGCCATGCTGCTCTCTGGAGGTGTAATCACAGGGTCCTTCTCTGCACGGGGAGATGATCAATACGAAAAAGTTGAACGCTCGTTAGCTGTGTCTGTACTGCTACAGGGCTGGAGATGGCAGTTTTGCATCGGGTCATCCATTATCTCCTCCTGCACAGCTCTGTCTTCGTGCAAAGAGCTACATGACCTTGCTCCATTAAATCCATGTGTATGGCTTTGCTTGAATACTTGCAGTTTTCACCATTCATTTTATTTTAATGGCATTGTTATAGGCTATTCCTGATGTGGGGAAAGACTGTTCCCTTTCAAAGGGACTGGGACATGCTCTTCTAGCTTTCCCATTTCCTTGACACCTGCTTTTCCCCTTTCTTATTAAGCAATTAAAAAGGCATACAGGTTCTTCCCAGTTTCTTATGCACAATTTGCCTAAAAATTGACATGCTGAGGTACTGTGCATTAACTAGTTTTAACTAGGTTAAGATTTTCATAAAACACTAGTGCATTTGAGTGGCCTGGTTTTGAGTGGCTTCTAGAGTGAAATCGTCACCCACCAGATCTGCAGATTAAATTGTTGGAATCTGAGACTCTAAGTGGTCACGGTTGAAAAAAGACAGCGTGTTTTGTACCAACCTCGAGCATCCACAGGGGCTGTTCAGAGTCTTAAACCTGACCAAGATTTTGATGCTTTCACGGCTGATGGAGAGAATATTGAAAGGACGTGTGGGATGACCAAAGTCAATGTTTCCGACCCCGGGGTGGATGCGATTCCTGCTGTGATGGTGAGGCATGGCAGCAAGGACTTAGTGGTGCAGGATGGCACTGTGCCACCCAGCCCAGCACCGCAGCCTTCCCCGAGAGCTGGCGCGTGGGCTGCTGGCGCGGCCCCGGCTCCTGCCGGTGCTCCTTCCTTGCGGGAGGTAGCAGAAGCTTCGCAGAGGCTACATTTCAATCAAGCAGCTGGACATGATGCTCACGTCAAAGCTGCCAAAGCAGCCCATTGACTGAACAGCTGCCGCTCTCGAGGAGCTTCTTTAGGACATCTGGAGGGCTGGCACGGCCCCGATGAGCGGAAACAGGCATCGCTGTATCACGGCCCCAAAGCGACAGCCCGCGGTCAGAGCACGGCACTGTTTCACCATGACGTTACCGTCAGTTCCAGGAAATGTTTTCACCCATGTGCCCCTTGCCAGCATTTAGCTGATGCTGACTCACAAATAAAGCCCAGAAGAGTCCTGTTTCCTTGCTGGTGAATCAGCCATTGTCTCTGTTCTGTTTTTTTCTAATTATAGCCTCTGGCAGGGTTTGCCAAGAATTGAGTGTTGATGAAGGAGTTTGGAAAGGATGACTGAATTCCTCATGCCCTTCTCCCAAAGCTGTATCCAGGAACCTCTTGCTCCTGTCACATTGCTTCCTACTGCGAAATTCTGCCTGTTATCCCACAGAGAAATGCCTTCTGGCATTCAGCATCCCGAGTATCCTTATCAACCTAAGGCAGGACCTGCAGAGAAGAGAGGAGCTGCGGCAGGGAGGGACTCTGAGCAGGATCTCAATTAGGCGTGTGATGCCCCCTCCAGAGGAGTTTCTTCCTCCATTGCCTGAACTGGGAACGTGACAGCCCAAAGTTAACTGTGGGAGTTCCCCCGAGGGCCCGTGGCAGGAGACGTGCTGAATATTTACAGCTCCTGTTGCCGTTGGAGATGCATATAGTGCAAAAATTAGTCCTTCGGAAGTGACTCTCCTCCTCAGTCATAATTAGTAGATGTTCTCTTTAGGAGAGCTGGATCAATACAGCACGGCACCATCAGCTGTAATTGCTGCAGCTGTAGGTGGGTTTAAAATGAAGTTCCATTTCTGAAAGCAGAAAGAGAAACGGAAGAGAGTGGGAAAGAGAGTGCAGAGAGTCTTGTGGAGCAACAGGTGTAGAGAACATTTTGGTTGATTGAGGCTTCAGCTTCTGGAGGGTTCCTGCTGCCTGGACTTGAGAACCTAAAACAGATCAGGTTATTCCTGTGAAGAAAATGCTTAATTAGTTACATTTTGGAGCCTACTCCGGCTCCTGTGGTGCTTTCTGAGGCCTATACCTCAACCGGTTTGAGGAAGGCATAAGGAATTTGCATCCCACTTACGAGATCTCCAGTGTGAACTTGTCACCGACTCCTAGATCTGGGAGGGGAGTTATCCCAGGTCTGCTGGGAGCAGGGCAGGTTCTTGGCTATTTTGTGCCTGGGAACAGGCTGCAGAGGAAGACGGAGCTTGTGGCACCGTCTGGTAGTTGCCATGTTCTCATCCTTCGTGTGCGGACATATGCCAGCGGCTGAAACCAAAACAGGATCCAAACTGGCTTCTGCTGTGTTCGAAAGCTTCGTAAGAACATCCACAGTCTTTTTTTGTTGTGATTTGGCTACCTTCTGCTTCTGGTTATGCAGACTGGGGGTTTCCGTGAGATTTGTGTATGACTTTTTCATTCAAAAGCAGAACTGGGATTATTTTGCCCTTTTACATAAAGCAGTGTAAATATTGAAACCCGTTGCTAAACACCATGACAGCAGAATACTCATGGTTCATTTTTTCATTTTTGATCTTCTTGTACAGGTAAGGCAGAAATAATAATATTGTGAACGTAATCCTACCTCTGGTGTACTAACTGTGAAAGGTTTAAGCTCCTGGAGTCGCTGTGTCCTCCCAACCCGACTGTGCAGCCCACGTGGACAACAAGTGAAACTCTGCCTTCGTTAGGTTCAAAGTGCAAACTCTTGCTGAGCTTGGCAGAGCCCCATTTTCATGGGCTGAATATGAGCCGGACCGGGTGGCTTTCGTCATGAGCTCATGTATCTAACACTGAATCTTGGCTACTGCACCTACCCATCCATCACCAGATTTTTCATAGGAATGCTGCAGTCAGTGGGCACTTAGCACACTCAATTATTTAAAAAAACCAAACCCAACCCTGGCTAACCATTTTTGTAAACTATTTTGAAAAAATACCAGCTTTAACAGTGTAGACTTAATAGCCATAATAACTGTGATATAAATGTCAAATCGCTTATGTTTGTGTTTGATTCCTACTTAGCGTATTTTTATTGATCATTTTTTATTTGTTTTGTAGAAGCCACTCTTGGCCCAGAAACAAGGGAGTTTACAACTTCTGCTCCAAATGCCAGCAAGGCAACATCATTTTCAACGGCAGTGCTAAACAGTACGTTGTCACCAACAACTATCCAGACTATATTTCCTATGAGTTCCTCTGACAATAGTACCTCTGCTTTTGCAGATGTTTCATGGACTCAGTTTAACATAATTATTTTGACAGTTATCATCATTGTTGTGGTCCTGCTAATGGGCTTTGTGGGTGCTGTCTACATGTACCGTGAGTATCAAAACAGAAAACTTAACGCTCCTTTTTGGACCATTGAACTCAAAGAGGACAACATCAGTTTTAGCAGCTACCATGACAGCATACCCAACGCTGATGTTTCGGGGCTGTTGGAAGACGATGGGAATGAAGTCACACCGAATGGACAGCTAACGCTGACGACTCCCATGCATAATTATAAAGCTTAGAAGAAGTGATCCAGCTATCGCACAGTTGGCTGAAGAAAGTTACAGGGCTTGTTGAAGGGGTATCAGGATCCGTGCCAAGGCCCCACGCAGAGGAATTCGCTCTTCAGCTAGTCCTATGCTGGGCGTGCTGTAGCTTGCAGGTGAACAGAAAAAAATGTATACATCTGAATTTCAGGTAATATGGTGAAATGCATTCACTGTCCTGTTCTCCATAAAGATCCATAGGATTCACTGTTGTTAAGGACTTGATTATGCTGATCTGAAAATATTTTTTTTAATGAAGAGGTGGTGGGTGGAGAAAGCAGTACCCCACGATTAATCAGAAGCTACTTGATTTCCAGCCAACCTAACACTTGTGTCTGCATCCTTTAGTTTGAAAAGTAGCTCATGAATTAACAGTGGATTTTTAGGAAATAGACCTTTGTAAAGGCTTCATATTAGTTCCTAATATAAATTTGTTTGAAAAGGAGGACAAAAAAAGGGAAATAATTGTTCACTGTATGACCAAAAGGCAAGTAGAGGAGTGAGTTGCACACTTGAAAAAAGTCACCATTACCGGTTTCCACTAAGCAGGGAAACAGGAAAAAAGATCATGAAAATATTGGAGTTAGGGAAGAGACTAAGCTTTTCCTTTTCTGAGTATTTAGACAGGGTGATGATGCTATTAAAACATAGCAATCCATTTTTTTTCCTAGGAGTTAATGAACTTGTATAGTTTCTGTGCAAGGGAAGACGACAAGACATCTCAGGGTTGCCATGTAAAAATAAAAGCTAGACTTAATACCCTACCCTGATAGAAATGGTGTGTTCTGTATATAAAATGTAATATATCTTCTTGGAATTGTATTTGTAATTATTTGTAAAGAAGACAACCAACCAACCAACCAAAAAAACCCCAACAATAAAACCATGAACCCCTCCCCAACCTCACCTATTCCCCAAGTCATATTTTATCATCTAGATTTTAATTGTACAGCGGTTAGTGGCGTTGTTTAAAAAGAAAAAAAAATGAGGATTGTTTAAAATACTGTAAATTAGATGGCAATATTGTTGGAGCTGGGACTCTGGCAACCACCGACTGCTAAAAGCTTTTCTTCTAGTGTCATTGAATAACTTTCTTTTTTAGAGAAAATGTGAGTGCTCCCTACTTGCATATGTCAGATTTACCCATTCCTTTAAATACAGAGTGAATACCAGTGTCGCCATGACTAGGGCCTAGTAGGTGTCCAAAAGTCAGACGTACCATTCTGTTACTTGCTTTTAAATCTTTATACAAAATGCAAATACACTGTCATGAGTGCATTGAGAGCCTGATCTCGATGGCCGAGCTTTTCCGAAGCGGCTGCTCGTCACATGAGTGGATCTCGTTGCCATCTCTCCCGTGCCGACACGGTGACGGGACTTGCCGGAGGGCTGCGCGCAGCCTCCCGGCCTCTTGAAGGGCAAAAGCAAAAATCTCCTGGATTTGGGTGGAAACGGCTTTCAGCCGACGAGCTTCCAGGAGCCGATCTGCGCTTCTAGGCTTAAAAGCTAAAAGTGCATGGATGCTTTCAGCAAATTTATGTAGCACAAGGTGGTGATGGGGAACCAGCTGTCCAAAAAACCTACAGGGAACGTTAGGTTTTACAGATTCCCCTGATTTTTGTGGGAGGCTGGCGGACTGTTAGCGGAGGGAGAACAACTAATGGGCAGCACAGCACAGGGAGGTGGCACCAGGAGCTCCTCGCTTGGTACCTGCAGCGTGCGTGCTTGCCTCGGGGCAGGCACCCTGCCCTCCCTGTGCTGGGGAGCCGCCAGGTCGACTCGTGAAAATCAATACCATTACATTTAAGCAGGGCATGAAACAAATATTTCACCTCACTCATGACCAACCTCAGAACTAGAGCTGCATTGCTGTGCGTGTTGGTGCTTTGCAAGCGATTGATGCTGAGGATAAATGAAGTACCTGCTAAAGGTCAGCAGGAGCTGACTGATGCATCCTCAGAGCCAGGCAAAAGTAAATATTTCTCGAGATGAGAAATGGTAGGAAGAATGTGGTGATTATTTATTTGCTTTCTGGTGCTGCATGGAGGCTTTTCTTATCATTGGAGATTTTTTTTGGGGGGGTGGGGGGTGGGTGGGAATAGGTGCTCTAAACACATGCACAAAGATGCCATTTCTGCCTCAAAAACTTGCTGCCTGATTTAAAGATGAGGCACGGCAAGTAAGAAGGAAAATAGTTGAGGGTGACCAAGGGGAATGGTGAGGGCAGAATGTGATATTGCACATAGGCCTGAGCCGATGGAAAAGCTCCCGTTGCCTGCTGTGGGCCTGGGTGAGGTCCTGTAGTTTAGGTAGTAAGTTTGGCTGATTCAGAGCAATGTTACTTTTAGTTATAAAACGGGGGAGGACTGGTGGAGAAAATCTGGATATTGCTAATCCTCGAGTTACTCATCAAACTTTTAAAGAGCAGAGTGGTGACAAAATAGAAAATTTCCTAAAAATTGTAACTATTTAGTAGTGCTGATTTAGTGATACACTTGCACTTGGTCACTTCATAGGGTGGGGAAAGGTAATTTAGGAAGTGTTAGCTTCTGGGACTAATGCTAGCAGACAAAGTGAAGGACAGATTGTTCACTTTAATGTTTCCATTTTAATATTTGCCACAAAACACCTCTTCCTCAAATTTTGGTATGACCGTAGGCTACTTTGTAACAGGAATAGGCTTTGATTTTTCTCTCACTGTAGAAATAATGACCATCTGCAAAACCAGCGTGAGCTCAGATGCTGAGCCCACCACAGCACAGGAGGCGTTTGCATCTGGGCTGCTTCTGACCTCCAAATCACTCTGAACGCTTTGTGTTTGAGGAGGAGGTCAGGATGCCTTACAGTCAGTCTGGAGGGTGGTGCGGCCGAGCTGTTGTCTGTGGGTCCCACACCTGGATGAAGGGGCGTAGATGGCCCCCGTAGATGTGATGGGAAGCTTGGCCGGGCAGGGGGGACCTGGCTGCCCAGGTTTGGACAGCAGAGGAAGGCACAGGATGTTCTTTAGCAGGGACTGGAGCACAGCAAGGATGTGGCACTGGGACAATGCTTGTCAGATGGCAGAATAACTCGGCAGGAAAATACCATCCACCTCCAGCCATAGAGGAGATGGTTCCTCTTTGGCAGACAGGAACAACACTTATAAAAGGAGATGGATGCCTCGGCAAAGAAAGAATAAACAGCTTTGTGTTCTACTTTGGTGATGTGAGATTAGACCTTCCCTCTCTCTCCATCAGTCATGCAGCTGTCCCCGGGGCACCACAGGAGGTGAGGAAGAAGCTGAGTTAGTCGTATCTCCAGCCAGCTTAGGCTGTCATTGTATTTCGAGGGGGTGCAGAGCTAAAACACCTCTGCCAGGGTACTAAAGGCCACCAGAATCTGCCTGATGAAGCTTCCCAGATGTTGAGGTTTGCCCTACGCCACGTTGGGCTATGGGCAGGTAAACCAGAAATGGACCTTCAGGGCTGCATTGAGGCCCAACTCAGAAGCTAGCAAGACAAGGGGAAGGCATCTGGGTGACTTCTAGGGCTGATGGGGCAATACAGGGAGACGTAGCTTTCCTGAAGGGCCACCGTGCATCACCTTCCAACCGGGCATGCTGCTGTCTGGCTGCAGTGGTGTGGCTGCTGTGGAGAAGGGCAGTCGGTTGCGTGGTACGGTAGCTGTAGAGCATAGAGAAGGTACGACAAGGCAGGTGAGGGCTGGGTGAAGGTGGGAAAGCTCTCAAGGCACGGTCCTCGGGGTCGTGAGGGCCCTGTGGATCCAGCTGGTCTGGATGGTGTGAGTTCCACACTCAAATAACTGCAGGCAAGAGGATATAATGGAGCGGTTAAAGGGCAAAAAGCAATGATGTGTTGTCAAAGGCAGCCTGGATGGCTCACAACTTAGGAGAGCATTTGGTAACACAGAGTGCAACAGACACGCAAAAATGTGATTGGGTTGATGTGGATTAGATGATCTCCAACCTTATGAACCACTGTAGCTAGAAATAACTGCGTGGAGCACTAGCCCTGGGGAGCTGTCAGGAGATGTCGTCCGTCGGAATGGTAATTCCCTTGGACAGACTGAGCAAACTTAGCATGCTGGAAGCCGTTTATGAAAGAGGAGGGGATGCATTCAGCATCCTCCAGGTATCCTGGGCCAGTGAACCACTGCTATATAGCATCTTTATTTCAAATGTTACATGCACTGTAAATGTGGCAGAAAGTTTGCACAGTCTCCTTTAAATAAAGGGTATAAGATTGCATCCTAAAAATATGTTTCTCTTTAAAGTGAAGTTTTAAAATGAGCTCCCACAGGACTCTGCTCTTCATGTGTCAGAGGGATGGATTAAAATAAGAAAAATGTGGGCCTTAAAAGTTGTACTTGCTCCCAACTGAAACCCATCAGTCTTACTACACATCCAAATAAGGCATCTCCTAAGCATATGCTATGCTTACAAATGCATTTCTAAAAAAAAAAGTGTATGATTTGAATATATGTCAGAATTTATACAGAAGAATGTTATTTAAAATGAATAAAAATAAATGTATATAATTTGTATCTATGCCACTTGGATATTTGCATTTGTTTTTTGTTCATTAAAGTTCAGCAGGAGTCTTTCCACTGATAGCAGCCAGAGGTGGATCGAAACCTAAAGGATTGAATCTGATCTCATCCCAGTAATGACATTTGTTCCAAAAGAATTATTCCTTCATTATACGCCTGTATGTGAGATGAGAACCATGGCACAAAAATGTTTTTTAACATCAGATATTCATAAGTCCAGTTGACATTCTGTGTCAAATAATCCATCTAAATAATGAGCCCTATGATCTCTTGTTTCTGCTTATTAACCACTCCAGCTTTCAGCTATTTTCATTAACATGTTTGGTGGCTAGACGGTCAGTGCGCATGTCCCCATTGTTGTCTGTAATATTCACATAGACATATTTTGTCAGAGATGTATGCAGTCATTAAAAATGAAACCTACAGAGCAAAGCTAGAAATTGGAAGAGGCTGTTGTATCAGATTTTTCTTTATGACCACAATGGGTCTTTCAAAGGCAATTTATGTTATCAGATACTCTGAAATCCACAATGGCGTAAACCATTTTGAATAGTTCTGGTCGTGTCTGAAAAAGGACCTAGGGCAAACTCGCATTTCTTTCTCACTTGTCAGTGTTAGGAAATTGATTTTTTTGGTGCAGCAGCAAATACAAATGCTATAGGCTAGTCTTCCCCACTGAATGTTATGTCTAACTCTTTTGCCCTTATTAAGCAAAGAACTTGAAGAGAGGTAAGTCAGCATCAATTAAGCAAGCACTTAGTTTTAAGTGTTCATTCAAATGTTTAACTGAGCCAGAGCTATATAAGCAAGGGCCACACTGGTGAAATTCCAGGGAGTTTATTGAGACCTGATTTGCATTAGCAGAACAGTTTGATTATGTATGAGTTAGCTTAGGAGGAGTTTTGCTCTGAACTGTAATAGGAGGAGGCATAACTGAATGCTGAACCAGGTCCCCAGAGTAAGGACTTGAGACCAGGACGGCAAGAAGGTCCCGTGCTCATCTGACGGTGACATCTCCTCCCTGTGCCGCCATTGCACTTCAGGCGCAGTGCACTGAGCAGCTTTCGTCCTGCTCCTTGGGAGTCTGTGGTCAACTCCTCCATACGATTGCACTCACCGTCAGTATGTCTCTCCTAGACTCCCTTTATCTCTTTCCGAGGTGGTAGGGATCTCAGACTGCCTTGTAAAGTAGGAAAGTGCCATTCCAATCTGGCTTCCTGGTACGAGGGTTTAGTATAATCTCCCCAAATGTACTACTAATTAAGATAAGGTTAAACAACATTAAGCAGATTATCAGAAGGCAAGTTGTTAACTGCTTCTAAACAATACATTTCCCAGCCCTTTCTGCCCCTTGCAGCTTCTTGATGCTGCTGCAGATTTTAAAATATTGAGCAGTGCAGTAACCCAGGGAAATTTTCCATCATGTCTGTGTGTATATACATGTATATATCTATATGGCTTTGTCCATCAGACAACCATTTCATGAAGTGATGAACTTAGCAGGGAGAGCCCTGCTGACTTCCTTTCAAAAGATAGTATTTTGGGACACGAACTGTGGCTCTGCAGACACAGAGGTGCTTTACCAGCCCATAGCACACAAGCAGTGAATGATTTGCGCTGTACTTGTGGCTGATGGATGCTGATTTAATGGCATGCATCAAATATGTAACACCTTCCTGTAACCTTAAACAGGAGCAAACAGGTATCCTTTCAGTAAGTGGACTCATTCATTTTATGAAGATCTGCTCTGTAAACATGTGAAGCCACATTTCAGACTGGCTGATCAGATCCTGGTGCCATATGGCAGACCTGATTTTGCAAACTTAATTTCAGCTTGGCAGAAGGTGAGGCCCTGCAAAAGGGGACCCGGTCACGTAAGGTGACAAATGTCTCCCAAGGGCGGTGGGGGAGTCGAAGGGACCAAACATCTCTAAGTGTCATCAGATCCCAAGTGCAAAGCGTCAGGCATGTCCAATTGGATAGCAGATGAGATTAAGAGCTTAGTTGTGCCAAGTAGTGCCTGGCATTTCCTGGCAGTTTGGGGCACAAACAGCTGCTCCACCATGCACTTGTACACCTAAAATTGAAAGACAGAAGCAGGGATGGGAAGCCCACCGTGACCATACACATCCAGTGGTTGCAGTGGCTGCTACCACCAGTCTGGGGCATTTTACAGGCTTACAACTTTCACTTCTTTTAAACAGAGTAGAGCTGGAGCAGGTACCTGGAGAAAATGGAGCTAATGGGGTACCGTGACAATTTAAAACCACAAAATTACCATGGCCCATGGTCAGCACTTATCCATGTCCTATTTTCTAGCCAAATGATAGCGAGTAAGCGAAACGTGACACACTCGGTACCGAAGAGGAAACCGAACCTAACACTTAAGCACATGGTTACTCCTGCGGGCGAGAGCCAGGCGAGTGTCTCGCTGGAATGGAGCTTCCTTGTCTTACAGGCAATGCTGAGAGTAAGTCCTAGCACCATGCCCCAGTTGAGATTGTAAATATTGCAGTAAAGTATTTCAATCCTACACACAGGTTTCCAATAATGAATTAAAGAGGGTGAAGAGCACGAGAAGGAAGGTGAGGTTTGGAGCTCCACCTGCTCCCGGCACGGTCACCGCAGGCCAGGCCCTGCTCTGTGCGCACCCTCAGGGACAGCGGGGTCTAGAAGGGGAAACGATGGCAGTATTTAATTCAGTTTAGCATTTCCAACTGTCGATGTTCTGAAATGTTCAACGTAATTGCATTTTCTCCTCGAAAAAGTGGAAGAGCTGCAATGCTTACATCTTTGCTTTACAACCCCCCCCCAGATTGTTTCAAAATCAGCCTGTTTCAATGCAGGACAGATTATGATAGCAGCTGGCTTCCCAGATTTTCACCTCTGCCAGTTACAAAGAATAGTGACTAGAATTTGAAACTAAAGCGTAATTATGTTTCTCTCCAAGTCTGATGGCGGTTTGGCGCCGTGGAGGACACGGAAACAATCAGCTCCAGCGGCTCTGCCAGGCCGGGCAGGAGCCCGGGGTCCCGGCTCACCCCAGCAAAAGCCTCTTCCAAACGCGCGTTTCTTGCAGCAGGGCCCGAAGCCACCCGGGAGAGGCGGGGGCCGCTCCTCGCCGCCGCCCTCCTCGCACCGCTGCCCCCCCGCCCCAGCTCCCGCCTCGGCCGGGCCCTTCAGGCGCCTCGCCGCAGACTCGGAGGAGCGCGACCCGGTTGCCCTCAGCAAAGATGGCAGCTGTGCCCGGGAACGCCCCGCGGTGTCCTCAGTAAAGATGACAGCTTCACATCGTCGCCTGTCCCGCTTTGAAAAAGATGGCGGCTGGGGGACGTCTCTGTCGCTTCCCTCATTCAAGATGGAGCCCGACGCCTTTCTCTCCCGTTGCCCACCTGGCAGTCGCCATCATCCCCCGCCCCACTCTGCCCTCAGCCAGCCAGCGCCTGCCAGCCCCACTTCAGCCACCGCCCGCAGCAAACATGGCGGCTTCCCTTCAGTTTCCACTGTGCCCGCCTCGTACGCGCTTCCGCGGTGGCTTCAGCGGCTTCACCTCCGTCGACGCAAAGATGGCGGAAGCGATTGCGGCGGTTTGAATTCCAGCGAAACCGCCAAAACCACGCACAAAGGAGCCGCAGCTCTGGCCGCCGGCGGCTCCCGCCGGCCGGCGGCGCCATGGACTCGCTGCCGGGGGAAGACCTGACGCTGCCGGTGGTGTTTGAGGGCAGGTAGGCGGGCGGGGCCGTTGGGCGGGGGCTGGCCCCGGGCTGAGGCGCCGGGCCCGCCGCCCCCCTCCCCGCTGGTGCGTGTGGCGGGGCTGGGCCTGCGGGCTCCGAGCGGGTCTCGGGGGTCGACACCGCCCTGGGCTTTCGGCTCCTCAGTGGTGTCCTGCTCCTTCCTCAGCGTCAGCGTCTCCCGGCTGCCAGACGTCTCCCCCGGGGACCCCCCGCCCGGCCCGACCGGCGACGAAGGTAAGGCCGGGTCGCGAGCGGGAGCCCCCCGCGCGGCGCAGGGAGGCGGCGGTTGCCCCCGCGACGGCCCCGGCAGCCCGGCACGGCGCCTCCCCGCCTGGCCCGGGGGGCCGAGCCCCTCACCGCGCCGGCCCCGCTGGCGGAGGAGCCCCGCCCGCCTCTGCGGGGGGCTCGGTGCTTCGCGAGGGGCTCGGAAGCTGAGGAAAAACCCTCGTGCCTGAGGAAAAAAGGCAAAAAATGTCTTTAAGTGATGCAGCTTTTTGTAAGTCACGGCTTTTTCAGACTACAAAACGGCAGCAATTGCTGCAATTACTGCTGTTGCTCTGTTGCCTGTGGGCATTATGGCTCCGAGTCTTACATAAGATGATCAGCGGTTTTGCGGAGCCTGTACTTAAAATACTTAGAACATCCAGCAGGGCAATGCTGCTGTTTCATCTTCTGCCTCGTTTGAGGGGAGTTGCGTGCTGCGTGTGGTGAGGTGTGCCAGTTCAGCTGTGCAGAGTTCCTGCCTGAAGACCTCACCTAGGCTCAGGATCTTTGCTTTTGTCTATTCGTGCATTAAGAGGCCTCCCTATCCAGTTCCTGTCGAACAGAAGCTGTAATTCAGTATGTTTGTCTGTATGATGACCATGTAACTAAGTTCGTCTTCAGGCATGGGAGACTTGTTTAAAACACTTATTTTAAAGTGAAATGGCTGAATAGTATTATTTTGAAACCTTCTATCTGTGTTGTTAACTGTTCCATGATCTGTTATGTAAATGTGAGGTGTATGTTTTTGATTTCTCTTTATGCATGCTTGTATCCAGCAAAGTAACTTGGCTGACTTCATTGTATAGATGAAGTAGGTAACTGAAACTAAGACAAATTAGATGGTTTACCAGGAAGATCTATTTGCTCATGAAAGGAAGCAAAGACAAGAAACAGACCAATGCTGCAAAATAACATTACTGTATTCTGCATGTTCTCTAGGAAAACTGTCTTGTGAAATCACTTAGAATGTCAAGATTTAAGAACCACTGGCTGGTATTCTTTGGGTTATTTTAAAGACTGCTCTGCATAGTTGCATAACAATTTTGGAACTACTTTAAATGAAATATTTTCATTTAGTTAGCATGAGAGTCAGTCTGAGTCCTTAGCCACCTCTTCTTTACATTTAGGATGATGTAAGTGCTACATGTTTTATACAGTCTCATTATTCTGATTAAAAGTTTACTCTCACAGATTTGAATGGAAATAAGTTATGCAGTCCTGTTAAATGTGGCTGTTATAGAATGTGTGTGCAAACGGAAGTTTAAGTACATGTACATTCAGGAGGGATTATATTTTAGGTACATAGATACTGGCCATTTCCTCTGTCCGTGGTTTCCCTGAGGCCTGTCCAGTGACCAGTAAGATACTGAAAGATTTGAACTGCTTTCTAATAGTTTCTAATAGGACTTAATTCTAATATGGGAGTCCTTTGTGGTTGCTCCGAGGACTTGTTCTTGCAAGTGCACCTGGCATAGCCTAATTTCAGTGTACGTCTTGGTTTAAATGGGTGATGTTGGAATTTGGAGCTGAAGTGATAGACAACTTACTGTGATCAGAAAGAAATCTAGATACTAACTACTTAGTAGCACTAACACGTAATGTAAGCAAGGGGCAAAAAAATGCCTCCCTCACTTCCCCAAAGGTGTTGTACTTTTATTATGTTTAGATTAATGTAGGCCTTTGCTGTTTCTAAGTTGAAGCCTAGCTTAGAGATTCCGCTGTCTGAACTTGCTCTGTCTTCTTAAATGTCTAGTGTTACCAGATGTGGCAGAAGATACAGTCTCACCAACTAGAGCTCGGACCATGAAGGACTATGAAAATGTAAGCAGACTTTTAATATAAGACTCGGTGACAGATGTATGGCCAAGGTATTTCTAATGTGCTGGCTAAAATATTGACTCACTGGGTCAGGTTCTTAGTTTGTGTCAATCAACAGAGATCTGTTGGAGGTGTGACCAGCTGGCTATCTGTGCTTTGAGCCTCCATTTCGTAAGTATCGCCTTCAAAAAGAGAGGCAAAAATTTGTTGTTGAGACTAGCCAACTTCTGCTCTAAAATTGCAAAACAGAAATTGGCACTCTCTGCTCAAAAGTTCATGCAGTCACCAGAAACATAAGGACTTGGTTTGCAAGTCTGCAATTGATTTATTTCAGGGAAGCATCAAGTTTATTTTTGTTTAGACTAATACAGGATTTGGCTTTTAAATTCATCGACTGCTATATAATACCTTTTACCTTTATATTTATGTACGATTGTGCTTGGAATACTTTTGTTGTAAAGGTCTAGTATCACTGTGACAGTTCTGTAGATAAAACTGCTTTTGGCACTTACTAGAATATAAAAGAAAACATTAGATTTTTTTTTTTAAATATATTAATTGTATTGGTTATTTAAATTGAATAAGCCAATTGTTTATAACTGCTGAATGATGATTTGGTTGGGCTATGCCTGTGTTGCAGGACAACTCCCCCGTAAAAAGCTTTAAATTGTTTAATTCAAGTTCTTACGATTACGTGAAGAAACTGTAGAGGGGAAAGCACTCAAAAATCTCTGAGATGACTGCTGCAGATAAAGGCTGTGGCTTGCTGTCTTCGGGGTGTGTTCAAGTGTCTGCAGTTTTTAATGTGCTTCCGTAACTGCTGTTACCTTTTGTAGCATTGTTATGTTTGAAATGAGTGTTTCTTCTAAACTCTTTTTCAGTTTCTTGTGACCTTATATTCCTCTGAGGAGAAAGCTATGCTCTTTGCTCAGAATTTAAAGCTTGCTTTGGAAAGCCTTGGTGAAGGATGTTTTTATAGTCTGTATCTATTTCACTTTCTCTTTTGTTTTTGTGTATTGGCTGGGGTAGAAAGACACTGTCTTGGCATTAGTATGTGCTTAAAATCTTCTACTTTGGTATGTGCCAAAGACCTCATTCTAGAATATGCATTCTGCAAGTAGTTTATTATCTGCATTGTTCGTTTGTACAGGGGAAAAAAGTTGTAGAAGGGAGGAAAAATCTGTTGTTGTTTGTTCTGTGTGATGTAGAGGAGAAAGGGTCTCTGGCTTCCTGCTACGTACAGACCCCTTACGTTAACCTGAGCTGTAAAACTTCTCACAGGCTTTTATGGATGCCAACAGGTATAATGAAGCTCAAAAGTCCATTCAAGTGAAGGAAGAAGAATCCATAAAACACAATTAAACATAGAGATATTTCTATAACTTCTGTTTTTGCGTCTTGAAGATTGCTAGTAGCTGGAAGGCTAAACTTGAGAAAGGGAGCATTTATTTTCTTTGTCCTTTTACTATTTACCAAGCATCCAGTAGTAGCTGCGTTTAGATGTGCTTTTGGACTGACATCGTCAGTCCACTCTAAAACAAATATAAATTAGCGGGTAAAGTTCCTGATATCTCCTGCTTGGAGATGGTTTGTGTGTATATATATATTATTGCATGAATTTGCTGATTTTTGAGGCTATGTTATTTATACAGGATATGAGAAGGAAGTAATGAAAAGAGTGGGCTCCTTGCCTTGCAGCTCAGAGAGAACAGGATGGATGTAGTGATCCTTGATTGGGCTAAAGGGTGGATCTGTGTAGAAAAGGTCCTTTTATGTTTAGACCTGGAGAAGATGCTGAGCTAGAGATGTAGATTTGCTTTTTTTTTTTTTGGTTAGTATTTATGATGTGTCCCACTTTCTTGCAATATGGGGGGGGAGGGGAGCCACCTTGTAATAGAAAATGTAATTACATGGGCAAAGTGAAAGCCATCTTTAATTGAGGACCACATTATGGTTTATTAGATATTCATCAATAGAAAAGATGATTGGTATCAAGTTGGGGAACTAAGTAATAATATTTGTGTTTTTTTTTCTTGTCTCCCCAAAACCACTTAGTTAGAGTTTTGCTGTCTTGTAAAATGGCCTCTGCTGGCAAAAACAGTGTTGCGCTGTGAAAGCACAGCCTCTGCTGACAGATCCCATTCTGCATAAAAGTGGCTCTATGCAGACTTTAAAAGGAACTAAACCGAGCTAGGCAAGTGTTATTTGCTACCATGCTGTCCATTCCGTGGAACATTCTGTGTAGAGTGTGCTGCATTGTCCTGTTTTTTCAAGAAGTGTCTGCTATTTCTCTTCTTTCATTCCTTTTCTAAATACAGAAATCAAAATGCATAAAGGAATTAAGGCCGAGTCTTTAAATGCATAAGTTTAGAGCATTGCCATTAAAGTCCCTTTGTAGTGTGAACCTCTTCACATTTTACAGGTTATCTTTTATTAAGCTATGACTTCTTAATTGTAGTCTGCCTGAATTAACTTTCTTCTGAGAAACTGAATCTCAGAGGTGACATTTCGCTTCTTGGTTTATGATTGTGTAGTCTGTTTTGTTTGCCTTTTGAGAATAGTACCCTTAAGCTCTTTGGTTTAATTCTGTTGCCACTGAAATACATGCGAGTAGAATTGAGGAATGCCGAGTTCTTTTGAAATAATTTTTTCCTTTTGACTCAGAAATGTATTGAATGTGTGAAGACTAACTAGAAGTTTAACTGATACAGTTTCAGAATGTCTTTGGCACTTGGACTTTCTCTGAATGAACAAACAGACTAGCTGTTAGGAACGATCTACTGACAGCTTAAAAAAAAAACACCAAACCAAAACCCACAAACCAAACCAAACTCTGTAAGGTCTGCTCTCACTAATTGAACATAATGCTGAACTTGCCAGCAAGACATGCAGGATCTAGCCCAATTCTGCAGCCTTGCTTCACTTAAGAAATCTTTAATTTCTTTGCTTATTCTGAATAAGGATTTCAGTTTTAGTAATATTCTGCACTGGGCTCTGTGACTTGAATTGAAGTACGAAGTTGCATTGTTTTCATGCTTATATCTACTTGAATGTTCCGAAATAGTCATTCCAGTTACTCAGGGTACTCTGTGATACTCGTGAGGTATCATGCTTTAAACAGTTACAACTTGCATAGTTCAAGTTTGTATCCACTACTGTTTGTGATCATTCAGTTGGAATTGTAGGGAAACAAAAATGAAGTTAAATATAGATATTGCCACTGCTTCTAAAGACAGGCTTCTTTAGGATGTGTGAATGGGCCACAAAGTTTGTGTAGTCAAGTGTATTTTCAGTTGCTTGGATGATATTTACCTGTGTGAATAATGACGAAGCATCTTGCTGGGCAAAGATTATTAAACTGAAGAATTGGTTGCAGATGCAGGTTCTGAAAATAGTCTTAGGTTTCACAAGCCAAATATTTTAAGAATTGTATTGCTAATAATTTATACAAGTGGCACTATATTGTTCTGGAAAAGCCTACATAAATGTTTTATTAGTAGCTCTGTAACATATTAGATTTCCTTTTGCTGAAAGCATCTGGCAGGGGACATGAGTCTTATTTGAATGAATGTTTTATGCCTAGTCTCTTAAAAAAAAATTAGGAGACTCCTTTCTTTAATGAAACCATCAGTTATGTTACTGCTTCTACTAAGAAGGTTAAAAATCATAAGCAATTTTTTCACAAAGAATTGCACTGTGAAATATGGGATGGGATAAAGGTTTTACTGTTGTTCAATTGGGCTCATGTGCCTTATGTGCTTGTGGCTGTTCTTCCCATGAATAAGGCTACCAGCCCAAGCTTTTGCCAAGAAAATACTTCTGTTTCAACGTGATGCCTTGTATTTTGTTCAAGTTCTATTTTATAGAAGAGAGAGCTACTTAATATTTTTAGATTTAAAAAACTCTCTTGGATGCTTTTTGTGTAAAGTCAGACAATGTTTTATTACTTAAAGAAGGAATATTCTAAAGAGCGTTGTCTGCACAACAGCATGTATTATACATTTTTAAACAATACTATTTTATAATTGTTATTTGCTTAAGTGCTAGTGTCTTAGAGTTTTACAGGGCTAAAAATAAACACAAGCTGAATGATAACATCTTACACAAACACACAAAGTTTATGTGTGTGCTGATGTAACGATATATCTTAAATAAAACAAAACCAAAAAACAAACCCTAGAACATTCAGAAGGGGTAGGCTGGAGTGGGATTTCTTTTTGTTCAGATGAGGAATGGAGATGGGGCGGGGGAGGAAATGTTATAGCTGGGATGGGATGGTGGTAGAAAGATGTGTTCTGTGATACGTGCTGAAGCTGCAGAAGGTGGAAACCTGTTGAAGGGCTTGGAGTATTTGCAGCTCCCTGGGTGACGCTATCTTGGAGGGAAGGATGTTTCATTTTGACTTGGGTATTAAATGCTTCACAATTTGAATGTATGTGTGTGTGTGTGTATCACCCACACATATGTACCTGTTTAACCAAGTCCAGTGGGTTGAATTCTAATCTTGCACTGTGGAGAGCAAAACCAAATGACAGCAGTTTTCACTCTTTATTTTACTTGGTCTGAAACACATGACATAATTTGCTCATTTTCCTTCTTATTTCACAGCAAATCACAGATCTGAAAAAAGATAACTTCAACCTGAAGCTTCGTATATATTTTCTGGAGGAGCGAATGCAGCAGAAGTTTGATGGTCCCACTGAAGAAATATACAAAATTGTATGCATTTAGAATAATTTAATAGAATTATATATCTTTTTGAAGAGTTTTTTTTGTGGGGAGGTTACCGGTTTTACTCAACTTTTGAGTCTTTTTTATTGTTGGAAATTTTGGTATGATAACTTTATTTTATTCTGGTCTAATCCTTTTCAGTAATAACTAAATTAAAATTACCTTTATAAGGTATGGAAAAATCAGTTTCAAATGCGTGAGTGTCCGTAGTTATGGGACAGACTAAGAGATGTTATGTTTCCAGTAAGTGGTTATGAATCTTCAGTAGTTGTGCTGCTGAAATCATAGAGTGAATGGGGAATAGAAGCAGCAGCACGCTTCCCCTGAATTTGGTACGTAGTTATTCTGCGTTCTACTGTTGGGCAGTTCAGTTCACTCCTCTCTTCTTTCCTGGGTTTATCAGATGTCAGGATAGCTGCTTGGAGGTTGTTTGGGCACTCCAGCTCAAAGTTGCTTCCTTTGAAGCATGTAGATAAAGTTGTATTAGGGTTGTGTATAGCTTCTAGTTTTATTGCTCTAAACTGAAAGAATGCGTATTTGTACAGGATTCAGGAAATCTATTTGATTCCTATGTCTGTTTGTAGAAAAAACTGGTATTTTTTTAAGTTGGAAGAAGGATTTGAGTGAAGTGGTATGTCTTGCATCCTCGTTTCAGGTTTACAGATGATAGGAAGCATTTTGTCGGCCCTTTGGTGGTGCCTGCATTCTAGAAGGGAAAAGAAGTCATTTTGGTAGCGCAGTAGCATGTTATTTATAACAGATGCTTGCATCGGGTCTCTTTTCTGTAATAGGATGGAAACTTAAGTCTCTCTTGATGCTTGTCGCAGTAGTTAAGTACATTGATGTGTAGCTAGGTCATGGTTTGAACTGAATGTTGCTGATTGGTCTAATGTCCTGGTCTTCTACACTGGTGTCGGTCTTGTAATTGCTAAGGTATCGAAATGGCATCTGTCAGCTTGCAGGCCAGGTAGTTGTTTGTACGATGTGTGCTTATGTCATGAGTAGTTTTCTCAGGCTATAGCAAAATAATTTTAGGATTGTTAAAAACCTTGGTACTTGATACAATCAATTTTTTAAAAGAAATTGAAAAGCAAATATCTCGTAGCACAAAGAAAAACCGTGCATGGAAGCCCTAGAAGCTCCCAAGTTGATCTGCACTACTCCCTGTTATAGTAGTTAAGTGTGTATGTGTACGTGTAGGGGATTTGTCTCACTTGGATACAGTGGTCCTAAATGCTTTTTGAGATTTCTGAAAGTCTTGAACTTTGCAAAATATGTCTTTTAAAAGCTAAAATGTCTCTAGTCTATTCTTAGCCCGATGACACTTTATATTTGCTGGTCCAAGCAAAAAGTAATCTACACATTGGCAATAACTTTTGGGTAGGGTGACCTCTGAATTCTCTCCAGACACATTCATTCTTTTGTCCTAGAACATCGAGCTGAAAGTTGAGATAGAAAGTCTGAAGCGTGATCTGCAGGAGAGAGAGAAACTACTCATCAAAGCCTCGTAAGTACTGGTATATTTCTCAGCGTCCGTTACTTATGATTTCCAAGATCTTGCTTCTATTTGTTTTTTCCTGATGTTTTAGGAATATGGGGATCTCAAAGTAGCATTTTAAGGGTGCTTATCTAGAAATTGCTTTATTTGTTACATGTGTGAACTCTTAAACACACGATGATGTTAATGTAGTTATACTGGATGGTGCGACTTTGATATTATCCTTCCTTCTACTGTACTTTTCAGTTAAATAAATGATCCCCTAGTTGGGAATGGTTTAGCATTCCTGTTGTAGAAGTTAAGCTAAGAGCTTAATTGTCTGAACAGGTGAACTTTTTTTTTTACAGCACTGGATTGGGAAGACAGTACACAAAACACTTCTCAGTAAGGCTGAGAGTGCAGTTCAGAAATAATCTAGAATGAATCTTGTGGGTTTTCATGTTATAAAAATGAATGCATTTAAATTTCCCACTTTTCTGTCAAAACCTCTTTTCTAAATAAATATTACTTATTTAAGAATTACATAGTGCTATGTTGCCTTATGGCCTGGGCAAGGTGGAATGTGCTCTGGGGAGGGAATGGATGACTGTAAGGCTGACAATAGCCTGTGTGTTTCCTTCTAAGATGTCTGGTCCAAAACTAACCCAAGCTGGCAGTGACTGACAGCTACTGACTGCTACGTGGGCCTCAGTTTCAATGGAATTTTCTTTGTGTGGCCTACATCACATGGCATTGAATTGTTACCAATTAGCCTTTTTTCAGTAGTTCAGAGAGGCCTAGTTTCAAGTAAATCCTGAGGACCAGATTAATTTTTGTTCGGTCTCTCCAGGTAGCTGTCAAAAGGTATTGCTGGGCTTTAAATGGAACCTTGCACATAATAGGAAGCAAAATTTAGGGGGGAATCATAAACAAGTGGTCATCCTTTGTTTAGTAAGGAAACACTAGCTGTTCTTTTCTTACAAGGTATTATAGAAAGACAATTGGAGAAGTCTCAGCAGCTGTGTGTCTTTAGGTTATTCCAGTGCTGCTTTCTGTAGAAAATACAACTCTACAAAGGCTTGATACTGTATTTGGAAGCTTTAAAAATATGAAGGAAATATTACACTTTTTCATCATACATATAAAGTGCTTCCTTATCCACTGTGACAAGGCTTGCGTGTGGAACTCTGACCATACCGCCAAAATTGCTGTATAGTGTGCAGATGTTTGTATTTAACCTTAAAGTGACAAGCAGATACAGATAAAGTGGAAGACACTTGCTTGTGCATAATCTATCAGCCACTTGCACTTTAAATGTTTTCCACTGTGATATGCAATGGGATTTCTATCTGTATTACGGTCTTTCAGTAAGGCAGTTGAAAGCTTGGCCCAGGGTGGTGATGCCGAAATACAGCGCGTGAAAGAAGGGGCACAAAAGAAGATGCAAGAAATGGAAGAAGTCCTGACTAGCAGAATAAACTTTCTGGAAGAGGTGAGTGGCCGAAATAGAAGGAATAGTTAGAAATCAGTACTGTCTTTGTACTGTTGTCTGCGATTTGATACTGTGATCTACCTATATTTTCAAAATAGTTTCAGCTTTCCTGGAGAAGCAGCCAGTGCAAAACCAGACAAAAAAAGAAGAGAAAAAAAACAATGAAAGGGAAAGTGTTTTTAGCTGCTTTTGAACTGTCAAATATGAGGATAGGAGTTCTTCAGGAAATTCATACCTATTGGTGGTATTGAGGTACATTCAGCACAAACCTTTGATTCCTGAATTCCAGTGTGAAGAGCTATGTTTTCAGAACAGCAATCTCTGCTTAGAGGAAAAGGGGCTGGATTTTGAACACTTCTACTGATACGGTCTCAGCTTCATAAATAGCTGAAACCCCTCTGTAAGCACTCCTGTAATTTCCCATCTTTATAGGGGACCTCAGTATTGCAATATAGAAAGCCACAGAATCTCAGATTTGTATCTCCACTCTTGTGTGTTCATTATAGGCTGAGAGAGGCCACCTACTTATGGCAGCTTCTGGGTAGGTGAACCAGTGGGTGCTTCCCCGTGTTGTGCCTGCATGCCTTACACTGCTGTTAGATTGACCTTTATCTGCCAAATGTTATTGGCTTCTGCTGTCACTGTATCGCCTTTTTGCATAACATTCTCCTGTTCCACAGGGTTATTCTTAACAATGTCTTTTTTAACTCCTTCCTGTCTGTGGATGAGAGCATTTATTCCTGTATTTATTGTTGAGCCATTGCTGATATCTTTACAGGCAAATTGCTTCACGTTTTCCTCATTTTGTAGTGTAAAGGCAAAAAAAAAAAATTCTCTGTATGAATAACACGCTTCCTCAGAAGCAAGGAGAAATTCAGTTTCTTGTAAAGAAAAATTTGATATTGAATGGTCTGTGCTGGAAGTGTTTGTGTCAGGTTCTAGAGTACCTAGGCTCAGGATTGTTTTGCGTCATTGACTGTATGCGCTTATCTGTAGGTGTGGGATTTTGTAGCTGTGTTTGTGAGGGAAATAGGTGTCTGGTGCAGTTTCTGTAAGTAAATGCAATTANCCCCCCCCCCCCCCCCGAGAAAGCGTATAGACTTGAAGGAGAAAGGGGAATTACTTTTTAGGCTACAAGGAGGCTTTTATTTTGTAGAAGGCAAAATTCAGTGAGCACAGCAGGGAAGCTTACAATATAAAAATGAAGATCTGAAAAAAATTTTATGTAGTGTATGACAAATGTGGTTTTTCTGTGGTATGACCTCTCCATGAGTTGGGTCACCAGAGGAAGTTGACTGGAATCTCTGGGTGTTATCTCTGTTTCCATTGCTGTTCAGGAGAAGAATGTCTGGTTCATACTTTATCAATTCTTGCAAAATATTATAAATGATGTTGGGAAGAGTTCCAATTAGCTACAGCGAGCCTGTGAATCTTAATTTCTTCTCTGATTGAATAAAAAAGCCCTTCTTTAACCTCTTAAATTAAAGTGTAGCTATTTATTATAGTGGGAAGACAGTGGAACAAAGCCAAATTATAATAGCTAAATCTAAAGCCTTAGCATAGGGATGCTTTTGTTTCCAGTTCTGCTATCAGTTAGGGTATTTGTTTTCTTTCTTTGAAACAAACTTTCCTTCTTTATGTACCACAAAAAATGGATTAATCTTGAAAATGCAGACACAGAGAGTTCAGAAGTGTTTGCAAAGCGCTTGAACTACTTGGTAAAAGTTGCTCAGTTAAACATATCAACATATGTTTGGTAGAAGAAACTTCAGTATGTGAAGAATTTTGTGANGCAGCTTCTGGGTAGGTGAACCAGTGGGTGCTTCCCCGTGTTGTGCCTGCATGCCTTACACTGCTGTTAGATTGACCTTTATCTGCCAAATGTTATTGGCTTCTGCTGTCACTGTATCGCCTTTTAGCATAACATTCTCCTGTTCCACAGGGTTATTCTTAACAATGTCTTTTTTAACTCCTTCCTGTCTGTGGATGAGAGCATTTATTCCTGTATTTATTGTTGAGCCATTGCTGATATCTTTACAGGCAAATTGCTTCACGTTTTCCTCATTTTGTAGTGTAAAGGCAAAAAAAAAAAATTCTCTGTATGAATAACACGCTTCCTCAGAAGCAAGGAGAAATTCAGTTTCTTGTAAAGAAAAATTTGATATTGAATGGTCTGTGCTGGAAGTGTTTGTGTCAGGTTCTAGAGTACCTAGGCTCAGGATTGTTTTGCATCATTGACTGTATGTGCTTATCTGTAGGTGTGGGATTTTGTAGCTGTGTTTGTGAGGGAAATAGGTGTCTGGTGCAGTTTCTGTAAGTAAATGCAATTAGCACAAGTGGGTATATTCCAATATTAGCTTTCCCATCCCTGAAGAATGAATTGGTCATGGAAGATATTGGTAGCAATCTTCTGATGGTATTTTCTATCAGGATGATTTAGCAGTATTCATAAAGCAATGAGCTCCTTCAGGGAGACGGAGGGGAGAACCTCCATGACTTTTTTTCAGTTTAGTGGAATTGAGATTTCTCAAAGCATTCTTTGTGCTATTGGATAGGTAGAGAAGTTCCTAAATTACTTATTCTGTATGAAAACAGCCAGTCAGACTGGTGTTTCCCAGATCTGATAGGCAGAAGAGCAAATATTCTAATCTCATGGTGATAGGGTATTTTCTGTAGCCTGAAGATAGTGTTGGCCTCTGACATTAATTTTATTGTGCTTATGAATGTAAACACTGCAGAGTAGTATTAGTCACTTGTTTATGTAGCACCATATAATTACATAGACCCAGGTAACGCTAACAAAGATTAATTTTCTTCAGAGTTTTTGATTGAAATATGAATACTGGCAGAACAGCTTTTCAGGAGAGGGGGTGNGACAGTGGAACAAAGCCAAATTATAATAGCTAAATCTAAAGCCTTAGCATAGGGATGCTTTTGTTTCCAGTTCTGCTATCAGTTAGGGTATTTGTTTTATTTCTTTGAAACAAACTTTCCTTCTTTATGTACCACAAAAAATGGATTATTCTTGAAAATGCAGACACAGAGAGTTCAGAAGTGTTTGCAAAGCGCTTGAACTACTTGGTAAAAGTTGCTCAGTTAAACATATCAACATATGTTTGGTAGAAGAAACTTCAGTATGTGAAGAATTTTGTGAGTGTTTTGTTCTTGTAGACATCAGGATTGTGTGTTTTAATTACAGAATCTTAAAGCTGCCCGAGAAGATGTGGAAAAAGCCATTGCAATGACAGAGAAAGAGAAAGCTCTGAGAATAGCTGCTGAGCAGAAACTTTCTTCAATTATGAATGCCCCTGCAAAGGATCTGGATATGATTACAGGAGCTGAGAAAGACAGGTCAGAACTCCTGCTGGTAATGTTTCTAACCACTGGAATTCTTTACTGTTTAAAGTGTGAGGAGTTGACGTGGATATAGGTTTTAATAGTTTGATCCTACCCTCGGATACATGAGTGAGTGTTACTGGCCATCTTTCCTATTCTGCTATTAAGTGAACACAGCAAAGGATCAGTATGCATGTGACATGAGCATGTCCTGCTTTAAAGCATCTCTATAACTTTGCTGACTTAACCTCCTGCTTGCTGCTTTCTTGAAACCATTGCTGAATAGAACTTGACTCTATCATTTGTGTTCACTTACTGCTTTCATGGTGTTTATATACTTTTTGGTCCCAGTGATGTATCTGTTAAAGTTGGTAAATCTAATGGGAAGAGAAACAGTGTGTTTGAGCTTCATGGTTTTGATTGTGCTTTGCAAAGCACTGGCTTTGCTTTGTTCGGCAGGTGATTGGAAAGGTGTGCGAGGATTTTATTTTTTTAAGAGATGTAGGGTAAAATACAAAAATTCCTCTCCCAGGAAAGCTTAGTTAGTTTGGGGATGTGAGCCCAGAGTGGAGATCAAAAGATCATTATGATTCCTTATACTTTGGAGTATCCTTTCCTGTCTGTTTGTGACTGAACCTTGCAGGTAACTGTGAGTAACTGCATAATTGGTCTGCCCTGGTAACGGAAAGTTATGTTGGCCTGAGGCTTTAATTTCATAGGTTTTATGTTATGGTAGGACCAAAGCAAGGTTTGTAGTGTTTTCCAGATGGTTTTTGTAAAAGCACACAGATTGAAAACTGCAATTCTGAAATCTACAGTGGCATAAAATTATGAAACTGTTTCACCTTGTGTGCCACTACAATAATTATAACCTGGCTCTCAAGTTACCTCCCTCCTTTCCCCTTTCCCTTTGCTGTCTTCCTCTTTCTATCTGTTAGTCATCTGCATGAACACAGTTGCTCTCCTGAGTGACTTGAGCTCAGGAGTTATAAAACTAGTCCCTTTCAGAGGTACTTGAGTTGCCCATTCTATAGGTTGTGTGAAAACAGTGCTTAAAGTGTAGAAATAAATTGTCAGAATTGGATCACTAAAGTAAAAGCTGTGTGGAGTGTGACAAAGAATGACTTCCCCCCGCCCCGCCCCCCTCTACCCGTGATCCAGTGTTAGCAGGATCTTCTACAATTACATGCTGGTAGATCAGTATATTCACAGGACCAGAAAAACATAGTGCCAATGGAAGAAGAAAATATTTGACGACTTGAAGTGAATCAAATATTAATGCGCAATGCTTTAAACTTGTCTAGGAGGAGTACATCTGGAATTCATATTGTGTTAAAAAGATATTTTCACCATCTAGTCTACAAAATACTAAGAGAATCACAGCTGGCATCTAATGTCAGAAATATATAACCCTTATGTCTGTCTGAAAACTCAAGTGTTGTTGTTTTTATCAGTTGGAATACTGGAAGTGTCAAGATGTGTATTGACCAAAGAAGGTAGCACTGGCCTAGCTTTTTTTTTTTTTTGCTTATGTGAAATGAGCACCAGCTTAGGTACAAATATAAATGAAACTAGATACTTGAGGGACACTTAGTGATAGCACGTAAGGATACGGTGTTGTATGTGCTAAGAAGTGGAATAGATTGATAAGCTTTTTGTGTGTTCTATAAAGGACAATGTAACTAGAATATTGAAGCTTAAGTGTTGACACTTGTAATGGTACTGGAAGAAGATAAGAATGAGCGCTTTGCAGATAGCTCAACCCTGTTTGTTGCTTGCTTTAAAGTTATGGCACCTTTTCTGGCTTCTCTGGAGGGAGAAGGGGTGTAAAAGTACTCCCCTAAGTTTCACAAGTATTGTCTGGCCTCTTCACCTAGGAAAGTTGTCTGCAAGATTTACTGCAATGACTAGAGAATTGGTGGTATATGATGAAAGATTAATAATAAAAATCTTATAATTTTAGACTTATAGAGCAACTGAATCTCTCATTGAAAAGTAAAGAAGCTATAATTCAACACCTTGAAGAGGAAAAGTCTCAGAGTGGATCTTATGATGGGAACTTATCAGCAGAAAAAATCAGAGAACTTACCATTGCTTTGAGGCATGAAAAAGATAGTGAGATAGAGGTGAGGAAACTGACTGAACAGTTATATGTTATAAATCTCATGTGGTGTAGGATTTTAAAGGTTTTGGCAATGACGGTATGTGAGTGACAAGCCAATTTTTAAAAAATATTCTTCTCACAGTTATTCCCTCCTTCCCTTCTCCATTTCCTTAACATTCATTGGTCATATTGGTTTGGTGGTCAATATTCATCCTTATTATCCATGCTTACCATTCATTCAATGGCAGGTCATGTTTCCCATTGACTTTATGCCTGTATTACACTGTGCAATTGCTTTACAGAAGTATATATAAAAAAATGCTAGGTGCTAGTAGATCCCTCAATAGATGACATTAGTTCTATAGAAGTTAAGAATGTGACTTGAGAGTTTATTTTTGGGAAGTATCTCTACTGTTATGGTCTGGAGAAAAAGCTGTGGTAAGGGAGGTAGGCATAAAAAAGTCTCATGAAATAAAGTGAAAATCTAGCCTTTAACTTACAAAAGATGCTAAGAATCAGTCTTTCATTTCACTTGGATCTTAAACAGGAAGACAGATATCCTGAAAGCTGAAGTGTGGAAACAGGTCTTAAGGCTTGTTGTCTTTTTTTTTTTTTTCCCTCCCTCCCCCCCCCCCNTCCTTCCCCCCTCCCACCCCCCCATTGGTTATTCAAACAATAAATTAAAGCTGGCAAAATTAAGAAAGTAATCATGGAGGCTGTCATGCTTCTGAGAAACTTTCTTCCCTTTTGTTTTGGAACTTAATATTGATCAGTACTTACACACTTTTTGTTTATGTCAAGAATAGACAAGAGAACCTTCCACAATTGGACTGATGAGTGGAATGAAAAGTTTTCAGTTCTGGGTTGTCTTGCAATTAAATCAATATGTGTCAGGAAAAACTACCCTGGTTTCACAAGAGTATTTGTGTGTCAAGATGAAAACAGGGTCATCTTCAATCGTTTCATAGGAGGTGGGGAGACTGTATGATCATTTTGGGATGCAGTATTGGAGGAAAAAAAATCTGATGAATACCTTTGCACAACTGTGTTTTTATATTTGATTATGTTTTTAAAAAATGTATTCTGTAACCTCCCCTTGAAAAGTGCTAATTAAAATCTCCTTTCGTAAAAGCATCTTGCCGACATAGATAAATGTCACATAAAAATGCATTTTTATTAACTTGGTGAGTACAGTTGTCCTGTCTCATGGAAGAACATGTTCTGTGGGGTTTTGTGGTGTTTAGGTTTGTTGTTTTGGTTCCGCCCCCCCCCCCCCCTTTCTTAATTTGGACAGGCTCATACTGTTCCCCACATAGATTTGCAAACTTCCAGGAAACAACTGACTCAATATATTCCTGCCAAAAGGCGTAGACTTTTTGTCCCTGCCCCCCCCAAGTTTTTTTAGCTCATTTTGCTTCATTTTAATGCTTAATGAGTTAAGTTTGTCTTTAGAATGAATTTACTTGACCGTAACAACTGTTTTTTTCTTATAGGCTATTAGAATGGAGCTTAAAAAAGAGAAAAATTCCTTTGAAAAAAAAATTCAGGTAAGTTGTAGTTTTGTTTCTGTTTCCTCAGCCACTTACAATGAATGTTGGGATCTCTTCTGTTATGCATTCATAGATACAGAGAGGCTTTGACTTGAAAGAAAGCAAAGCAAGTCCTCTGGTAAATTCTCTTTTATGTTAGGTGACAGGAAGGATCACCTTGTTTTTGAAACAATTTTCAGTAAAGCTTATATGCACGCTCATCAAATATTGAAGCTGATACTCATGGCCAGCTCATGAGATTAGGTTTCTTATACTATATTCCAGGCACATCTTTAAGATGATGACTTGCATTTTGGGACTATATTTTATGTTAGTAATCTGAGTAATAAGATATAAGAACTCTGGGAGAATGTACTTATTAATGTGCAGTTACAGTATCTCTTAGTGGGAAGTTAATGCAACTTTCACATAATCTAATTTAGTCACTTCAAGAAGAGCTCCAAGAGAGAGAAAATGAGCTTGCTGTTGAAAAGAAGAATGGTTTGAAAAGGGATAGAACCATCCAAGGGCTAACTGTTGCATTAAAAGCAAAGGAAAAAGAGGTATGATGATTATGATCTTGCTGGTTTGTAGGACTATTGTTGGGAGAGGAGTGTGTGCCTTGTGTATGTGGCAGCGGTTGACGATCTCACTGTAACCGTTGGGAGACTTCTAGTGGGTCCTTAATCACTGCTGTCATATCTGTAAGCAGTTCTGTTTATCTAGAGTTTTGGGTCTTGGACTGGAGGAGAGAGGAAAAAGACACTTAACTGGTACTTTGTCCTTAAAGAACTTCAGGGAAAAATGTTTTCAGTTGCACACTGATTTTTATCAGCTCTAAGCACCACTTAAAAGATATGAGAAGTATGTTACGTTGTTGAGTAAGTGGAGCTGTCATAAAGACAGCTAAAATAGGAGAGGTCAACATCAGCTGAAATGCAGTTTTTGTGGAAGAATGGGAAATATTTAACTTGAGTGATAGGCCATCTAACGAGTGTTGTATAAGAAGAGTTTCTTTGTACAAGGTTTATTATGATGTATTTGGTGTTTTTGTTCTTTAAAGTATTTTTT
>VZTQ01008089.1:38937-65523 GCA_013400755.1 Pelecanoides urinatrix | reverse complement strand
AAGGTGGACGATATATGCCTGTTGTTTTATTTGATGCCATAAATTGAAAAGACTTGTTAGTACCTGAAATCAGAGGTCAAAATTGAAAGTCGTAAAATGTAGAGTTAGTTCCTTCCTCCTTCACCCCCCGACTTCTNAAGGTGCATGCCTTGACTTATTTTTTAATACTTAAAAGATTGAATAGCTGGGGAAAGCTTCTGTTTGATCTTTTTTTGCTTCTGTTATGTTAAATTGAGCTCTTCTTTTGTGAGGTACATAAAAAACGTGCCAAATCATCCTTGGATATTCTCCTGAATTTTGTTTGTTTGTCTATTTTGCAGTATAAAAGTACATAAATTTTGTAAAACCGTCTCATTGTTTTCTTTTGTCAGAAACTTGATGGAACAGTTAAAGAGAAGGATGCAGAATTGCAGGAGCTCCTGAATAAGTACAAGAACCTTCTAAGAGCCAATGAAGAACTTGAACTGAAAAATGAGGGCTTAGTAAAGGAAAAATGTGCTGCACAGTCTCAACAGTCAATCATCAAGATAGTCAGAGAGTTAGAGGTGAGTTTTTCATAACTCTGATCATTTGCAGATAAATACCTTGACTTCAAATTGAAGAGAATTTTGACTTTGGCTTCAAAGGTGTGGACTCATATACGTTGTAATTCACCCATGTAGCAAGGGGCTGTTTTTCCTTCATATCAATACCATATAAAGATGTTCTGTATTATTAAAAAGATAACAGTGTCTTTATTAATAATTGTGTCATATGTTTTGTATGATTGTGGTGGTATTCATCTGGCATTGTAAGAGTACGTAGTATTGTACTCTGATGAGTTTATATGGCATCACTAAACTCACTACTCTCAGAAAGCATGTTAAATGTTTTGCCTGCCATAAAGAGGTAGGATTTTGTGGTCATTAGGGTAGACATATTTCCCTGAGTGGGAGGGTATCTGTGTTTCTGAAGAGAGGTGCAGAGGAGAGTTCATGTACTTCTGGTAGATAAGAGGAAAGATTGCACAAAGCTAGTGACCACAGGAGATAAATGAATGGAGTGTGAGGATAAAAAATGTAGGTAGGAGTGAAGATATGTCTAGGGCAAGAAGAAAACTACTNAAAAAAAAAAAAAAAGTCAGGTGTTGTTAAGAAGTTTTTGAATCACTTGCTGACTCTATCAGTGCATTTTTTTATTATTGTGTACAGATTATTGCACAAGTAAGCTGCTTTTGAAGGTACATTTCTTGTCTTTTTTTGTGTTGCTTGCAGCCTAGTATGCTAAGGTTGCCAAAAGCATCAGGCAAAGTAAAAAGAATTAGACTAGTATGTAGTAACGATGGAGAAAGCTATTTCGTTTCTTTAATAATATATCAGTCATTAATGAGATTGTCTCAAGGAAGTTTAAAATAAAGTGATCCAATGGCAAAGGAAACATGAGCACAACGTCTCGTGTCACATTCTGAACACACTAGTGATGAGATGCATAATGTGTAATGGGCACTATTATTAAACACGGTAGATGCAAGCATACGTTGAGTCATAGGTTATATGACAAGCTCAGAGTAAAGGAGCTGCATCACTGTTTGCCAGGATAGCAGTGCAGAGTATATCAGAGTATGTATGAATATACACGTAGAGAAAATAAAGTCTGTGAAAGGTTGAGTAGAAATTCTACCTCTGTAAAACAAACTGCAGTGCATGCACGTAACTTCTGTCACAAAGGGACCTAAGAGTGATGGAAAATCAGAATTAATGAAAATCAAACGCTAACTTTCCTCTGTACACCCCACTTCCGATACAGGTGTACAACCAGGAGAGAGAACAGTGGCAAGCGAAGCCATGCGTGGTAATGACCCAGTACCCACCTTCTAATCACAATCTATTCTCTATTGCTGGTTCACTTAGTGATTGTGAACAATACCTAATCACAACCCATTGTCCTCTCAGCTCAACCTCTGTGTAAGATATCTTCTGTAAGAAGCCACTTTGGCATATTAATCATAAGTTTTTGGACACAGATTATCCAGAGCTCTGCTCTCATTGGCTGCCTCGGACTCTTTGATGACTTTACAGTGCTGCACCAACTCTCAACAGATGCACAGCTGGATCCTCCCCACCAGAGAGAACAGAAACCAAGCTCTTCTACCCCCACTGTTCTTTAAAGTTGAAGAAACTGGATTGAGAGATGCAGAACTTTCTCTCTTTCATCATACCTTTTTACTTTATTTTAATGTAACGATAAATTTTAAAGCAACCAACATCCAAAGCTCTGCTGGGTGCCTTGGCCAGGCCAGGGAAGATAAATGAGTTTCTAATTAGACTTTGGATTCTTGAGCCACTGTCATGGGCTAGAGAGAGAGTGTGCGAGGGCACTGATAATAAAATGCATTTTACAGCCAAGGAATTTAGAAGTGCAATGGACTTCATATAGTTTTGGAAACTTTAGTTGGTTTTGTGTTTAATGCTCTTCTCTCACAACCAGTACTCCTATATTTACAAAGCTCTTGTTGTTGGAGCATTTGTTAGGTAAATATATTTCTAGCACAGACTTTTAGAGCTTTGTGGTTCATTTTATTACCGAGAAAAGCAGCAAAATTGAGAAAAGTGGCTTTTGTTCAGTCCTTGAGCTGTGCTTCTGGGTTCTGTTGTGTTGCACATGTAATCTTGCACACAGCATATACTGCAGTAAGGGACCACAGTGATACGAGTTTTAATTCTAAATTGATTTCTCCAAGTGTAAAAAAATTCTTGGATTTGCTGTAGTGTAGCCTTTCCATGATGTCTGTTTTTGGGAGGGGAGCTTATACACCACTTGAGGGTGGAGTACAAAATGTGGTTAGCTGATAACACCGCAAGGCAAATCCGATGTTTCTGCAGACACAAGGCACTTTCTAATTCCTGTAAGATCAGCACATTATTTGACTTTGGTTATAATTACTCCTGTATGTAGGGAGTTAATACAGTGCAGTCAGGGAACTGAAGAATACTGTGTACATACAGTTGTGATGTCTAATTTGCTGCAGCTGAAGAAATTATAGTTAATGCATGAAAGTTATTGATGTAACTAGAGGATTGCAGTTGATGGGTGTCGTGAGAATTGGAATTGGTGCCATTGTTGTGGTACTGCAGATGTCTGAGCTGTTGAAATTGATGCAGTGTGCACATTATTGCTGAGTCGTCGTGATTATGGAAAGTGATGTACTTGACTTTTTTTTTTATGCAAGTGTCCTGTCTATTAAATAGTGATCAGTGCATTGTAGTTGTTGCTTTCAGTCTCTTGAAATTGATGCTGTGAACACATAAACAAGGTGGTAGTTCAATTTCTGATTTGATGAGATTAGCTTATAGCTGAAAACAGCAATGTTTTTGGTCAATATCCGTGTCTTCACACACTTCGAACATGATGCTTTTTACCTGTGACACTGAGTATGGCCTGGTGATGGGAGTGGATGTGGTTGGTGTATCTCACCATTTCCATATTAGCAGATATTTCATCTGGAGTTAGCCTGATGAAGTGATATTTGGAGTATATAGGTCCAGTAGTCTTGCCTCGCATATCACCAAGAAGGGCCATAAGTTCCTCAGAGCCATCAGCTTTGTGACATTTTCTGTGGTTGAGATGACATCTTCTAAAAGTCACCAACAAAGTCTTTTGCTATAGTAATTTTCATCTTTAGAGATATGACTCAGTGGCCCATAACAATTTTAATCTTATTAGTGATTGCTTCATTTATGGTAGACCATATATAAAGTTTACTGCAATGTTAGAAGAAATTACCAAATTCTGGTGCTCGTGGATGGATGGATAGATGAATCAATGATGAGGTGTAGGTTATGGCCTTCTCTCAATCATTCATCTTCTAACCTTCAGAGATTTTGAAATGACCCCGATGGTTGTTGTAAGCAAGAGAGTATTCAGTGAGGCAACTGGAGATTCTTGTGACTTTGCCAATAAGTTATTTATTGTGGAGGTATAAACCTTTTACTTTCATTGCTTACAATTTGAGAAACCTTTAATGAAAATAAGTTATGTTTTCCACCACTGCTGCTTAGCAATAGTATTTCAGACTTAAATATAGACTTTAATGTATTGGATTGCCTCCTTTCATGGGAATATAAATCTTTCACTGCAATATGGTCCTGGATGTCTTGCAGCTATCTCCTCTAGCACATTTTCCCTCACACCATGTGTCAAGAGGTTTAATGTTTCATTAACTCCCACAGCATTATGGTCTATTTAAGTTACAGAGCTGCCTTATGTTTTGTGTACCGTTGGGGAGTTGATTGGAATAATTCACTCCTACGCTTTATTTAGAAATGACAGTAATAATGTACAAAAAAAAAAAGGAGATTTTCATGCTGTATCTTCTCATCCTTATTATTTATGAAAGATTCTGAAAAATCAAGAACACTTCTTCATGGTTTTGTTAACTTCTACCTAGCTAGCTGAATTTAGAGTTCATAGTAATTTGTGTGTAGTCTGTGACGTTTGGAATTAAGAAACAGCTCATGTATCCTGTTATGCAGAAAAAAAGAGTTGGGAGGATTGCATGAGCTTACTGAGATTTTGGTGCAAATGTAGAACTAAATTAATATGTGAATTCAAAAAGAAACATAGGAAACCGGAGCATGATTCTGTGTATAACACTGCTGTGTTAATACAGCAGCGATAGACCCTGAACAATTGGTGACAACCGTTATCTAATTTCTGTACCGTAAACTCTTCAGAGCGACATTACTTTGCCAGTGTTTCAGACAGAGCTTTTAATTAGGATAGAGTTCTGTAGTGCCTTCAGTAATAACTGCAAGGCTTGTATCAGACATATGGAAGAGTTCACTAGAACTTTTAACAGACTGTTAACCAACTAAATTAAGTCAAAAGATTTATTTCTTCTTGTNCCACAGTGATACGAGTTTTAATTCTAAATTGATTTCTCCAAGTGTAAAAAAATTCTTGGATTTGCTGTAGTGTAGCCTTTCCATGATGTCTGTTTTTGGGAGGGGAGCTTATACACCACTTGAGGGTGGAGTACAAAATGTGGTTAGCTGATAACACCGCAAGGCAAATCCGATGTTTCTGCAGACACAAGGCACTTTCTAATTCCTGTAAGATCAGCACATTATTTGACTTTGGTTATAATTACTCCTGTATGTAGGGAGTTAATACAGTGCAGTCAGGGAACTGAAGAATACTGTGTACATACAGTTGTGATGTCTAATTTGCTGCAGCTGAAGAAATTATAGTTAATGCATGAAAGTTATTGATGTAACTAGAGGATTGCAGTTGATGGGTGTCGTGAGAATTGGAATTGGTGCCATTGTTGTGGTACTGCAGATGTCTGAGCTGTTGAAATTGATGCAGTGTGCACATTATTGCTGAGTCGTCGTGATTATGGAAAGTGATGTACTTGACTTTTTTTTTTATGCAAGTGTCCTGTCTATGAAATAGTGATCAGTGCATTGTAGTTGTTGCTTTCAGTCTCTTGAAATTGATGCTGTGAACACATAAACAAGGTGGTAGTTCAATTTCTGATTTGATGAGATTAGCTTATAGCTGAAAACAGCAATGTTTTTGGTCAATATCCATGTCTTCACACACTTCGAACATGATGCTTTTTACCTGTGACACTGAGTATGGCCTGGTGATGGGAGTGGATGTGGTTGGTGTATCTCACCATTTCCATATTAGCAGAAATTTCATCTGGAGTTAGCCTGATGAAGTGATATTTGGAGTATATAGGTCCAGTAGTCTTGCCTCGCATATCACCAAGAAGGGCCATAAGTTCCTCAGAGCCATCAGCTTTGTGACATTTTCTGTGGTTGAGATGACATCTTCTAAAAGTCACCAACAAAGTCTTTTGCTATAGTAATTTTCATCTTTAGAGATATGACTCAGTGGCCCATAACAATTTTAATCTTATTAGTGATTGCTTCATTTATGGTAGACCATATATAAAGTTTACTGCAATGTTAGAAGAAATTACCAAATTCTGGTACTCGTTGATGGATGGATAGATGAATCAATGATGAGGTGTAGGTTATGGCCTTCTCTCAATCATTCATCTTCTAACCTTCAGAGATTTTGAAATGACCCCGACGGTTGTTGTAAGCAAGAGAGTATTCAGTGAGGCAACTGGAGATTCTTGTGACTTTGCCAATAAGTTATTTATTGTGGAGGTATAAACCTTTTACTTTCATTGCTTACAATTTGAGAAACCTTTAATGAAAATAAGTTATGTTTTCCACCACTGCTGCTTAGCAATAGTATTTCAGACTTAAATATAGACTTTAATGTATTGGATTGCCTCCTTTCATGGGAATATAAATCTTTCACTGCAATATGGTCCTGGATGTCTTGCAGCTATCTCCTCTAGCACATTTTCCCTCACACCATGTGTCAAGAGGTTTAATGTTTCATTAACTCCCACAGCATTATGGTCTATTTAAGTTACAGAGCTGCCTTATGTTTTGTGTACCGTTGGGGAGTTGATTGGAATAATTCACTCCTACGCTTTATTTAGAAATGACAGTAATAATGTACAAAAAAAAAAAGGAGATTTTCATGCTGTATCTTCTCATCCTTATTATTTATGAAAGATTCTGAAAAATCAAGAACACTTCTTCATGGTTTTGTTAACTTCTACCTAGCTAGCTGAATTTAGAGTTCATAGTAATTTGTGTGTAGTCTGTGACGTTTGGAATTAAGAAACAGCTCATGTATCCTGTTATGCAGAAAAAAAGAGTTGGGAGGATTGCATGAGCTTACTGAGATTTTGGTGCAAATGTAGAACTAAATTAATATGTGAATTCAAAAAGAAACATAGGAAACCGGAGCATGATTCTGTGTATAACACTGCTGTGTTAATACAGCAGCGATAGACCCTGAACAATTGGTGACAACCGTTATCTAATTTCTGTACCGTAAACTCTTCAGAGCGACATTACTTTGCCAGTGTTTCAGACAGAGCTTTTAATTAGGATAGAGTTCTGTAGTGCCTTCAGTAATAACTGCAAGGCTTGTATCAGACATATGGAAGAGTTCACTAGAACTTTTAACAGACTGTTAACCAACTAAATTAAGTCAAAAGATTTATTTCTTCTTGTTGCTTTCTATGTCATTGATCAGTGTCATTGTGATCAAACGTTTTCCAAGCGAGATTGCAATCTGTGTATTTTATGTTTAGTGACTGTTCTTGAAAGGCTGAGATTTCAACACATTGGTAAGACTCCTTATTTCAGGTTGTAAGATGTACTTTTTTACATGCTTTTTTTTTGAGTTTTTTTATTAATGGAGTCTGGATCACCCCCCTCCGTCTGTTTGCCTTTGTGTTTCTCAGTACTCAGTCAGCAGAAGCCGTTGCTGTGTGCTCCGCCTCTGCTCATCTAGATAATAAATGATGTGAAGCTCAGTATTTTGCACTTCGTATACAGAATAGTGTTTAATGTATAAATTGCACTAGAACCTGGAAACATTCGTTAGAACACAGCTACCATTAGGAATGATGGTAGATGAACATGATGCACGTGTACAAAGGCAAGGTCACTTCTTCAAAGAATCTGTAGTGTTAGGTGGTAGGAGCTACTTTTTCTGCAGTAAGATCTGACATGCAGATTACATTAACGGGAATAATTTGATCAAAACTTGATTACACTTGCAAAATACTATTTAACATATTTGCTAGCATACTGTGAAGTATGAGTGTAAATAATTAAAAGTAAACAACAGTTGTCCTTGCTTTTGTACTGTTTACTTTGCAGAATACTGAGTTTTTCAAATTAACAGAGTCTTTGCATTGTTAGTGGGAATTAATCAGATTCTACTGTAGCTGAATTTTTGTTGCAATTCCTTCCTTAGGAATTGCAATTGGAGTAATAACAGCTGCTTAAAACTCCTGGGTGTAGACTTCTTCCTTGTTAATGATCTGTTCACTAATGATTTGGTATCTCTTGAGAGTTTAGTTTCCAATCTTGAGGTGGTAATATGGAGAAAATAGAATTACCTTTCATTTTTGCTCTCCAGAGTTATGTTGTCATACCAGGCCATAAACATTCCCCCTCAGCTGTGGCACTTTTTTTGTTCTTCCTTTCAGTTTTCAGTTGAAAAAGAAAACTGAGAGAAGCAACAAGGCCTACTATTCTTCTCAAACAAAGGCAGAATGTGTGTGTCTGACATCAGTACATCTAAATTTGCTATAGATATCTCAGTTATTTTCTCTTCTGAGACAGCTGATATCTTGGATATTGTTATGTAGTAAGTGCAAGCAAGTACTCCTTTAAATAGCTGCATTTTTTGCCTCCTGCTGAAAAAGTGGCTGTGTGGTTGTTTTGGGTGAAAAAAGTCTTGGTAACTTAGTGGATCCTTACTGAGAATGTAGCATAAGAGTCTGGATTTATTCTAGTAATAATAATATACCTTCTGTGAGCAAGGTAAACAATTTTCTTTGCACAAGTAAAGAAGCAGCTTGTAGTGACCCAGCTGAGTGTGCAGAAAGCTGACTCAACGAGTCTGTATCAGACAAGCTCATCCTTTATTTGTCGGCTCGATACAGTCCTTTTTGTTCAGCAGTGGAACAGAATTTGCAGAAACCCCTCCCTCAAAGAAAGCCGATTTTGTCCAGAATATGGAGAGGACCATTAGGACGATGTTCTAAAATGTGTGCTTGGAGCTTGGGCTTCTCTACTTCCCTTTCCCTTCTCTTCCTTCTCCTCCTCTGCAATAGGTACCTGCCAGGTTGTTCCTTGGTCGTTAAGTTGTAAACTTCGGAAGTAAGGATGCTGGAGGTGGGGGGGAAAAGCTTTTTAGACGGTCATAAAAATGATAAAAGTGATGAACCACTGTTTAGATATGTGACTCACGGTAGGAAAATAGTGAAACACTATTTGCCTCCTTTTATAATAGTTGTTTTTAAGTGACATGAATAGTTTCCAGATTCATATTAGGCATTAGAGGTGGGCAGCCCTGTTCAGCAAATTTGGATTTCTACTTCTTTCACATTTTCTTCAGGACACAAGTATACACGTAGTTGTAGACATGAAAACTTAAAAATTACATTGTAAGCTTAGTATGTTCTTGTTTTAATCTAGGAAAGTAAAGAAGCTGAATATGAAAAGTTGATCCTTGCTTTAAGAAAGGAACAAAATATTTATTCTACACTAGTGAAGACCTTCAAAGAATCAGATAGGTAAGTACTTTTTCTATTTTGGTGGACAATCTAAACTCAAAGGGTGAAAGTCAGAAGTTGTGAAAAAAGGTGCAGCTTAACTGGAGTGGTGATTATTTTATACCAGCCAATTGTTCATAAAGCATAAACTAGCTGCAGCAGTCGTCTTAAAAGAAAACTATTTTTGTAAGTGGGGTTATATTATCTAAATTCGTTAAATGTTTCTGAAAATATTTCTGTTTGGATTGGAATCTCCTATGAGCCTGATTTCCAAAGTAAGCAGCTAGATTTTCAGAGGGAGTACGTGTCCTGTGTCCTATTGTCCTTCTCAATATAGGAGAAGAATCAAATAGCAGTGAACTTCTGGGTGCTGGATGATTTGCCATGGTTTACTCCTAAAATACAGATAATGCTTATCTTAAAAGTGGCACTGTGAGAATTTTGATGAGAGTATAAGCCGGTAAGATTTTGGAGAAGGTTAAACAAAACAGAATAATTGAAATTTGCATAGTATGCTTTCAGTGTAAAGCATTCAGAAGTGTGGCAGGAGCAAGTGTTTTTTAACCTTTTAAAATCAAAGAACACAATATTTTAGAAAGAAATCTGTGGCTACTTTGTATCATATTATTGCTTGGCAGTTGAGGAGACGTTGTGATAAAATAAAGAAAATTCTTAGCCTTTAGGTAAAATCAATGTAAATGTTTTATAAAAAATTTATTTTTACTGTTATAATTACAAATATCTTGGGTATTGGCAGCATTTGAGAGCTAGCTCCTAACTCTTCCTGACTGAAGGCAGTGGCTCATACCTGCCAACTTTGTGGGAATGCGTGTTTGTATTTTGCAGACCACTATAGTTTGGAAACCATAAAGTGAGTAACGCTGAAGTAGATGAGATCTGGTATTTGAATTAAGTGCATTAGTAGTAATGGCATCTTGTGCTTGGCCACGGCTCAGAAGCTCTTTTAGGTACTAGAATCTTTTTCATTAGAAATAGTGATAGAAGTCAGATTATGGAGATTATTTCTTATCTCTGGGAAGAGAGCAACGGCTTTTGTGACTTTTCTGTTGAACGATCACCCAATGAAGGAAGAAGCCAGTTTGTTTTACTATTTCATATGGAGGGTGTGACCTGCCACTGGAACATGTTCTGTGGGTAAGGCGATTGTCAACGCTCTATGTAGTGATAACAACAAAGTAACGTAGCTCTGATACTAGTTTTTCTTAGAATATCTTTCAAATGAGGAAAATTATAACTATAGTTATAATCATTAGGGTAATAGGAGTTTTCCAATTACCTTCTGTAGGATCAGGATCATTAGTTCTGTTTTCTTGATATGGAGTTATAGGATGCACAGAGCAGTGCATGTTATGCAGGGATTTGCAGAGGATGTGCAATGATTCAGCAATAGAGCTGGAAGTTGGAGGCAGGTCTTCTCATTTCTGCTTCTTGTAGTTTTGTTGGCTGAGATGTGCTGTAAATCTCATCAAGGAAGACTTGAACCCCCAAAGTTCTGGGGAGCTGATAAACAAGCCCTGCAGATAAATTCAGCTTCCTCATTTGTGTAAATGCCATCAGTAGTGACATGGATTTTAGGCAAACATCTGTTTCCTTGCCAACATATCTTTTTTTAGGCATTATTTATTTTAAGCAAGCTGGATGGTTATTTTTCAAAACAAGCTACCGCATGTCAGGACCAAGACATTTCCTGTCTCTCCAAGCAGGGAATCAATGCTTTTTCTTGTAAAACCTTTAACTCATGAAAAGGAGAAAATGTGCTTACTTAGCTTCTAGTAATGTGTGTGCGTTTTTTTATTCTTAATTTTTTGCTGAGCAGTTAAGAGCTCTCTTTTCAAAGATACTCTTGAGCGAGGGAGAATTTGCTAAAACAATAGTTTCTTGTGCAGGAAACAGTGACAACAGCACACTTGTCAGAAGACAGACTGAGTCTTTCCATACATGCTGTCTTTTAATTAATGCATTTCTACAATATGCTGTTATTCTCATGCAAGTATGATGTGCTGTATGTTCCTGTATAGTCTCCTCCTGTAAGATGGATTTAAATTTTTTTTAAAGATTCCTGAATTCTCTGGCATTTAGTGCAGTGGATTGGAAATTGTACAGCAGCTTAATTTATCTTAAAACACTGGTGAAGGTTTAAGTGAGGTTCTGAGTGAAGTAAATGTGAAAATAAATAATACAGTGAGTTCAGTAACACCTTGTTATTTATTTGTTATTACATCCAATTTATTTCATTTTGCAATGATTTCAGTTTTTAGTGTACTTAAGTCTTTTTATGGACTGATCAGAACTGTCTGTTGACGTTGTTGAAGGGTATGGGGAAGATCTAGCAAGGGACAGCTAGAGGTGCTGACACCGTCAGGCCTGAGGGGCAGTGACTGATGCTAAAGTAAGAGCTTCAGTGGCCGCCTTGGAAGAAAGCTGCTTGAAGGATTAATTCACGTTGACAAATTATCATTTGTAAGTTTTGGCATTTACACCCCATTGAGATAATTGAGACAATTTAGACCTTAAAGGGTGTTTTTACAGACTGTCGGATAAATGAAGAAATAAAGCAGTTAGTTGTGTCTGGGTCATATTTTGAGTGAAACATGATTTCCCCCCCCCCCCTTAAGTGGAGCATTAGATTATATAGTATAGTTCTATAGCAAGGGAACAAAGTTTCCATGGTCACCGTACAATAGAATACACAGAGCCATCAGTATTATGTGATAATGATGTTTTTCTGGCATACTTTTCATAAGTTAGTAATTTTGATTTTCCTTAAAAAGAATTACATGGAAGTTGGCTGGTAGAATATATCTGTCATGTTTAAGCTGATTTACAAGCAGCACAGCTCAAAACAGCAAGAAAAGGACGTATATGTAAAGATTTAGTCTCATCTTTCCATGTAGGGATTTGTTTATTCTTATGCATCAAAATGATGTAACTGTGTGATGAAAATCAGTGATGGCTAATGTGAAATGGGCTCTTGGTGGAAGCCTGGATGCATAAAAGATGCTGAGGTGCACAACAAAATGTTTTGAATTGAAACTTGATTTTTTTTCTCCTTTTTTTTAGTATAAATAGCTTGCAAACGGAACTAAACAACATTTTCATGTTGCGAAAACAACTAGAAGAAGACGTTTTAGCTAATCGGAATCTACAGAAGGTCTTAGAAGATCAGATTAAGGACATTAAAAACCGACAAGGTCTGTATACGTGTGCAGCCCATCGCTTTTCTTGATTTTCTTGCACAAAAGAAAACTGGTTTTATTACAGTCAGTTTGCTGTGACGGAGAAGAAACATTTGAGAGCAGAAAAAGGTGTGAAAAGACTTCTTTTCGGCTTTCTATGCTGAAAATTATTTGGGGGCTTTGTAACAGAATGTCTTTGAGCAATCAGGGCATATACAGAGAGACAGCTTTTCTCTTTCCATTCAGCAAATGTTAGTAATTCTATGGCAATTCTACTGCAGTGATCGTTTCAAGCTGCCTACAATTTTGTACCCATAGAATTTACTGTTTTCTGCAGAAATCAAAGATTCCTGGCTTTGAATATATCTGTGGCCATGGGATCGCTTGCTGACCGTGCAATGTAATTATTTCACAATACTTTGGTAAAGAGCTTGTATCTCAGGAAATGGTTAGATTCTTCCTAACAGAAGAATTATTTCCAGAGAAAGAAAAAATAGCCAGAGGCTTTGTTATTTTGTAATTCAGAAATAGTAGAGCTTTTAAATATAACCTATCTTCTAGCTTTTTTATTGTACTTCTTTGGAGGTTTTTTATACTTAGATATGGAAAAGAATACTGTAAGTGGACATTGTTATTTGTATATCCCCTGTGGAATAGAACATCTGTACATATGCAGTAAACTATATTTAACAGTCAAGCCTGTTCACTTACCCCTTTAAACTTAGATTTTCGGTTTTAGCATCATTCCCTTGACAGCTATGATAAGTGACAAAAGGTAAGCTTCTGCCGTTTCAGAGTTTCCAGCCTCTAAAGCACAGAGATGATGAACAACCAGGGTAGGCCAGAGGGTCTTGTGGATACTCCTGGGTTCTGAGGAGCAGTTGTGTTGTGGGTGAGGCTGCTAGGAATGAAGGCTCTGAAAATTAGTCATCATTTGTGAAGCTTTGGGTCCTTGCAGCAGCCATGGGATCAGTGTCAGAGCGAGGAGTAGGAATTGGACGTCTCTTCTTTGTCCTAATTTAGATATGCTTTCTCCCTACCTAATGAGATATATTTATAGAATTAACTGTCACCTATATTGTAAATGAACAGGTGTTTATTGAAACATAACAAATCATTCCTGCAGTTATAGACGAAATGAATAAGTAGCTATTTTCAATTCAATTAATGCAATCTTTTGACCAAAAGGCAAAATAAATTCAGTAACTTTGTCTAACCCGGCTTTTCGCCTTGAGACATTGAGTTCATGTTCATAAAAATATGGTTAAAACAGAATAACTATTCATGCCTTACTTATCCTTCGTAAAAATTATTTCTAATTGTAATGCTAAATATGCAAATTATAATTCAGAATTACATTCGCAACTCATGCTGATAACCACAGAAAATACAGCCACCGAAAATACAGCATGTCTAGGTGTCAGAAGCACAAAGAAATACGAGGACAAAATTTTTTCAATTAAACTGAAAGCTTATTTTGGGGGATGAAACATTTTATCTGGCCTCCCACAGACTTACTAGCAGGTTCTTATTCAAAAAGGTCCCGTCTATGCTGTGTTTTCCTGCAAATAGAGTTTCTGAAATAATTTCTGTCCTTGGTTATTTTGGCAGATGAAACACACTCTTTCTGTGGAGATCAAACATCTTATATGAGTATCTGTTTAGGAGAGCAAGATCATTTAAGCCTACAGATAGACCATCTGTCTCTTGAGGAACTTAAGAAAAAGGTATTGATCTGTTTTACTGTTTACTGTTTCTAATGGCTTAATTCTGCTTTGTTTATAGTTTGTGCATCTCTCACAGAAAGAAGCATTTTCATTATTAGGTACAGTTGGGTAATTCTGAAAGGATTTGAAGTTCTCATCTCTGTGGTTTGTGATCCACCTTTTATGAACTATTTAGTCTTTGTTACACCACATGAGCTTCAGAGTCAGCTGAAAGATAGGTGGCTTGCTGCAAAGGTTCTATGATAGTTAGAACACCTGGATTCAACTATGGTAATTGAATATCTAACTGAGATAGTTAGAACACCTGGATTCAAGTTGCAGACTCAATACCATATTTTAGTCATCATGAAGTATACCAACTCCAAAGAAAAGTTTTTGCATTAAGTGTCCTGCAACGTATATGTCATGCACCTTTGTTAATCATGAAGATGGTAGTGGTGTCTATAATTTATACTTCTGTATATACACTCCATCCCAGGATTCGCAAATCTTTTGATAAATATGGCATGTTCTAAAATAACCCTGAGGTAAGTTAATGTTGTCTCCATTCTACATAAGGAGAACATGTATTCTGACATTCACACTGATTAAACGTGCAGACCGTTGCAATACAATAAATTAGTATTGGAGTTCAGAAACTTGTTCTTCTGACTCTCATGCTGTGCAGTGACCTCTGATCCATGCACCAATTTATGATAAGGAATTATTTTGAATACGGTTGTTTGGGAGTGAGTGTAAGTTCACAAAGTTTTATATCTCTCATGGCCAGCTGAATTGTAGGCAGGTGTTCAAAATCTGGAGGTGGGTAATCTGAAGGAAAGAAGTTTGCCTTACGTTGAAGGGGTGTCAATAAAAAAAGCCCCAGATTGTGTCCCAGTCACATTCTGGGGTTATACCACTTCTATCTCTGAACATATTCCCTTCAGTAGGTTCAGGGACACTCATTAGCAAAAGACATTTGTAAACCATTTCTTACTTGTAAAAGGGTTTGTATGCCTGAAAGCTGATCTGTTTTTTCCAAATATATTAATTGGTCTAATAAAAAAAATCACTTTCTTCTGCAAACATTGCCTTCTTGATATACTGCATGAGTCTGACAGTGATGTCTGTTCATGAGTTTTGAACATGATTGTCCATTCAGATTTTCTATCTGTGAAACTACTCAGAATGATAGTGGCTTATAAAGGGTGTTTGAGATAGACAAACAGGTTGTTTCTACTATTTCTCTGTAATGCTGGTTTCCTTGCACTAAAATATTTCTTCTCAAATCAGCATGTTGGTTTCTTCTTGCTACTGAGTTGTGAAACTTGATACCTCAACTTAATAACGTGGCTGGAAACTGCAGTCTTATGAGTTAAGATTTCTTGAACACTAACTCAAAAATGTATAATCACGTTTGCGTACATAGGGAGATTGCCTCATGAACAGATATAGAAGCCCAGACTTTCCCACTCTGCAGTTTAGATTTAGCTGGAGATTTATATATCAACATTTGTTTTCATACTAGTATGGATATTACCAGTTTTGCTTGTTCTTCCTTTGGTTATTTAGGTTACTGATCTTCTCTTGATGGTTAAGGATCTGCAGTCAATTAATCAGGAACTAAAGAAAAAACAGCTTGGACTTTGTACAACAGATTCTCAAGGGAAGGAAGCACTAAAAATATTAAACCACAGTGAGGTAGGTTTTCTGTTTTAAAGTAGTGAATCTGACTCTTACATCTAATATACCTTGTGGAATCACTTACATCAGTGAGAATGAGTGTAAAACCCTCGGGGCTTAGGTTGCTAATTCCTTATAATAACTTTTTAAATTAATGATGTAAACGCTTTTAAGATGTTAGCACAACAGAGATTCAGCTCAATGCAAGTATTCAGTGATGTGTCAAGTTGATCTTAAGGAAACAACTTACACATCAAAATATTAATTGGGTCTGTGATATATTTGTTTTGCCAATTGAAGGGGAAGAAATAGTTAATTTTACAAACAAAGCAATATCTTATATAACATTTTAGCTATTACCGAATGTCTGCTTATCGACTGTTCAAGAGTCATTCTCATGCTGTGTCTAGTTTTGTAAGAGCTTAGTTCATATCTCCTCTGCTCCTCTGCATCTATAAACAACTAGCATTCACCATAGCCAAAACCGAAAGATTAGCACTTTGGGTCACTTAAATGCATGGTTGTTCCTTCATGTAGAATATAGAAGTATATGAAGAAGTGGCCAGCACTGTGGTAGACTGCTGAGAGCTGCAAGGAGGTAATCATTGCTGGATGTTTCATTCTTTTGCCCAAAGCTAAGACTGCTTTTAGCTGTGGGGGAGAAGAGGTCTTGGCAAAATACTTCCACTGAGAAGCATTTTGGGTGCCAGGTCCCCATGTGTCTTATTATGTGTGAATGATGAAGGATGTTCAGGAGGCTCCGGTAGGTTCTAGTGAACCTTCTAGCTTGTTATAAAGTATTACTTGAAATGTGGCTGGTAGTACTTTTCTTTATATTCTGTTGTGGTTTTTGCTTTCAGTTGCATTGTTCTTGTGTACCACATATTGAATAGGAAGGTAAAAATATAAAAGCAGTAATAATTGTGCTAGTATTTTGTGTCTTGAATTTCTGAATTAAACTCAAAAGAACAAAAAGTTAGGAATAGTTTGAATCAGTTACGTGTAGGGATTGCCTAATTCTGGAACTGGGACTGTGGTATTGATGGTTTTTCTGCAGGACAATTTATTCTGCAGGACTCTGGAAAAAGGGTCATGTCTTTTACTGTATGTGTTGCAGATACACTGGGAGCAATCATCAAAAGTCACAAAATATTCTTGCTTTTTCAGTTTGAAGACATATTCATGTTACCTTTAATTGAAATATGTTTTAAATTATAGATCGACCTTTAGGGATGCCATGGCTTTTATTAAAATAATGAATTTACATGTAATAGGTTTGCATGAAAAGCTTGTGGGCAATCTGTTTCAGAGTACATGCACTTTCTATAGATTAATATTTTGAGCAGTTTGCCTCGTCATCCTGCAGAGGGAGCTGCACCCCCACTGATGCCGTAGTTGATACCAAAGAATTCGTGTCCTGTGCTAAGATTATTGTGACAAGATACTGCGCGCTCCTACATTTGTCTTGGCATGAAAAGTACATATAGGGCTTCTTACTTAAGAAGCTGTCTACATGAAATTAGACCTAGAGTGACGAAGAGTGAAGCTTGTGAAGTATAAATAAACCTCAAAATTCTGGTAAAGGAAATAGGAAAGTAAAATACGGTATTTTAACCTGTGCCAGAATGATAATAGTGCTATGGAGCTCAAAAGTGAAAGGATCTGTAATTAAAAGTTTTTAGTTTAAAAGGTACCATTTTATCAGTTTTGACAATAAATGGCAACCTGGATTTCGGATTATGGATTGTGACAACTATGTGTTTTGCATATTAATAACCATTGTCAGAAAAACAAAGTTCTATTTTTTGTGTGTGTATTTTGGGATAGAATTTGTTGGCAGGTAGTGCTGAGATGACACTAACATATGTGCTATAAGAGGATTTTGGACAGACACAGGAAGATGTATCCTTCTCAGGTTCTTAAAATGAACCTATCTTTCTTTTCCTTCACAAAGCTGGAGCACAAATGAGATGAATCTGCATGTTGGTGCCTCTGCAGGGCATCTCCCAAAGGTCTGACAGCCCCTAGTACTCTATTTCTTGGCTTCATGTTCGGAAGGGAGGGAGAAGGAGGAGAGAAAAAGGTTGTTTTTGTACTGTCCTCTGAACATCTGCTTTCTTTGAGAGAAGCAGCCTCAGTGATTTCAGCCTTCAGGGCTCCAGGGATCTTTGCAAACCAAGCATATTACTGATTCATTTAGGAAAAACATTCTCAAGGTTTTCAGTCTCCAAGGAAATACTTTAAACAGGCAGCTTATTCTTGGTAGACTTTTCTTCTGGCCTTAAGTCACTTATTTTCTTTTAATATTTTGTTGAACATTAGGTTGTATTCCCTGGAGCACGGAAAGTTTCTGTTCAGCCTCTCGGACACAGGACCATAGGACCAGCCTCAAACTGCAGTTGTTTGTTGTAATAGTGTGCCATAACCTGTTGGTCTTCTGTAACAGTTTCATTCTAAGAAGCATCACTTACTAAGCCAAATACTGGCCTGGGAAAAGCAAATACTAAAAAATGTTGAGTCGTAAAAGGTAGTTGCATTGGGTGGATAAGTTATATGTGCAAATAAGTTTACTTTTAATACACAAATGCAGGGTTTGACCTGAATCTACACATGGAAGAATAAACCTTAACAGTTTTGTTTTGTTTTTTTGTAACAGCTAACATTATCGGACTTTTGGCATCCCATGATTACAACAAAAAGATGCCTTTTTATAATGCATGCCCTTGGTATATACCACAGTCCCATCTATGTCTTCCTCCAGTTTTCAGATTGTCTTTGCTTTGTATTGTCCTGGAAAACCAAGTCTGAGTGAAAATACCAAAATAATTCAAACACGACTTGGAAGTTAGTTTTCAATATAGATTTCTAATAGTAAAAGGCAAATATATTAATATGCTGCACCGTCCGGTTTCTGCCTTTTAAAATTCATACTTAAAACCATTAAGTTGCTTATACTGCTAGGGATTGGAAGATAAAAAGGCTTTTCTCATTTATTTCATATATATATATATATGCATACATGCTATGCATACTCAATTAAAAAAATCAAAACCCACAGAGGCATTCAATTCTCAGCGTTCTTGGGAAGCTAAAATAACGCTCCCTGCAGAATCCTGTTTGCGATTGGACTGACAAGCTGTGAGCCAAGACTTTCCAGCATGTGCTACTGGGGAAGCAGGTTTCTCTTTTCATGTCATAAGTTTCAGCACTGCGCTGAATATCCATCAGAGCTATAAATACCACATCCACGACCCCTAGACACCAGTTTCTTTCTTTCCAGTCCATCATCTGAGTCTCTATACTTATAATCTCAATTTTCTGTAATTATGCTCAAGATTCTGCTTTTCTTAAGGTAATTTTTTTTTAGCCCAAGTCGCACCAAAATATAACTGTTATACACAGCAGTGGTATATTATTGCCACAAAGTGCTTTAAGAGTAAAATTTTTATCTAATGCAAGTTTGAATCCATTGTGCCGTATCGTGCCTATGGTTTAGGCATATCAGGCACAGCATTGTTGATATTTATCATCACTCTTGCACGTTTCTACTATTTAATGAGATTCTAGCAGCAAAGATCTTAAATAACTATCTTTTTCTATTAGATTGGGAAATGTTGCTAAAACCCAAGTTGATATAAATGTCCAATCTGGTCTTATCACAGGGGAGTGGTGGAGCGTGGTAACTGCAGGTTTGATGGATTCCAAAATGGGATGAAAGACTATGCTTTTACTCAGGTTGCTGTCTGGCAGGCTGTGCCAGAATGTGGCTTCTGAATAGAATAACTCATTGTAAATATGAGTGTTTCTTATGAACAGTATTAAACCGACATAGGCAAGGCTAAATTCTGTCCTCTGTTGCCAGAGGAAACTGAGTAGAGGAGGTGAGATGGAACGACTCTCCGTGAGCTGTGTGTAAATGAAGCTGACTCGGTCGCGGCCTTTGCTGCTGTTGAGAGAGGAGCAACGTGTGCGTCTCATCCCTCGCTGGCAGATGTGTTGCCGAGATGTAACACCCAGCAAACCACAGGGATTCTGGTCTTGCTGTCAGTTATGCTGATGCGAGGAACTTGGGTTCTGCTACTAGAAAAGCTGAGCCTTCCTCCTCCTCTTTGCTCAGGAAATATTAGTGATGGGAGATGTTGGGTTCTGTGGCAAATAGGGAGAAAAAGATGATTTGGCACCATTTGCTACAAATTGGCAAATTTAGGCAAGACAAAGCAGACTGTAACCTTCAGTGTTACAGTAAATTTTTTTAGTGTATAGCAAGCTACATGTGCTTTGTTTTAAAAGCATCTATTTCTTGGATGCTGGAGAAGAGCCTAAAATGTGTAGCAAATGAAAATAAATTCTGGAAATTGGCACAATAAGAACATGACTGAAGATACAGAGGTCCTTTGCTAGAAGAGGTTAAGTGATTTTTATATTTTTTGTAAATTTTGTGGAGAAAGAGTTAAATAAAAATGAAGGAATGTATAAGATAAAGTTTCACTGTATTTAATATGAGTCATTCCTGGTTTTTATATTAATTTCCTTTGATCTTGTTGAAGAAATCTAATTCAATGTTTGTTACTTTGTATTACAGGCTTTTTTTATTTTTCTTTTAAGACACGTCACTGACTTATTTATGCATGTTTCATATCACAGTATTTTTTTGTGCTACATTTTCACGTCATTCCATACTTTGTGTAGTGTCTTGAAATAACAGAGGAGCCTGTGATGCAGACTGAAGATGGTGACAATGACAGGAAGATGCAGAACAGTCAATTTTCTGAGAGGGTCAGTCAGGTAGGACTCCACTCTGGGTGCTTTATGCTACAGTACTCTTTTCTCTGCATGCCTTTAGAAATTCTTATTTTCTTAGAACACAAAGTCTTTTGCAAACAAAGCGTACTTTTCTTGGTATGTGATTTTGCTTTCAACTAATTGTTATCCTAAAGAGTTTCTGAAAGCTTTTTCCTATATTTTTCTGCTGCTATGGTTTTGCAGTCAGCATAGCTTTCATTCCTTGTTTTTTCTTGTTTGAGTGCTCATAATTTTCCATAATGGGGATGACAAAATCCCTTGAAATTGTGTTTTTATACATACGCACACACTGATCTTCAGCATTCACTGCAGTCAGACCCATAGTCCAAATTGTATAAGATTCACTTGCTGCTATGATTGAGGAAAAAATACTGTAGATCCTTCTTCAGGGTTGAAATACTTGATGTCTTGGTAACTTGTTGACTGCATTTTCATGCATACAGGAATCTGCCGTCCTCTTATTCTGTCATTCAAAAGCGTTGTAATATAAAGCATCATAGAATCGTAAAATAACTCAGGTTGCAAGGGACCTTAGAGGATCATAGAGTCCAATTAAAGTTGAACCTTTCTGGTTTAAAAATTAGAACATGCTAAAATATTACACAAAAAGGGGCATTTTGATTAGTAATCTTGAAAGATAATGATGTTCTGTTCTTTGAAATTTGTAATTTTTGTGTTTTCTCTGTTTACTAGGTATGCTTTCAAGTATCTTTGGATTTTCCCTCTGAGCTGGATAAACAGGTACGTGATGTATTGTAAAGGTTCTCTTGACTCTTAAACATCTTAATCTCTCACTGCTGGTGTCTGCTGATGGAAACTGTATCCAAATGAGCCCAGTGTAAATTCTCATGTAATTGATACACAAGACTTTCACTGATTTAAATGAGGGTTGAATTACCTGGGAGAACCCATGTAGAAACTTCCTAGGACATGTCTACGGCGTTGCATACAAAAAGTTGGCAGTTTGTAAATATTTCAAGTTGCATCCTGTCCTGGCTATCAGGGCTTACATCTGGGGACCCCAGGACAGAATTTGGTGCTGTAAAGACAGATGATTTAAAGGTGAACTAATAAAAAGTTACCTGCAATCTGCAGGCAACATTCCAGAAGTTTCATACCTCTTCATAGATAAAGACCTTCAGGGAAATCTACTTACTCCTAAACAACTGATCACTATGAATTAATCATATGAAATAGATGTTAATTGGTTTTTCTATTAATAAATAGTAAATGAAATGTCTGTGGATGCTTCTTAATGGAGATAAAGAGCATCAGGAATTACAAAACCCAATTACAAAAAGATTACAGCCCTGAATATAGTAGAACATTGCATATCTGTGTAGTAAGAAAATGTTTGCCATTTTTTAACAGATAGCTCCATCAGGCTATTCAGAGAGTTTCTGCAAAGATAGACATCATAGGAGTCCAGATAAACCTCAGTTTGAACATGATACAACTGGCAAACACTTTGGCAGAACAGGAGTGAGTGAATGTGAAACAGAAGAGAACTTGCTCACATCTCTTGTAAGAGAAAATAGAACATCTGTACTGGAATCTACGTAAGTATGAGGGATATGCACTGCTTTTGACAGTATTTCTATTTGAGAAGAGAATAAAGTAATTTTGCTAAAGTGAATTTAGATAATGGCACTGTCTAATTTACCTGAGAGATTGGCAAGGCGCCTTCAGAGCCATTTTAGTCTATCATGCAATTAAGTAATTAGGAAACATACTATCAGTAGAAATCCTTATGAAGAACCCATTACAAGAAAAAACTCTCCGAAGTTACTGATATACGGAGCCTTACTGTAGGGATTGATTGTTTTCAGGATGGGGTCTAGCAGTATTAAAGGGCTCAGATGATAATAGGTGGTACTTTTTAAAAAAAAAAATATAAAATATCTGAGAGCACAGGCCAGTGAAAGGTGGTGTGGTGGAGGGGACAACACTGTACTGCTGTAAAAATTGTATGTGTAAGGAGCTGAGGATGGAGGAAATGGAGTTACAATGACTGTTTTACATGGGTAATTTTGAATGGGCTTTACTGTACGCTTTGTGGCCTTTGCCATTTCATCTGAACTGCTGGGACAGAGGTTTGCTCTCTGTCAGCAGTTTAGGGAGTCTGTGCCCATGTCCTGCAGTTGACTAATTGGTTATTCCAGTGTAATCACTTGTAGGACTGTGCTGAGATGAACCATGTTGTAAGTACCTAGGTCACTTTTCGTGCAGGAGAAAATACTTGTGTAATTAAATCTGTGTAACCAACGTTTTTTAAGTGTGTGTGTGTGTTACACTATGGTTTGATCAATTCCCAGCTGAAATGTTCATTTCCATAGAAACTGGACAATACCAAGCAGGAAAAGAGTGTATAGAAAAACCACACCCTGACTAGTTTTGTTTCCCGCAATTTCATGCTTAGACTACTTAATCTTCTGGTTGAAAACTGAATTAGAGCTTTGCTGGAGATCATTCTCATTTTCCTTTCCTAGTTCTTTCCAGACTGTAATGGCTATGTACAGCATGATGGGACTTTTCTCAGTGCCCGTCAGTGCTGCTCCTTCAGCTAGCTGTAGTGGTTTCTGGAGAGTAATGGGAATGACCTTCCATCTACGTTGTGCTCGGCAATGCTGGTAGCAGAATATCCTGTGGAATTACACAAGTCAAATCCTGGTTTTTGTGTTCAACGTGCACTGCACTTGACTTTACTCAAGAGATTCTATATTTTTACATTACTATTTAAAACTCTCCAACGTGCCTAAGTGGTGTTAGTCAAAGCACTAGTTAGTGGTAAATAAGGAGATACTACTCTCTTAGAAGATGAATAGATAACATTGTTTTATTTGTTAACTTTACTTAAAAGTCTGCTAATGAGTGATTCCAGCACCATCATCTTTACTACTCTAGTGTGTAATCTTTTCTATATTAAAGTATAAATGGCCAGATTGACTGGTGATGAGCCTGTACTTTGCATAACTTAATTCTCACTAATGACATTAGATGCCAGAGAAAGACATAAAAAGCCTAGTTAGCTTCTACCATTTCAAATGCCAGCTATACAAATGCAGTTGTTTTAAATACTGGTTTATATGTTTAGTGACACAAACAGCTCTCTGTTGGATGCATGAGATGATCTGTAGAATTAGAGGGCTTGCATATGCTTTAAATGTCTCTTATTTGGCTTCAGTATCACTTAAAACATTGCTTTCCAAACTGTTGTCCATGGACCACTAGTTATCTGTGGGGCAGTCTGGTGGTCTGTAGTGAGCTGTTTTTGCAGGCTTTTGGCTGCTTTCTCAGTTTCCATTTTCCCTGTTATATTAGAAATACATGAAGGGATAGATTTTCAGAAAAACTCAACATCTAGAGTCTCCTACGGTTTTGGTAGAATTTTATTTTTAAGGTAGTTAAATCAGAGAGTAAACTCTTTTGAAAATCCATTCGTATTTCTTACATTGCTGTGTTACGTAAGCAATTGATTTAGTTACCAGAGGTTTAGTATCTGTTCACGAATGGGCAAAGGGGTGGTAGAGCATATATGGTCATAAATAGGAGAAAAGCATTGATGAGATAATTTGTGATGTAACTTATGTTGTGAAAAGGTTTCAAAAACTCTCTTTGTTAGTGAGTAATTCATTAGTGAGTAAAACAGATTCTCCTGGGAATTTTGAATATGTCAAGACACTGCAAAAGAGTTTCTTGGCAGGTATTCTTGTTTGCTTAAATAAAAATTAAAATTCATGCCTTTTCTTTCCTCTTTCCTGAGTATAGCAGAGAAGAACAAATGAAAATTGTAAGTGAACTGTTAGATCATTTGAACACAACTGAGGAAGAATGTTTAAGTGAAGATATACAGAAAAAGGATGAAAAAGATCTTAGGCAAATGATTATTCAACTAAGAGCTGAACTCAAACATTTCAAGCAGGTCAATAAATTCTTAAAGCAGCAAGTAGAATTGAAATCAACTTTTGATGGAAAAGAGAAGCTTTATCCAGATGCAATGCCACAGATTAATAAGGATATTGAGTTGTTGAAAGTGGAATTGAAAGATGCAGCTACGCAAACAATGACTTTAGAGAGTAATGTCATGAGATTCAAACATGAAGGCAAAAAAGGAGCCTCAGAAGAAAAACCAAAATACTCAAGATTAAATGCAGAAAGAGAACATCAGCAAGAAAATGTGTATAAGAAGGGTGAACAGCATGAAAGACTTTTTTTTACAAGGAGAACAAATGAAGTAAGTTTATTTAAGATTCTCTTTTTGATACTTAGGGAATAGATGTATAAAAGAGAAAAATACGTTTCATTTCTAATATTAAATCTTGCTTTTGTGTAATTTTTAAAATTAGAAAAAGAGATGTAAGCCAAATATATTTTAAGTAATTGTTCTTAATGTTCAGAGCTTTTCATCACATACTTCAGTGTGCTTTAGAACATTAATTAATTGAATTTCAATCCTTACCAGGATCAGATACTAGTAAACATTATAGCTTTTGGAAAAAGACAGAGTTTACAGCATAATGGGCTGATTCTGTTGTTACCATAAGTCGGCAAAATAAGAACTCTCTAAGACTCGTTTTGGAGTTTTAGAAAGCAGGCATTCTTCAATGCAGCGCTGGGCGCACAGGGCTTCGCTCTACCTAGTGTGCGCACCAAATCACACAACCATAGAAGTTACATGCAGTTAGAGTATACATAGTCATTGCATTTCCGATAGATAATCTAAATATTCATGTTATTTCCCAGAATTCATTAACATATGCAAAAGTCTTTGATGCATGTGCCCTTGTGTTCATTGGTGGTCTTTCAGGGTCTTCTGGTGGTCATCGATAGTCTTCTTCACAGTGTCCTTTAGTTGAACTCAATCTTTACGCATGCTCAGTTTTAACCCTTGGCTTAATTAGCACAATTCTCATTAGCACAAACTAGCTTAGGCTGGCACAACCCTCTTATCTAGTCTACTCAAGATAGAAGGTTAGCTTCCTTATCTGTTTTACGCAGAATACAAAGTTTCAAGGCCTTTTTATCTACTGAGTGTCCGGCCTATCTATTCATAAAGCATTCCTAACCTGTCTACGTCATTTCAACCAAAGAAACTTATGTCTCTTCACTGTTCCTTTGTAACTGGTATCACTCTATTACCTTATACCTCTGCAGAGATGTTCATGCTCTGTTCTGCAGAACCAGAGCATTCTGAACTGATAGCTTATTAAGTCTAAATGGCAAATGCATTCTAGAAAATTGAAGACTTGCATAATGTCTGAGAGCATGCTGGTGAAGAGTTAATGGTAGATTTCAACAAACTCAAATCTTAATTTTAGGCTTTTCATAACATCTGTCATTGTGTCTTGCTTTTAGAGAAGTATGACTGGTAGTACTCTATAAAACTGTGGGGGCAGTTCTTCGTATTTGTTTGGAACTTAAGTGCACAGAATATGTTTTGTGAGTGCAGACATAATTTGCTTGTGCCAGATGAATTTTCAAGTCTTTTGCATGCAGGCAGTCTGTAATCCCACACAAAGAGGTGGGAAAACAGTATCTACTAAAGAGTTCATGTGTATTGTTCCATAGCAGTTATAGAAGCAACGTTGAAAACTCTTTGAAGATCTTAGCTCTTGCAGAGCAGGCAAAGGAGAGCATTGCTTTTGATTTTGTGCGCTGCTAATGGAGAATGAACACCTTTCGCAAAGAATGGTTTCCATGACTTCAGTGATCAAGAGATTTCTGTGAGCTAGCAATTGGGAGCTTATTCTCTTTGGATTCATTTCACTGAAGGAAGGGGCTTGTAAACCAAGAGATTTTGATAAGACTTTGTTCTCTACAGACATAAACATTTCAGTATAGTTTGGGATTTTAAGGAAAAGATTTTGGCATCCACGGTTGCTCCCTGGCAAACACCCTGGAAAATTCATAGAATCATAGAATCATAGAATCATTAAGGTTGGAAAAGACCTCTAAGGTCATCGAGTCCAACCGTCAACCCAACACCCCCTATGCCCACTAAACCATGTCCTTGAGCACCTCATCTATACGTCTTTTAAATACCTCCAGGGAT
>VZTQ01008089.1:0-38203 GCA_013400755.1 Pelecanoides urinatrix | reverse complement strand
AAGCTCCTGTGCCAGCTCCCTCAGTACCCTCGGGTGGATCCCATCCGGCCCCATAGACTTGTGCGGGTCCAGGTGGCATAGCAGGTCGTTAACATCTTCCTCATGGATTATGAGGGCTTCATCCTGCCCGCCGACCCTGTCTTCCAGCTTAGGGGGGTGAGTACCCTGAGGATAACTGCTCTGACTATTAAAGACTGAGGCAAAGAACGCGTTGAGTACCTCAGCCTTATCCTCGTCCTTGGTGGCAATGTTCCCCCCAGCATCCAATAAAGGATGGACATTCTCCTTGGCTCTCCTTTTGTCATTAATATACTTGTAGAAGCTCTTCCAGTCTTAGCAATAGATTATGATACCCCTGAAAAATCAAAACCTAAGTAAGTCACTAAAACTATGTCTTGTTTTCACCACACAATTTACGTGTAATCAAAATCTATCAGAGTATCTTCAGGTACATTCTTAGTTTTTTAAGCTTTCTTTATTGGCAGTAAATTTTCTACCTTTAAAGAAAAATTATGTTTGGGGAGGAAAGAGGATAATAATGGAAATGTTCTTGGGCTATTGTTAATGTTCTTAGTCTGTTTGGCATTTGGTCAGTTGTGTTTGGCTGCTGTGATAGCTGTTCCTGCGTCTTTGGGATGCCTTGGCTAGTCTGAGACAGAAGGGAGTGGCTGTGCTTTCTCATCTGCGTTGGTGCTACCCAGGGCAGCTGGCTTCAGGAACCCATGAAGAGATGAGGGCAGGTGGAAGTCCGGAACATGGGTAACAGAGGGGGAAGGGGGTTGAGGACCTAGCTGGTCTATTGATGAAGATCTGATTCTGATGGCTTGCTTAAGAACACTAAGGATGTCTTTGAGTTGCTGGTCTTACTTCTCAGGAGTGAAGGACAGTCTCTCTGAAGGCAAGTAAAGACCTGTCTGCCCTCCGCAGGGAATACCAAGAGTTCTTTCTGCAATTCTCTTTTTTTCAAGTTCTTGGTTTTGTTGGGTTTCAGTATACTGTTTTGACTCATCATTTTCCAGATTTCTCTCTAGTTTAATCAGTTGCAACCTCAATGCAATCCCCGAGTCAGTTGCTTTAAAAGCTTTCTTGTTTGGACTAATGCAGTGTATCTTTTGCTTCTGAATGGCTTTTATAAATAATTTCATGTAGCCAGCTAAACTGGTCTTTGGATAATCTCGGTGATGTATACATCTGTACAACAGCCCTGAGACAGCTGGAAATTATTCAATGTTATTAGTGCAGTTTAGTAAAACTGGCAGGAAGTTCATCCCGCCTGGATTTATTTTTCAGCCTCCGAATGTTATCGTATTCATGTATGTACAAAAGGAATTGAGTATGTCATTAGGAAAATGGAACTTGCTTTTTATTATTTTAAATTGTGTAAGGACTATAATTGCTAAGAAATGAATGTGGAAAGGTATTTCAGAATACATTGGGTGGTAAAAGAAATTACGGGACTTATGACAGTGGTGGAGCAAATGAACAGCAAAAAAATAAACTACATCTATCTGAACATGCCATTATTGATTTTTATTATTATTACACATAATTCCATAACTCTCATCAACTTATAGCATGTTTTTATCTTTCTGGAGATAGCACTATTTTATGCTCTGTGGTTTAAACAAAGACACATTGTATACAGTCTTCAGAAGGTGAAAGGCTAAAATGTAGTGACTTAAGAAATTTAACTTCTCCCCCCAACTCCAGTGACGGAATGTCTATTACAGTAGGAAACAGCAATCCTGTGGAAGCAATTTATAGAGTATATGGGTGAAGAAGCTCTTCTTGCTCATAAAGAATTTCTCTATGGCAGAATAAATTTCCTCTGTGGCTGATGCAAAGCTGTGTTGATTTGCTCAAAGGTGTGAAAGAAGGCTGGTATGAAGTAGGGCCTGTTGGACAGAGGCAAAAGGAAGAAAGGCAAATATGTTCAGGAATTTGTGAAAAATTACAGAGAGACTCAATTTAAAAAAAAAAAAAAAAGATTTAAGGGAAACAGTTACTGGGCTGTCAGACATCTATGATATAAATCAGGAGACTGGGAAGTAACGATTAGAGAGGTCAGTTTGGGTGAGAAACTATTTTGCTAGGGCACACACAAATTCAGGATTAACTAATACGTCTACTGGTTAAAAGCCTTTGCTACTCAATGGTGAATTTGCTGTCTTGCTTCATAAACTGGAAGCCATTCGCTGTGTGGCTGTGGTTGCACAAGCAGCACTTACAGAAAATTGAACCAGTGTGATAGTTTTTCCTCTCTCTGAATGTTTGTTTTCCACATTGCAAGGGTATTACAGTCTTATTTTCAAAACTATTTAATGTGACAGCTTACTGATCTTACTGGAAAATTTTTATTTTTCCTGGAATATTTGTTTATACTTCCTTTACTTGACTGTTACATGCAAGCTGCCAACTCCTCATTTTATTCCATGTTTTTTTCAGACTGATTCTGCTTACCTGCCCAAGAAGTCCCATCTGCCCATTCTCTTAAAATCATCCAGACCATTAGGAAATGTGCCTTTGAACTCCTGTATGCAGAAGTTAGATTCAAAACTACAGCGTCATACCAGGGTACCTTATGAAGGTCTGAAAGCATGTGAAGTACAAAACAAACAATTTCAGCCACAAACAAATGGAGAGTTATTATTGAATGAGTCTGTAACTGAAAACCTTCAAGAAGAGCCTGCACAGGAAAGCACATCAGTGAGAGGTAAATAAAGGGCAGACATAATGACTTGTAATGCTGCTTGAAATAGTGGCTTCTTTTCTTGTACTAGAAGTTAAAACCAGATCATTTTTACGTATGTACAATGCTGCTTCATCTAACGATTTTCTTGGGTAGGCAAATATATATAGATCTTGAAAAACACCTTTTTCTTCCTTTTATCTTTGCCGCTAGAATGTAAAATAACTTTATATGGAATAGAAAGTTCTTTGTATACATGGCATAAAGAAAATAATAAATAATAGTTTCACAGGGTGCCCACACATGCACACATATATGTCAATGTTTAGGTAAATGAAAGATTTCCTTTATATGATGCCAAGTATAATTAGTTTTGGTAGGTGCAAAATCCATGGAGAATTCTGAGAAGGGAAGTACTTCTGAATTGGATCCTGAAGTGAACAGAACCTGTTAGGACTGCAGTCCTGTGATTGTCTTTCCACACCGATTTCTTTACCCTGGATAACAGTTGTACTGCACCCTTAGTAATTCTGAGACTTGATGCAACGGGAGATTGCAGAAGATTAATTTATGATCAATGCTCATATTGGAGACACGTTTTAGCCTTTTCTCTAAGCTTAACATGAAACATTTAAAAAAGCATTAAAATTGATTAACTGTTACATTACAAAGGGGACTTGCAAATGTTTATCTTCATTTGTTGGTAGGAAGCCTTTGCAATTCACATTCTTAGTAGTTATCCTTATGATTAGTTCAAGTATTTTAAAAATATGTGCAAACACTGTTTCATATGACTAGTAATGTTTGTATTACATTTCCAATAGTTGTTCTTCCTTAGATGATTTTCCTGTTCCAAATTGTCAGAGAACCAGGTTTGGATTTGTGGTGTGTGCATTTTGGTTTTTGTTTGTTTGTTTTTTTTAACTATCCCACTTAATTTTTTTTCAGTCACTTACTGACTTCTGTTTTACCTTCTGCCACTATTCTCCAGTTGACTCATTGCTCAAACTGGATAATAGTGAGGTCCAGGTGGAGTTGCAAGGTGTTGATTTGGGTACAGGGGACAAGAATGAATATGCGATGGACAAAAACCAGCAAAACTATCAAGGTAAAGCATTTATATGGTATAGTATTTAAAAAAAAAAAAAGATATTTTGAAACTCTAGTTTCTTCTGAATTGTGCACAATTGTAAATTACTGCAGGTAATTGTCAACCTTGCCATTATTTGTGGGTTTTAAATCTCGTTTTCTTAGCTAGTATGGATTAATTACTTTAAGAATCTAGTTGGTCTTTTAAGGGTTATGATTTCAGAAGGGCCACAGGGATTTACGAGTCTGATTTCCAGTAAAAATAATGAGTTGTATGCCTATCTCTGATCTCTGATGCTAATGTCCTCATTTCTGAACTCTTCTAAATTAAGTGTTTGTTACTTATTGCTTCTGCATCTAGTTATGAACTATTGGAATGAAGCAATTGAATGATAGAATTTTGCTTCTCTGAATTATTTGAAAGCATTCAACTAGGTTGAAACCTACTGGAATCGTTTAATGAAAATGTGAATAGGCTTAATACTGTGTATTACGTATTTCTGCATCATCCATTAGTCTTTTCTGGGAGGGCTTGAGCAACCTGGTTAACATGTTGTGTATGGAGTACAGAGGATATGGCCAATTTTGTAATCCTTTGTCACATCATTAATTTTATTTGTATCAGTAGTTTCACTGAAGCCAGTCAGTTGGTTTCCAGGATTGTGCCCTATGTGTGCCCTTTGTGCATGTGGAGACACAGGCATAGAGAGCTTATTAGTTCTCCTTTAATTAAAGGGCAGTGTTTCATTAAAAACTATAACTGCTATTCTAATCAGAATTATTTCTTCCCTAATATCTATTTTTATTTCCTGTTTTTGTTATCTGGAACGTTTGCATGAAATCAGGATTGCAGAGTTTGAGTTCATCTAGTATCTGATTTTTTTCCATCTGCCGTGGTTTAACCCCAGCCTGTGGATTTATTCATGGCTATAGACTCTTGAGTGTTCTGCTCCCACGTGGACTCATCCACAGGTCACAGTCCCTTCGACTTGAGTTCATGCTGGAGTTCCAGCCTGTCCAGTACAGCAGCACAGAAACAGCAGCCATGCCTTGGCCATCTGCCAGCCCAGGTGCATCGCCATCGCTGTTATCAGAACGTTCCCAGGCCCAGCAGAGAAAGATGATCAGCACTGCAGCAAGTACTGAAACAAAAAAACAGCCATTAACGAGCACTAGGCTCTAATATACAGTAAGGAAAGCAAGCCCCATGGGGAGCACAGAAGTGTGCCAGTCAATAGCTGAATGGCAGTGACAGCTATAAATTCAATCTAGCACATTCCAATCAAATCTGTCATTACTTGAACCCTTCGAGCCCTACGTTGGGTGCCAAAAAGGACTGTCGTGGTTTTAACCCCAGCTGGCAACTGAGTCCCCCACAGCCACTCACTCATTCCCCCTCAGTGGGATAGGGGAGAGAATTTGGAAGGGTAAAAGTGAGAAGATTCGTGAGTTGAGATAAAGACAGTTCAATAGGTAAAGCAAAAGCTGTGTGCACAAGCAAAGCAAACCAAGGAATTCATTCACCACTTCCCATGGGCAGGCAGGGGTTCAGCCATCTCCAGGACAGCAGGGCTCCATCACGCGTAACGGTTACTTGGGAAGACAAATGCCATCACTCCCAATGTCCCCCCACTTCCTTCTTCTTCCCCCAGCCTTATATGCTGGGCATGACGCCATGTTATGGGATATCCCTTGGGTCAGTTGGGGTCAGCTGTCCCAGCTGTGTCCCCTCCCAGCTTCTTGTGCCCCCCCAGCCTCCTCGCTGGTGGGGTGGGGTGAGGAGCAGAAAAGGCCTTGACTGTGTGTAAGCACTGCCCAGCAGGAACGAAAACATCCCTGTGTTATCAACGCTGTTTCCAGCAATAGCCCCATACTAGCTACTATGGAAAAAATTAACTCTATCCCAGTCAAATCCAGCACACCATCTCAGTCCGCAACCTTCTTTGACATCTGTGTTACTGCGGCAACCAGCTGGTAGAGAAGGAGGAGAAGCTAATGAACTGAAGTGTTGCATTCCCTTATTCAATGTGTCTTCTTGAATTCATACACGAGCATTTTCTTGGAAGCATTTCTGTCCTGTGATTCTGTCTTTGGAATGACATACATAATGGTCTGCAGCAATCTGTTACCTGCAGAGAAAATCATCTAGATCTAGCCTTAATTTCAAATATATTGATATCCCAGTATTGCAGCTTCAATTTTTTCCAGCATTTAGGTTATATTTGTTTTTATTCTCTTCTGTTTGGGCTTGGCTTGGGCCTTCATATACAGCTGCACGCCTCCCTCCCCCCCGCCCCCCTGAGATTTTGTACCTGGTTTAGAGCTTGAACCTGGGCATTCGAATTCTCCATGGAAACCAATTTGAAAGTATTAAGACCTCCACAAGATCAATGAATGACTCCCGAGAGGGAGGTTCTAATTCGTAGTGTTCTTTTGCAGAACTAATAGAAGGGGAAAATTTAATTTACCAGTAACCAGAAAATAACCATTTTAGATACTTGCACATACAGCCCTCAATATACACAGAACTATAAACATAGAATATATGTAGGAATGTATAGCTTTTATTGGTCTGTATCTGGGGTGATTGCATTACTTATGAATGGCGAAGTCAACTAAGGGATGTGCTGTGCATGCCAAATGAGTGCCAATAAAACCTTTAACACCAAACATTTTTATGGATTTTGTTTAGAACACATTTTAAAAAGAAGTTATTAAAGCCTCTTTTTGAAATTTTACTATTTTATTGATAATCTTTTTAAAATTCCACTGACTTTATGCTCCAATTGGTTTTGTATAGATTTTTGAGGTGAGCAGAAAAAGAATATTTAGTTGGAAGTTTTAGTAAGAACCATTTAAAGTCATAGAGTCTACTTTTCAATCTCAGTGCCTTATGTTTGAGGTTATCTTCTTTGTGGCTGGACAGGACTGGGCTTCATCGGTGTCTGATTCAGGACTGCATATAGGAAAAGTAATGTTCAATTGTTTGGGAAAAGAAAGCAGCTGTATTTTGAGTATTGTTTGTTTGAAAGGTGATAAGGGGTTTGAAATATTTGGTGTTCAAGTTGAATTAATGGGCAAATCATAGAAAGAAGTCAAAGGTCCAAAACTCATATTGTATAGTTCGTAATTACTCTGCATTTTTATTCTGTTGTTACAGAAATAAATGAATTCATTCTAGCGCTGTTAAGAACAGAATGTTAGATAAAGAAATATTAATATTCACATGCAAGCCTCCTGTTTTTCAGAAAAGCAAAATCATCATAACATTAGCAACGTGAATACCCAGCATTCATTAAAAGAGATAAATGAAGAGTTTTATTCCATGGAACATGAGGACATTGACTCAGCCACCTCATATTCAGCTTCCAAGTGCCGGCGTTCTCTCAAATTGAGTGTAACAAGTACAGATGCACTTGATGACTGTGAAGTCATAGATGATATAGAAGAATTGAAACAAAGAATTAAGAATATGAAGTCTGAGCTTGAAAAGTACAAAATGTTCATGTTTCATTTACAGACCTCTGACCAGCTTTTATCGAGTGGTATTTCCAATATAGTTTTGAGCGAGACAGCCTTGCCTGCGGAAGGACAAGTTACGCAAGTGCAAGATACAGCTATGCAAGAAATCAAAACATTTTCTAGTGTACATCAGCTGATGGATTACGAGATCCACACCGAAAACAGGAATTCAGAGTCTTCAAAAGCACCTGATACGTGGACAGCACAAAACCTTAAGGAACTACTATCAGCAAATGAGGCAGAACTTGAAAAAGAGCAAATTGCAAATATGCGTCTTGATGAAGTGTATCATCTTCAGAACAAACTGAGAGAAACATCACCATCCAAGTGAGTAAAGCTATTACTGTTTCAAGTTCCTCTTTGTAAACAGCAACACCAAATAACATAGGAAGGTAATATGAAGATAATTTTATTCACATAGGAGCGTGTTGTTATAGTAAAGACTAAATTTCACTAATATTAACATAAAGCAACTGAAATGTTTAGTTAAAAGACACTCTTTCTCTTACAACAGAACTGCTCTTGATGAGCTCATATCATCCTCTGTAATGATTCTGTGCCAGACACCTGTGTCTCTCCCCATACCTCAGGTCCACAACACTCTGCTGCAAGACATCCTCTCTTGAGCAAAGTCAGACCTCCTCAGGTTACTCTGTGAGATGGGCTGACCTCTGTAATCAAAGTGTTACAGTTTTGGATCACTCAAGGGTTTTTTTAGGTGACAAGTGTAAGAAAATGGAACATCCCATTTAAGATAGAAATGTTTCTGTGGGCAATTGGCTGACAGATTCACGCTAGCCCTTCTCTTTGTGTGACCACACTTTATGTATGAAATAAGAAGTTTACGCTCTAGTTATAATTTATTTTGTAGTTGAGTGCTGTAATGCCTTCCTTTGAAGGATGTGAAAGTAGATATATATAGAAATTAATGAATGAAATTTTATAGCATAAGCTCATAAGCTGGAAAATCATTTATGGGGGGCTGGAAAGTATCAGTCTTGGTTTTGTATGATAAGACTGGGGGCAGCATTTTGGCTAGCACATATACAAATCACAGACATAAAATGGGGCCCCATAAGACCAAATCTTTTTTTAACTTCCCCCCACCTTTTCCCCCTTTACTATCGTTATTGTCCTGAGGGCCTATAGAATGGCAGGAAGTATATCAAAGAAAGGTATTTGGCCTGTTGGGTTTCTTTGGAATGCTTGAGTAGAAATAATTGGAGACACTGAGCAACCACCAACATGGACTATTGTATATCTCTTAGTATTACTATCATAAAATACAGTTGTGCTACATAGTACATATAAACTTACAGACATTGAAAATATAACTGCGTAAATTAAGGAATGAGACAGTATGGATCGCTGTAAAGTTTTTATGGCCACTGTCTAGGACAACTACATGAGTCACAAGTGACAGACCCAAAAATGAGTTATGCATCTCTTCCTATACAAATGACAATAAAAATTATATAACAACCCACACCGTCATAGGTTTTGTTTATGCCCCATATTTTGTTTGATTCCCTGCATCTTTTCAGATCCTCTCCCTTTTTCTCTCCACTAATGTATGATTTTGTAGAAAGAAGTCTATCTGTGATACAGACAATGGCAGTATAAAGGGGATGTCTATATTTGCAAGTGCAGAATAAATTCAATTGCTCTGCATTGAAACTTAGATCCTGGCTTGTGAGTACAAGAGTTTGGACACTACAGTGGTTGTCATGGACATGTCTGTGGTAACAAACATAAAGAGACATGCAGCATTTTCAGACTGGGTGAAACCATCAGCTCAGAAAGTCCAATATTGTGTTTCTGGCAGGAAATACATAAAGTTTCAGAAGAAGGGGCAGCTCCATCTGTTCTTCCATAGTGAATTAAAAAAAAAAACAAACCACCAATAAAAAAACAACCAGTCAGAAAAATATGTGTATTCTTAAAAATTCTTTTCATGTATTCACTCTTATTTACTTTCATTTGGCACCTTTGCATGTTGTTCAAGTTATTTCCAAGCAGACAAACAAGTCATCACTTTAGTTTCTGCCCATCTTATAAATGAAGCAGTTAAGTGAAGGATAATAACCCACAAGTTATGCCCAAAAATACAAAACTCAACAGTTAGAGACAATACATTTCTCATTGTGGCTGTAAAAGCATTTTAAAAGAAAATTGAGTCACATAAAATTATAGCTTTGGAATATAAGTTTAATTAAATTTTTATTTATATTTAAATGTTATTTATGGTCAGAAAATTACTCTAAAGATAATTTCGTTTTCTCAGATATGATTCATTAGTTCATTCACAAGCTCGAGAATTCTCCTTTCAACGCCAGCAAATTGAAGAGATCCGCAGTGGTTGTGTCGCTTACCATCAACATCTGATGAGCCGTATTAAAGCTTTTGAGGAACTGCTTCAAGCCAGTGATGTAGATTATTATGTTGCTGAAGGCTTCCGTGAACAACTGAATCAAAGTGTACTATTGTTTGAGAAGCTAGAAAGGAAATTCCTGTATGGTAAGTAGCAGTATTTTGTGCTTATTGTCTGGAATATATTAATGTTATCAAAATTTGAAGATGTGGTTTTTTTTTTTCTTTTTAGTGAAAAGCAAGCCTTACTTCCTCTTGGTTGCTTTTAAATGATTTATAGGGAGGACCGTCTTGGAAGATAAAATTTTAGTGCTCCAACAAGACTGGATTTTACTTTTGTAGTTGTCCTCTGTATTGACACCTTCCATTTTGAGTTGTTTATCTTAGCACATGCTTATTTTAACTGTTCAAAATGTAGTGGTTATAGTTTAGTAAAATTTTAGTTACATGTGGGCTTCAGGATTTTCTATTTCAGGACAGAGCCCAGCTGACTTTGTTGAGCCTAAGCACTGGGTATCTCCATTGAAGGGTTCTCATGGGTATGGTTCATAGTTGGTTTTTAACACAATCTATGTTTAACTAAAAAGAAAAAATTACAGGTTCCTGAAGTTTTCCCCCTGAAGTGCAATTGCTTGCAAGAAGGGTAAATGCAGTGCAGAGATCTGGGCTGTGCTTTTAGAGTGAAAGAAGAAATTATCATATAGTAGTCCATCTAGGCAATTTTCTATGGCCAATGCTTTTAAAGAAACTGCAAGGAATCCTGCGTTGGACAGTTGGAAGATAATACCATGCTGTTTGCACATCATTGATATTCCTGTAGAAATAAGACAAGTTAAATTGTATGCAAGTGTAAAATCATCTGTCACTGGATGCACCAAGAAAGAAAGTCATAGACTTTATGGTGAAACCCACCCAAATGGTGCACTAAAATAAAGGGGGAGAAAGGGAAAATCTATTTGGTTAGAAGGCAGAGGAGAATAATTCCTTTCAGAATTTTGAATAGCTCATGAATTTAAGAGACTGGTATTGCAAATCAGTGTGTATTTGAGAGTTTCTGTAGGGCATAATAGTAGAACAAGAGCCTCCTGAGCAGGAGTCCTAGGAGAAGTCAACCAGAGAAGTGTGTCCTGATGTTAGAGAAAGCCGAGTGCTGAATGGAGTGTATACCCAGGAAAGGACATTGTAATGTGTACCAGTAAGCAAAGCCCCTTTAATTACCAGTGAGAACTGGCATATTGTCTGAAAAATGGGAGCTTACACATCTGAAAATGCTTGTCTTTTGACTGTTTATCACAGTTCCTCCACCTATTGTTTGGCAAAGCATTAAGTTGGAAAGGCAAAGCCTTAGATGTCTAAGAAGTGGGACCATATCAGGAGATGTATTATTCCTGACATTTCTAATTATTTTCCTAAGAGACCTGCATCTTGCTGCCAAATAGTCTAGCTGGTTAAGAAAAGCATGCTATCTTTCATAATAGAGAGCTAAAATGCAACCATGTTTTGTAAAATGAGCATCAAAATTGACATTTGTCACCTTAAGGAAGAGCATATCATGCATATTGCTTTCAGTCCATAGTTTGAAGAAAGTTAGCGGCAAAGTGATGGAAAAGGGATGCTAACATGAGTGAAATTCAGCAAGAAAGACCTTTTCCTCTCCTCACAAGTGTTGCTCTTTCTGAACCAAACAACTAGCAATACTTCCACGGATCTCAGCTGCAAAATTGTCATTTTCAGCGAGACGCTTGAGGTGGCCTGAAATAGAGACCCTGACCCCTACGTCTTCCTGAAATTGGCTCTAGAAGATCACTTTGTTCTGAAACATTCAGGGCCCAGCCATACAATGATCTGTGTCCCGCCTTTCATTAAAGATAGTGGCATCATGTTGTAGTTTCAATTGCTCATATAAAGGAGTTGTATATGAGAAAAAGGTATTACAGCTAGTGTGTCATACCAGTGTAATAAAAGATTGAGTGTGTTCAATGGTTTCAGTGGCTACAGAGATTCCTTCCATTACAAATGAGAAGACTGTGTAGTGAATAAACATTAAATGCCTTTAAAAAAATCCCCAAACCAACAGATGGTATCCTATATACTATGAGAAGTCACTGACAACCGAGACAATTCAATATATCTAACACAATGGTGTTGCATTGAATCACACATTAAAATATAATGTTGTTTGTAGGGTTATAAAGAACATCCAGCGTACTAAGAATTGACTGTAAAGAAGAAGCATAAACAACCGTCTGTCTCTGCATTTCCATCCTGACCTTCAGTTCATTCCCCTGAAATTTCAGCTGTGCAACTCTCACCTGCCACTTTTGCTTAATTGCACAAAAATTTTAAAATATGGGGAGCCAAGGTGACACCACGCAACTGTTATTTCCTTATTCAAAGTAGTGCCTGAGTCCAGGTCTGTTGCACTGCATTGTGCTTGTGCTCACACACTACACCACTGAGAATATTGCAGGCAAAATCCAGTGTATGCCCCTTTAGTAAGGATAACAGGTTAGCCTGAGTCTGGGTGAACAAAATCCACGTGAGATGGAATTTTTTTAATATAATTTTTTGTTGAAGAAGTAGTGGCAGGTACCCCTAATCCTTTTGCCATATAGCACAATATTTTACATCTGTATGCTAACTAAAACACCAAGGCTGTAAAATCTGGTACCTGTGGTAGCTAGTAATTTTTCCAGAGAAAGTTATTGCTTTGTTGCTGGGCTATAGCTTTGCTCACGTACAGCGTTTGACATTAATACACAGTGTGTTGAGTATCTGTTGACTTCTCTGAATTCTCATTAATTTACCATTCTGTATTTAAATAGTTTAAGATAGAGGGAAAAAAGTGTAATTCTCAATATCTGTTTTTAATCAGATCTTTCTGCTTTTCAGGAGAATCAATAGGTAGAGAAGTTTATGAATTAGCTCAAAGGTAAGACTGCAATCAAATGTTTATCAAACATAGGGTTGTTTGATAAGTTAATAAGGATGCTCTGTGTTTTGTAGCACAACTTCCACTGTTTTGCTTTTTGGGAGGGCTTTGCTTATGTTGCCTGTTTCGTTAATATCCATTTTGTTAATAAAATATCCATAGGATACAAGCTAAGGCTTTTTTCCCCCACTTCTCAGCAAACAGCTGAGATACTGAGAGGAAGCATTGTGCTACCAGGATTGTTCCTTTCATGAACAAACAAAACATGTGCCATAATACACCATTGTGTATGTTCAGACATTATCCTAATTGCAGGTGCTAGGAGGGATAGTCAGCTAATTTTCTGTGTCCATGACCTTGGGGGCTGGCTCAGGATCGCAGAAGTACAGTGCTGTTGAATTTCATTCTCAAAACACCCTTCTGAAGGTGAAGAGAGCAGGTGTTGTTATGCTGCATATGTTGGTTTTATGCCAGTCTGGGATTCTTCGGTGCTACAGAAATCCTCAGCTGCCTGTTCAAGGCAGCTTGAGGTCCCCTTAGCACGAAGGTGACTACCTGGCGCTGGAACATTGGGAACACTGGGCTGGAGGTCCATTGATTATTCCTCCAGGTCTGAATTTCAGTCTTGATATATACCTCTGATGTGTAGTGTTTTGTCATGTTCTGTCGCATAAATTCACTTGCTTTACCTGTGTCCTGTAAATTTGACACCATGCTCTCCGTCATGCTTCCAAAGTAATAAAATAATTTTTGTATTTTAAAATGTTTTGTTTGGTGCAAAAGGGATAACGAGAACAACACTACCATGTACCAGCAACTGAAGGATGACTCACCTGTACCATCTGCTCTTCATAGCTTGTCTGACTTTGATTTGTCAGACAAGTCATCTCTTGGATCACCTGAGCACAGGCATGACTTAGAAGGACAGCATGGCACACTGACGCTTCTGCCAAACGAGATTCCCCCAGGTAATTTTTTTCCCACTGAAGATTCGCTAGATATTGGGAAAATGTGATAAATAAGACACAAGGGAACTAATTAAGAAATAATGAAGAATGTTTGTCTGCTTCAGCTTTCCAGTATCTTGCATAATCATTGCAATTTCAATAATAAGGCATACAGATATGACAACGATTTGAACTACCTCTGTTTGAAACAAAATTAACTATGATATTTTGTGTCTTTGTTGTCCCAGGTAATCATCTTTTACAGTACTCCAGACAGTCTTTAAATAGACAAGTTTTAAGGGAAAAATAGACAATTGTGAAGAGATTATTACATTGAAAAAGAGAGATTTTCTAATTTTATAAAAGCCAGTGTTGTGTTTCCTTGAGAATTGTAAGTGCTGCATAATTAATAAGTGGTGTCATGTTTGACCTGGATAGTTTCACTAAGCACAAGTGATGCTTGCAGTAGTTTGTTATAGGCAGCGATGAAAATTTAATAGCTGAGATAGCGTGTACTGTTCAGGAGAAAAATATTGCAGAGTAAACCAGGAGTGTATGACATGGATAAACTGACAAATAAGATAGTGACAGTTAGAACAGATAAGTTCCTGAGCAAAGCTGAAACTTACAGCCAATGGAAGAAAAATTGTAGAATGGCAAAGCAAGAAGGAAAAGGTACAGTAATGAAACTTGATAGAACAGATTTATTTATTATGGTATGCATTGTGTAAGTCAAAGTAAAATTTATATCTGAGTTACTCTGGTAAGCTTCCTATTGTTATAAGGAAAAATGTATACTGTTGGTGTGTTGAGCCTGAACGTGAAGCTGCATTGCAGAACTTTGGATTCATTTCCCAGTACGGGGAACGTTTTGACTAGATAAAATTGTTATCTACTACAGTTTTGTAGGAAGAAGAAATGTAAAGAGCCTTAAAACTGGAGCATTGTTTAAGTTAAAATGTAGAGTAGGAGTTTTCACTAAATGCATGGTTTGGGCACTATATGGAAAAAGACTGTTGTGGAGTCAGATATTTAACGTCTGCCATTTTGAACAGCTCTGTATCATTTTTTAGTATTAACACACATTAGATTTGACAGCAGTACACAGTGTAAAGGAATACAATCATTTACTCTAAATAAGAAGTTGTCTCTTGGTTTATTTAGAGTTATTAATGGAGCACCTGCAAGAAATTAGAATCCTGAGACAACGTTTGGAATACTCCATAAAAACTAACGAGAGACTGAGGAAGCAGCTTGAGAGACAAGTAACAGACAAGGAACTAGACCAAGGTAAGAATTTATTTCATGACAAATTAAATCCACCTTTCCTGCTTAAAGCCTGAGGGATCAAATGCTGCTGGAAATGTTTTGTGCTTTTTTGAATAAACCCTACCGCTTTACAGTTGAAAAATGATATGCCTTTCTCTGAGTACTGGTGCATTTTGAGCCCCATCAGCAGACACAGCTTTTCCACACTGCCTGTAGAGTGGCATAAATACAGATCTAACATGCCTTTTCCTTGAGTCCATTGCTTGAAGTGTATCCAGTACCAATGGACATCTTTTATGGGATACAGGTACGCCCACAGCCTCAAACCTACAGTTGCATATATTGCTAAGAGAACAAGACTACCAGGTAGTTCTGTGGCATTTGATGGTGCTGTGTTTGAATTTCATACACAGAATTCAAAGACTCTTCTAGTTCTGTTATCAGCAAACAAGCTGCTTTGGTTTTTTTTTTATGCCTTTGGGATATCATTATTGTTGTAATGGATTTTAGGATGTCATCCTCTTAATTCTCTGCCATGTCCAGCCAAGGACAGTTGCAGGAGAGGAAGCCCATTTTATTAACATAATTTCAGTAGGGCCTGGGCCCAGTATGAATATCAGAGGAGGTGCTTTGCTCTAAATTACATTGCTGCTAATGCTCCAAAGCAGGAATTTTGTGGAATTAGCTTTCCTGCGCCTGCTCCGTGTATACCTGGGGTGGTCAGTACAGCACCACTGCCAACAGGACTGTTGGAGATGCCTTCCCTGGAATCTTCTGACTGCTTTAAAACCAGCTTGTGTTTATGTACTGGGACAAAATATCTGTAAAACAGAGTCTAGGCCATGGTGTTCAGCTTGTCATTTGAATTGATTGGTGTGATAAATGTGTGCTACACAAATTGACATCGTGAGTTTTTAATGAGGAATACCTGACAGAAACTGATGGAAATTTTAACATAGAGTTGGTTTTCATTCCAAACTCTAGTATAAAGCAGTGGATGAAAAATACTAAAAATAGGTATGCAAATTTAGAGTCACCGCTCTCTGTTGCTAGTGTTCAGCATCTTTGAAAGCCAAGCTCTGTGGCACGTTTAAAACTTTTCACAAGAGGGTAGCCAGGCTTTCGCTAAGGATGCTTTTGTGGCACTTTTTCAGGCACACTGTAGCAGACATACTTTCCCACACTTTACTCTGTTCCTGCTCTTCTTCCCAAATTTCTCCCCATAGGACAATTGATTAATATGCAATATTACTCAGAGTGAAAGTAGGCAGTAAATACATACATGCTTTCCTTTTACTCAGTTTCACTAATATTGACATTAGATTCATTATGTTTTACATCATCCCCATGATCCATTTCTGTTGTTTAAATGGAGACTACCTGCAAATGGCAGTTTGCTTTCAGGAATAATTTACAGTGATGGAAAGGTGTATAAAAAGCATCCATTTCATTCATGAAGTATTTACGCTGCTGGAAAGGCATACTGTTCTCATGAAATAACCACACTGAAACACTTCCAACTCTTTTACAGCTTCATAAAGATTCTGGCAAGGGCATCCATTAATGCAGTGAAAGTATATTTTCTTTATAAACTGTCTTATGCCTTCCATCTGTCTTCTCATTGCCTTAGTGCATCTACCAACACATGGAGGAGAAATTTGGAAAAGAAAGGAAAAAACAACTAGTTCAAAGAGCTCCTTTTTGTTACTATGTTCTTTCAGTGCTTCTTGTTTCTCTCCGTTTTGAAGATCTCTTTCATGTTATCAGATATGTGTATTCTCTCTTCTAGTAATGATGCTACTTTTTTTCCTAATATATGGGCTTTTTTTGACTTTCAGTGTAAGAAGTTGTTCCTAAGTGTAGTCGAAGCAGATTTTAGCTTTGGAACATAATAATTCAAAACAATTTTTTCCTTTTAACTTAATATCCTTAGTTTGTTTTCCTTTAAAAAACAAAACCAAGTTGTAACATACTTAATTGTTGATGAGAGCGTGTTAAATTCATGTGATATTGAGTTGTTTGTTCAACCAAAGTTAATGCACAGAATTATTCTTGTCTGATAAATATTATATGGATGTGTATACACATATCTGCCCGCTATTTTTGCCATGCTATTTTTAATATTTAGATTTTCTAAGTATTTAAATGCCTCTGGGCTTCTAGTATTCTGTAAATGACTCAAGTGCTGGTAATGACTACATCATTACTACACAGCTGAGGTTTGCAATGCAAGTAGAACTAAAATAATTGCTTCAATCATTTCAATGTTAGGCTTCAAAATAAAATCAAAGGTTTAATTTTGAGTTTCCTAGGTTTCAAATGTTATTAACGGCAGTTAACATTAAAAGGGAATTCTGTTTGCTTTTTTTAACCCATAGGTTACTAATGTATCTACTCAGACTTATCTTCAGCTTTAATATGCCTTTATTTTGCTCTTCCTGGGAATGAGTATTTCCTTCCTCTTTGCTGTGATTTTCAATAGTGCCTGTCTTTCAGTCAGTGTTTCCTTTGAAACCTTCAAGGTACGCTTCCTTAGCACTCACTTTTTGAGCACAAAACATAATGAAAACTCAAGTGTATTGCAATTGTAGGCCCTGATGCTCCACTTTACTCTGGTTAGATGGACCTTTGCATCTATGGAGAGCGTAATTGATGTCAGCAGGGCTCTGCACAGAAGTAGTAGTCTCAGTAGTGGGTCAAATTGCAGAATTGTGGCCTTATTACAACTGGCTCTACATTATCCCTTCTTATGTAAGATAACTAATAGTTATATTCTAAAGCCTTTCAGTAGAACTGTGATAGCATAACTTTTCAAATAGGATAAAGCTGGGTGATGGGCAATAAATTAAATTAGAATCAAGATGAGACCATCAAGCCTTGCCACTTCAAGTTGAATTGCTTTGTTAAAATCTGAAAGGAAAAAGCCTTTTGAGTTCACATAGCTACCTCAACTCTTTAACATATAGATAGTAAAATGCCATTAGTGCCAGGCTTCTAGAGCCTTTGAGTCTTTCAGTAACGACAAGAGGTGCATATCATGGCACACTACATCCCAGTTAGGTAGTGGGTAAAAGCTTCAATTGGGATTACAATAAAATGAGATTACTCAGAGGAAGTGCAGCACATCAAATTGAATTCAACTGCCAGAGCTGAAAGGCATCCTCCTCATACATTCAGCTAATTTTTTTGCCAGCTGGTTATTTCTCTATTAACCAAATAGTTGACACTCATGTAGTTATCTCAAGCTTTAAAGTGTAGGAGAAACTGGGATAACCAATTAACTGAAAAATACTTTTAATAGTAATATTTATTCCGGTGGGTTCTGAAGTGTTTTACTACTATAGGCAGGTTATCAAGGGCAATAACAACTACTTGACTTGCATTTCAGAGGCAGCCACCTTGAGAGTGGAATGTGGCACTTTTCAGACTGTACTGTAACATTACACATCGCTGTGGGCTGAGCAGCATGAATACAATACATTATGAGGGTTACCTAGGCTGGAATTTGACTGACTGGTTACGCGATTTAACACTTGTATTCATATGACTAGTGCAATAAGATCCTCAGAGTAGGATTCATCAGCCTTAAGGTTTCTAAAAGTCAGACATCTAAATCTGTGCCCGTTACCCACAACTTCTCGTGGAGGCACTGGAGAGAAGTGTGCCTCTTCGGAGGACGGGGCATCTCATCCGCAGGGAGGTGTGTGGAGTCGCTCTCTGGAGGTGCCTGTTTCTCCCCATGACTGCCGATGGAAGCTATAGGTTGATAACACTGGCTCAGATATCTGAATGTTAAATACACGAATTAAAGAGGGATGAGTCTTCATCCCTGTGATCGTAAATGGGTTCTCAGTTTTTAAGCAGAGACAAAGACAGTGACTCCAGCCTTATGCTCTAGACTGGCGTGGTAACAAACGTATTACCAGACTATTTTTGTTACTTCCTGCATTGCCCATGGTGGATTAGTTTGTAGTAGTCCTCTGCAGTGGTGTCACTAAATACAACAGAGTATGAACAGAGCAAGACTGAAATATATGGTAAACCTTCGTACCATTTGCATTATTTTCAAAGAATAGCAATGTCACAAAATACTCCAGCATTTTGTCCTGTTGGAATTTTAGCTGATAGGTAAAGACTGCCAGGGATAATTTTGCAATTTTGGTAATGGCTGCCCAGCAATGAGAGGTACTTGTGATGCAGAGCATTGCATTACTTGGCATTAACCTGAAGTGCCTTTCAGTCTGTAGGGATAACCTTCAAAATATATAGGGGAGAAATATCTTTCATAACATGTTTTTCTGCAATTTTTTAAATTGTTCTTGTCTGGAAAGTTTAATCTTTAATGACCTAGAGATGACTCATAAATCATCTTTTATGTATATATTTATAGGTTCTGCAAACATTTTTATCCATGGCTCAGAGCAGCATAATTCCCTGACTTCTGAAATACATTTCCTGAGGAAGCAAAATCAAGTTCTGAATGCAATGCTAGCAAAAGGATCCAGAGGTAAAAACGTAAAACTTTGCTTTACAGGAGTAGACTGCAACTCATTTCAGATCAGAATACAATAAAATATTAGTCCATTCATTAAACTGACTTAACCATTCTTTCCACCCCTGAAATTCCATGCTCAACCACAAGCATTGAAACTGGGGCTAGCAATTATAAAGGAGTAGCAGTAATGTTCCTTCTTTGTAGCATTTTCCATATAATATTTACTTTCATTTCTCCATTCTTCTTTTTGCATTCCTTTCTTTTTATACTCTCTTCATCCTTTTCCCCCCGTGCCTTCTATCACCATTTTCTTGCTCCTTTTCCCCCATGCTTCCATTCTGAAGCTCTCTTTAAAAAAAAAAAAAAAAAAAAAAAGCCATAGAATAGAATTGCTGCAACTGAAACCATTCAGTACAGAGTTCAGAAGGTTCAGAAGTCTGCTGCAGAGGGTTAACTGGACAGGCCAAATCATCTTCTTTTTGGAAACAATTTAGAAGATAACAGAACTGAGGGAATCCATTTGGAAGTCTGTGATCTCTGTAATTTTAAACTTTCCTCATTTTCTCACCGGTGAGGAGAGAATATTAAAAGTCTTCCTTCTTCTTTCCCCCCAAAAAAACCAAAAATTCGCCAACTAGGTTCTTAAAAGCAGCTTAAGCTATAATTAGGTTATAAGTCTCCATATTTGCAGACTGTGTAAAAGCACTGGTGCTTCTTCCAGAGTCGTGTATTCTCTCATCTGTTTTAGTGCCTCTTGGTGCTTATCTGTTTGTTCAAGTTCTACTTTTTAAATTGATGTATCCCTGCTTTTGTTTGTTTCCACATTTAAAAATATGATCTGATAACATCAGGGTTTCTTTTTGATAGGAACCACGATGAATAGAGCATTGTCGCCCTTGTGTTTTAAAATAATGTCAGTATCTCTGGAGTTTGTGATCATCTTTTCCTTTTATTCCTGGATGCACTAGAGAAAGAAAAGCCTCTTAGAAACCTCTTGCGTGATTTAGTCTCAGGTGCTTTCTTTCTAGTCTTAGCTTAGATTTTCAGTAGTGAAAGTCTGGCGATGCACATTTTTAACAGCATCTGGGGATTACCGTTTTCATATGCTTTCAACAGGACTGCTGAAGATGAGGGAATGATTTTCTGATTGTTGGGAGATGGAACGATTCCTCCCTGCTGTTTCTTTGCCAAGATTGCTGCCTCCTCTTCCAATGCTAAACATAGGGTCACAAAAAACTTGGGGTCCCCATAAGCCTCTCTGATTGCAGCTGTCTCAGAATGCTCAGTTGCCCCTATCAGCAATTCTTTGTCACAGAACCAGTTTGGGAAATAGCTTGTGCCAAGGAAAGGACGACTGATACGATACATTCGGCAGATGAATAGGGCTGGGAAGGAGAGGACAGAGGGATTTCTGAGAGACAAAGAGGAACATGGATGCAACATGCCCTACAACAATCCTGCTGAGTCCTTTTCTTCCTAAAGAGAAGTCAAATCCATTATTTTGCGGGGATTGGCAAAATTCATGTGCCTGCTTTGGGACCCCGCTGACACTAGTTGTTGAATACTATCCTTCTGACCACATTCCAAGAGGTGTTGCGGGCATTTGGCATATAAGGCTGTACACAGGTTTTTATTGCGTCTTTGTGAGTCCTGGGGATTAAATATTGCACGTTACAGAAAATGCATCTAGCAAAAGTTGTTAGAAAATTGAAATATTGAAATCCTAAAACTCACAAGAGCAGCTGTTATTTTCTGACAGTCTCTGAAAAAGCTGGTTTTGTTAAAAAGCAGAGCTTTAGTGGGTTATGGGCGTTGCAAATACCTTGTGTTTCTTCTTGTTTCAGATAAACAAAAGGAAAATGAAAAGTTAAGAGAATCTCTTTCTAAAAAGAATGCAGTCATTGAGCGTCTTCGTGAGGCTTATGAATGCATCAAGAAAGAAAATGAAAGGTTGCAAAAACAAATTGGCCAAAAGGAGGATGAAACCAGATATCTGACATGTCAGATTTACAGCAGTCATAATGAATTAAACAGGTATTGATTCTGTCCACATTTAGACATTTAGAGAAGAAAATTGTCAGTGTGATAAGCGTGTGTTTAGCCATAGCCATTAACATTAATGAGGTGCATAGATATATTCAAAGGGCAAAGGAAGAATTATGGAGGAAAGGGGAATGGATTTTAGATTTTGAAACAAAAGATAAGAATTTAACACTTAACTTTGCTGTTTATTGGGACTTAACAGGTTGCAGACAGAAATTAATGTAAAGCAACGTCAGCTTTCGGAGAATGAGAAATTACTGCAGTCACTCCGAACTGAGATCAAGGTTTATGAAAAGTTGGAAGCAAGAAGGAAGAGGACAGGTATAAATACACAATTGTTTCTATACCCTCAGCCCTTGCAGCCCTTCCCTTTCTGACTATGATCTTGTCAAAGGAGGGCTAGGTCACTATTTCGAACTGACAACTTGATGGTAAAATGCTGCTTTTTACTTAGGAGCGTAACTGAGGTTGAGATGTGTGATATGTTCTGACTAAGCACACGCAAGTTTCCTTTATCTTTTTAGCTAAGCTAAAAACAAATATTGAAAATTTGGTGGCTCAGGCTGGATAAGCTTCATGGGGATCTTCGATATTTACTGATCACCTAAATAGATGCTGCTGCATCCTCATAGTGCTTGCTCAGGTAGCTTGTGCTTTCTCTCCTCTGAATATGAAGGTAATGTCCTCTCCCTAGGGCTGGGAAGAAGTGCTGGCACTGTTTTCTGAATGAGACATTTAATAATTTCCTGTCTACTTTTCTGTCACTAAAAATAAGGGGTAGGAATGAGACTTGCATGAGTTCTTCTTACCCCTGTAAGAAGAAGCTGTACCACCACATAGCTGTTGGTATGGTTAGGTAAGAAGTGGAAGGCTGTTCATTGCTGCATACCCATTACAGGATCCAGCAAATTTCCCATTGGAAGTTCTTGTAAAAGTTGAATTTTTTATTATTTTTTTTTCTCCTTCCTGCTACTTTAAGTAACATGCCCTGCCATCGCTGTATTTCATGCCTAGCTGCAGCAGAAGAGCCCTGTTGGCATAAGGCTTTAAGCCAAAGTTGGCTCAGGGATGGAAGTAAAGTCTGCCTGCAGAACTGGTAATGTCATTAGAGAGTAGAAGCATCTTCCTCATGCAGTTGAGCCCCTTCCCACTGTCTGGGGAACAGTTTGATTTCAGCATGAAAGAATACATGGAAGTGTTTGTGTGCTGACCTCCTTCTATAAAAAGACGAACACAGCCCTTGCTTTTTTCAGGTTCAGATTTGTTCCTCTGGTTGCCAGGTGATCACTATTTTCTTTTTTCTTCTGTGTATAAAATTAAACTCTTAATTCTACTCCATCCCTCCTCCGCACTCCGAGATTACCCATTCCTTTTACTTTCCCCAGACTGTGCATTAATGCACTTCAAGTTTTGTAAATCCTCTTTTTATTATATTTTTTGCTTTTGGCATGAGACTTATTAGATTTTATGGACAAAGTGAAAAATTATTTTCGGCTCTTTAAATCTTTCGAGGGTAGAAGCAATTAAGACATGCTTTTCTTTTTCCCCAAACCATTATCTTAATGCTGTTTGTAGTTAATTCTTAATGTTGAGGATAAAGCTGGCTATAATTTACTTGCTCAGCATTCTGATAATGGCTAATATTATTTTAATTGTTAAAGATGTTAAGTGTTTCTTTTGAAATTGTTTCAGATCCCAGATGTGATGCATCAGAAGAATTCCAAAAAAATCAGAATAATCCACTTGACTTACATGAACTATTGACTGAAATACAGAGTGTGCGAGTGCAGCTTGAAAGAAGCATAGAGACAAACAAGTCTTTGCATGAAAAATTAGAGGAACAGCTTTCAAAAGAAAAGAGAGAGGAAGTGGGATCAGTGTCAGCTGTGAATATCAACTATCTTTTCAAACAAGAATCTCAGGATTATCCGGGGATGAATGGTACTGTGCCATACATGCTTTTGTTACACTGTGGAACCTGTGCCTTGTTCTTTAAAGATGCTCTTGAAGTCTTATAGAACATCAACTGTACATTTGGGAGATGCCCATTGGCCTTTCAAATCCCTTTCCTGTTAGAGCTATTAGTACATGGGGAGGTGAAATGCAACTGCACTGTCTTATAGCCTCCATCTGTCACTTCCTTTTCATTCAAGAAAAACATTTGCAGACAGGCTCTGGGATGGAAGGATGCCTACATTAAATTGCCAAAAATTTTGCTTACCTGGGGGTTCTTTTTTTAATGCAGAACTCTGTGGTGTTTGCTAAGGGTGACTATATATTACTCAGGAATGATCAATAAGTGCACTAAATGGTCTTTGTATAAATCAGTTGTCCCCTTTTTGCCCTTGAGGAATATTTTACCTTTATTTCAATCACTGTTAAGTGATACCGTTTTAGCAAATCAGGGAAAATGTAGTGTTTAGACACAGGGTTAGATTATGGTCCCAATATAGATGTACATGGGATACAGAGGGCACAGGAATGTTCCTCCTTGCTGCTAAAGTACTCTGCATAGTAGCAGCTTTCCATACGTCCAGCATAAAGCCACCTCTCCTACTGCCTGTACAGGTATACATTGTGTTATGGGAAGCAACAATAATGGGACTTTTTGGGTCCATACACTTCACCTGGACGTGCCTACCTAAATCTTTAGCACCACATAGAGCAACAGCACCGATCAGAGGATTAGTGTGAGAGCTCGTGAGACACAACAGGGTTTTTTACCACCTTGTTTTTATGGTGGGTCCATCATGTCCAATCAGAATCATACTTCAGATGAAATACATAATGAGCATAACTCTGCGCTACTTTGTACAAGCAAGAAAGATGCGGAACATAGCAGATAACATTTATGAGTTGCTACCATTCTCTGTGCACTTTATGCTTGAACACTAAATTACAGTCATGTGCTCCATATGGGAATGGTTCCTTAGGGCCAGTCATGATCAAGTAGGTGTGGAACAGCTATTGTGGGGAACCTGTACCACAATTATCCCCATATTGCATTTGTTCCTGATTAGTTTCTAGATAGAATCCTAGATGTTGCTTTTGACCTCATCAGGTGGAGTAGATAGGAGCTGGAGAAGCTTGTTATTTCTTTAAGAAAATGGTGAATAGAGTTATAATAGCTTGGTTTGATATGGACTAGAAAGACTCCTTGGAATGTCAACAACCGAATTTGTTAGCTTTCTAGATGTACTGTGATTAGTCTTTACTCATAGGTGCTTAGGGAATTTGGAAGGTCTGAAGAGGGGGGATATAGATATCCTCTTAAGTATGGTATAGCTGTGGATAGTGTCATACTTTTTGTGGAGTTAATGGGAAGCTTACAATGTTGATTAAAATATCTTCATCAGGATGTATTTTAGATTTTCTGACTATGACTGTGATTTTGGGAGATATCTAGAACTTTGGACAGATGCTAAAAAGATGAATGTAGATAAATACTGGCAGATACATGGCGTGGTAGAAAATTAGCTGTGTTTCCCTGCTTCCTGAGTCCAAGTGCAGCATCAGCAAAAAAAAAAAAAAAAAGGAACAGAAGTAGAGCTAGGAAGTTTTTATAATGCGTGTTAACTTCTACTGTTATACTCTTCCTTGTCCTGTTTTTATGTATAGAAAATCTTTGCAAATGCCCTGTTACCAGCAGAAACATTTGTGAGCTGCAGAAACACGGACATTGCATTTTGCTTGTGAAAACATGTACATCCAAAAGTATCTTAAACATGTGTGTTATCAGTATCCCAGACTTGCTGTTTAAGAAAAGTCTAGTGTCGATTACTTCTACATGTAAGGATAAAAAAAATTAAGCTATTTTTCTGTCCCAGGTATGCGCTCAGCCTCTAAAGATGATTTAGACAGCACTTCACACTGCAGTAGCACTTCATCTTCCAGTACGGCATGTACCCCTCGTCTTGTGCCTGGACATCGTATGTGGGCAGACAAAAATGGGCGCCACGTTCTTGGCTTGATTGAGGATTATAATGCTCTGCGGAAACAGATTTCAGAAGGGCAACAGGTTTTAGCAGAAATGGAGATTTCTTTAAGAGAGGTCACTGGTACGAAACTGCAGGAGCCTGGAATAAAGGTAAACAGTAAAAGCTGTTAAGAGGATGGTGAATTCTACCTAGAGGTGCAAAATGTATAGGTTACAAAACAAAGAACTAGGTTAATGGTGCAGCAGGCACCGTTAACTGAATAACTCTGTCAGAACATCTCAACCTTGACAGTCCAAGTCTCATCTAGATGCAGGCACCTATTTGTGATTCTGGGTTAATGAGGCTACAGATAAATTAGTTAATTCTGGTCCTTTAATAAGCAATCTCACTTTTACTTGCAACTTGAAATGAGGTGAAACTACTTGCTTTTAATATGGAAATTGGTGATTGTTACACTGGAAACAATAAAAAAGCCAAACAACAACAACAAAAAACCCAGATAAAACTCTAAAATGCTTTAGAAAGGGCTTAAACTAGGGGTATGTATCAGTAACCTAAGGATAAAAATGATTCAGGAGATTTTCTTGTAATGGAGGCTTGGGATAAACCCAGGGAATAAGAGACAGTTAAAAGAAATCTGATATACAGCTGATAAGTTCCCCACTTACTTGTATTCAGCCCATTAGTAACACCAGGTGATAACTGTGCATTGATGATGTATGCTAATGAAGGTTGTTTCATATTAGGGGAGATTTTTAATATTTTTCAACTTCCTGATATCAGTTGAACTCTTTAGCAATATCAGTAGCTAGTCTAGAAACTTGAATATCTCATTAATGATCAAATATTTTCTAAGACATAGTGTATCGTCCTTTCTGCATCGTGTGTCACAGTGATATCAAGTCATAGTGCTCTTGCTGTAGTCTTAAACGTAATAATTCTCAAACCAATAAAACGTTTGCCTTGTATTGAATAATGTCAATCCTTTTCCTCTAGAATCGGCAGATATGTCATCCTTTTCCTGTAGAATCAGGAGAAGAACTAGTGTTTACTTATGCTAATTTTTTCTTATTTAGTATTGCTAATTTCTGGAGACAGTTAAAGATCGCATATTTGGGGTGGATTGAATAAGACAAATCTACATACAAGCTTCAACAAAAGGGAAGGAACAATCTGTACATGTCTGTGGCAGCTAATAAGGAATGAAGAAACTTAAACCGCCACAGGAACAGCTTGGATCAGACATTTAAACCAACATGCCAGTGGTAAAAATAGTGAAACACCGGAATGGAGGCTGCTCAGAGACACTGTTCCTGGAGGCGCTTTTAAGAACAGATTATGTGAATGTTTGAAAAATTACATGTAATGCTTTCCTGCCTTGGAGTGGGAAAGTAAAATAGGTGACTAATGAAGGTCCTTTTCACCCCCAGGATTTTATGATAATATAAGTGTTGTAAAAAACATGCTTACTGCTCTTCGAAAACCAGAAGGTCTTAACTGCATGGATAAATTTGTGCTACTTATTTTTCTAGTTATAATTAGTAAAGCTATTGAAGATGCAGTCTTCAGCAATTCTGAAATTCTTTTTGTGGTATCACATGTGTGCTCACACAGTAAAATGGTGTCTGAATGACACTTAAGACTCTCTGAAGTATCATATATTTTCAAATGACCTAGTTAAGATATTGATAATGACTGAAAAAGTAATCTCTGTAAGTTTTTAACTTGTTTTGTTGGTGTAAAGATAAAAGCAGTAAGTTTCACAATTTGCAGTTTCCTATCAAGCTTTACATCACTGCAGTTTCAAACTACTTAGCAAATGGGATATTTTATGTGACAGGAGGATTCTGGTTAGATAACAATGCTAGATGAGTATTCAAATGATATGCTGCACGGGGCAGGAACTGTGAATGCTTTTCCTTCATTACCCTTTCCCCTTCTGTATCACCATTGCTTTGGTAATTCATTTGCTCCCCTTGCATTCTTTCCCTCCTTTATTTCACATTTATGCAATTTCTTCAATTTGGTTTTCTCATCTGTCAGCAGAGGAAAACATTTTATGTGTGTCCTGATAGTTATTTTAGCATTAAATGGAACAGTTTAAAGGGTCTGCTAAGGAAGAAACATCTATATTGCTTAAACTGATGTCTGTAATCATTTGACTTTCAAATAATGTGACACGAAATGCAAATGGAGAAAGAAGAGAGTTGCCAACTATTACCACGTGGCGTAGCAAATCCAGTAAATATAATCTATTATTAATCTTGGTTATTGATTAGGATAAATCCCCTCCCTTCCTGAAATTCTCAGATAATGCATAATTCAGCAGTCTTTGTAGACTAACAAGTTAGCTTTTGTGGCATGCAATAGCTGTGTACATCATCTTAAATATGAAATCATACCAACTGGACTTAAACCATTAATTAAGATTACATTTTCATAATGTTTTAAGCATAAAATATAACATGTCTCTAATCCTATGATATAGGTACCAGACCAGGCATCACTGCATAGCTTTTCCGCAAATATTCACACAGTACAGCAGATTTTAGAAGAGGCTGCACGTTTACTGAAACTTCTCTGGAGAGTTTCCCTTCCACTGAAGGCTGTACATGGTACTATTCGTGGCACTCAGGTACTATTTTGTTTCATTTTGGGTTTTTTGGGTTTTGTTTTTGGTTTGGTTTTTTTTTAGTTGTTGTATCAAGGAAGATGCATCAGTTAGGAACATGTCATTTGGGAAAATCTTTTGAAAATCATGAACCCACGATGCCCAGTCTCTGGACACATGGATTTAGCTAGCTCTCATCACTGAAGGCTAAGGCTGAATGTGTGCTGGCTTTCTATCCTGATCATATTGTATACCAGGGTGTTTATTTACAAAATACTTTATATTAAAGAGGTAATCTGTAACCCTGTTACATGATGTTGAGGAAACCGAGGCAGGTGGCAAATGTTCCATTTCAACAAGAAAAGGTTTGGACTCCCTGTTATAGAACCAAATTCAATTTGATTATGTATATACTAGTAACAACAGAAACATCAGCAACTTTGATGTAATCTGAGCTACGTTTTCCTTTTACGTTTTTGATGCCTAAGCTGTAAAATAGGATGCTTTTTTAAAAGTGTGACAAAACCCTGAGACGAGTTTTATAACCTTTTGACTAAAAAGAATTGCGCTATGCAAATGAATGGAAGTAAACTGAATGAGGAATGAATTATCTATGCTGTCATAATACCACCACTCAGTAATGAAACTGTTTCAAACTCTGGCTTTAAAATAAATCTAAAGTGTTTTCACTGAGTTTCTTATATGTGTTTCTTAAGGGAGGCAGGATATTGCTGGAAAAAAAACAACTTAGGAAAGTAAACATTTTATATATAATTTTAATAACATTTTTGTTGTTATTTTCTAGCATCCTTAAATGTGTAAAATCACAAAAGCAGTAAGAATGAACTGTGCTGTCTAATATACTTCCTTGATGTTTCAGCTCCCTATTTGGGATGTCTTGACAAGGATGTAGACTTCCATTTTTATCCTTATGTGTATATTCTATATAGACAGCTATATGTTGGCCTGGATTGCAGTATCTGAATGTATACACACACACAGGTCTTTCAGTGTGTGTGTGATGCATCTAATGCTTTACTGTCATACTGATCTAAACTTCTTGATCTGGATCAGTCCCTTCTTAAAATCTGACCCCAATGTGTGGGGGATCTGAGTTCCCAGGACTGCACCTAATTAGAGTCTAATAGAATCTTTTCTAGAGTTTGCTGTCCAACATCCTGAGATCTTAAGGACTTTAGATTGCTTCTGATCTCCTAAAGGCAGTATATGAAAGAATATCCCTTGAAGCTTGATTCTAAAAGATACTGAGCATTCACTGCCTTCTCTTCAGCCCCACAGGAGTTGTGAGTAATCAGTTCTTCTGAAGAGCTGAATGCTGGGGTGAATTCCAGAAGATACTATTATTTAACAAGTGGCACAACAACCAGAAAAATGTACAAGCTTAAGTTTGCATGAAGATCCAGATCAGTGATACCCGCAGACTATGCGAGGGCTACTCATAGTCCTGTTTTAAAAGATACTAACCATAACTTAGTTGGACGTGGTGGTGAAAACTGAACCTTGAATAATGATACTGTCAAATAATTTTGCAATAGAAGTGGCTGGGTCATTTGTACAATGCCTTTCAGCCCTTTGGTAAAGGCAGCATCAGCTATTAACAGAACACTGGAGAAGGAAGCTGGAAGTTCTGAGCCTGGCAGACAGGATACTTGCTGATCCCATAGCACTGGCCTTCATTATATTTTCTAGTTGAGGGAAAAAAAAGAAGAAGAGAGGAATGGAAGTTTCAAAACAAAAGTAGGCACTGGTGTTAAGACTTTTCTCAGACTAGCAGAAAAATTAATTGCACTAAAAGCCAGCTGAGAATTGTAGTTGTCTCTTGGCAGATGTCATAGAATCATACGTCATTGGGGATGTGAATGACGCAACCCCACTCAGTGATGTTTCACGCCTTTAAGTTGTTCATACTCTAAGGAAGCTTGAGGGCTCTTGTAGAAAAGTATTTAGCAATTAACAATGTAGAAAGTACTTTTATATAATGCTTTAATATAATATTTTCTTCTCTAAATTTAGGATGAAGGAATGAAAGCAGAAATACTTAGATTACGTAAGAAACTGTCTGAGCAAGAGGAGAAGTTACATAGCACAGTGAAACGCTTGCACTCCGCAAACAAGGAGAAGGAACACATGGAGAAGGTCATCATTGACCAGTGTAAGTGTATGCTTTATTACTGGTTCTTTTTTTATTTTTGTAGTCTGTGGCTATCCCTAAAACTGGAGAAACAACAAAATGAATATAGGCACCCGTTCTTTTGCAGTTGCTCTCACTGGCGTTTCCTTGTGCGCACTCAGTTGTTAGTGACAAACAATTCATGAGGTTCAGACTGTACAGAACTGATGGAGCCTCATTCAAATGGAAAGAAGTTGCCCAACTACAAAAGGCTGCATAGAATAACATCAGAAGCAGTTCATGGTTTTACGCAACCCACTGATAATGTGTCAATCCTTGCAGCTGCCACTAATTGCCACTAATTACTTGAGTTATTCCATTTCAGATATTGCCATTCCACAATAGTTTTCTATCCTACAACAGTTCCTGACTGAGGCAAAGTTACTGTTGCTGTAGACCATTCCAGCCAAAGTTTTTGACATCGTGCTTCTCAAAATTATGATTTTGCCTCAGTCTTGATAAATGTGGAATTAGGCTTTTAGATTTTCTGAGAAAAGCCAAAGCAGCAGCCAAGGAGATTTGTCAATTTTCTACACCAGACTGAGAAGTGCAAGAGAACAGAAGGCTCAGAACAAGGGAAACAAAAGCTTACTATAAGTCATTTTTTAAAGAAAAATTAGGCCATGCTGTGAAATTATGTTTTACCCTTAGCAGCTGTACCTAGAAAATCATGTGGAAACATGAAAACAAATGGGACATGGACTATATTGTAGCTGTGTTAAGCCAGGTGACTGTTTTAAGAGATCCATCTCTTCTGCTTTAGAGTTTAATCACACATCAGAAGAGATTTGAATGGAGCTAACCTCTTCTCTGCCTTCATGCTATGGCAATATGTGTATTGTGGGAGGAGGATTTAATTTTCTTCTTAAAAAGAATCTATCCTTACCTTCTCTTAAGAGGTGGGCCTAAATGACTCATTAGTCTGTGCTGGAATGGCACTTGTGTTATCAGTAATTCATCTAGACTGTACAATGTTACACAGCGTACAAAGTTATGAAATGGCCATAATACTATAAGTTACTCAAGTCATTTAAATGCGATGTAGAGGAATAAATGTTATTTTGCTCCATAGCCTGCAATTTTTATCTCTAAGGTACCTGTATCTTCTGCTTGCAGGGGTTGTTTGTTTTTTTTTTTTTAAGCATTTATGGGCTGAGTTTTGGTCACTTCTTTCAGAATTGTTGTATTAAATGACGTACAAGTTACTTATATTAAATTCAAAATGATGTTTTGTTCAGGTTTTAAAGTTAAATAGCTCAGTTTGGGGTTGTCATATAAAAATCAAAGCTGTTCTATTATGTCTGTCCAAATAATATCCCTGGGGTAGATTTACAGGTTTGGTCTGATCAGCTCCTAGTTCCAGTGACATCTCAGACGTACTGGGTAATTTCAGTAGGGCTGGGCAGAGTATAAATCAGCAGAGATTTTACCCTTATGGCCAAAATGTTCTCCCCACAGCCACTCCACCCACCCATACTTTCAAAAAGAAAACAGTACATCTGCCCCTTATTTTGCTCGCTCCTTTTCAGGGCTTTCAACATCACCTGAACTAGGTCCTAATAAAATGAAGCCTGTATTTTCCGAAATCTCCTTAATGCAAAGTACTGCCTGGCTAGCAGCAGCTTCGCTATTAGTGTCACATCCTCTAAATTCTCTTCATGTACTGAATTTAATATTTTTGATTTAGAAAAATCTGGTTTGCCAGGTGAAATGAATTTACTAGCAGAGTTCTTTATGAGCAGAGAGCCCTCTGCTACACAGAAAGACCTAGATACGATCTTCTGTAAGTTTCATTGATTATGGGAATTATGGATGTCATGTTACCTTCGCCTTAAAGAGCAATTTCAGAAATGTTTCTGAATTGCATCTGTACACAAATTCCTGACTGAGCATACAACAAAACTGGTGGGTCATATGAAGCTGCTGGATTTTGTTAGGATGCTTACACTTGTTTTTTGTTATTTCTTCCTTTCTCCTTTTGCTAATGAGAAAGCAAAGGCATTGCAGTAGGTGACCTTGCCTTCCTTCATTCTCCAAACATCCTGTTAGCTGGCCACTCCGCTGAGGATAGTCAAGTTCCTTCTGTTATTTAGTTCAGCATTCCTAAATATATTTAGAGGTAGAGACTGGAACGTTCTTGTGGCTCAGTCTTCTGTGTGCTTTCTCTGGTGAGAGAATTCATTGCTTATAAACCTCATCTGAACCTCTGAACATGTAACAATGCAGTGCCAAATTGCAGTAATCTGCCAAGGGTATAATTATCTCATGACAGCTATACCCTTGGAGTTGCTGGGTTCTTATTATTGTAATGAAAAATCTTTATTATGGCTAAATTGTTTATTTTTGAGACTGGAATATTAAATTGGTACTTGTGAGTGGTATTTTTCAGCAGTTATGGAGCTGACACAGATTGGAGAATCACATACTTAACCTGACATTTCTAAATATCAGTTTTGTTTAGAAGCATCCCCTCCTCCGTTCACAGGTCTCGCGCTGTCCCCACAGAGACAAACTAGCTGGATGAACAGAGGAAACTTGGAACCCTTCAGAGCAACCACTGACATGATTTCCCCTATGCATATATAGGTTGCTTTGTCCTTGAACTGCTGGAGGAGCTGGCTGACTTCTTTTGCCATCTGTCCTCTTCCCAGCACATCGTCCCCCATAACCTCTGCACTGCACCATTTTTCTCCCCCTCCTGCTAACGGCACCCCCCGATCAAAATGTAGTCAGGTCATGCACCATCTCCCCTTAAAATTAACAGAAAGTCTTTCTTTGATGACTTGGATTGAGGGAACCGGGTCATCAGTATCGCAGGGGGCTGTTCATACCTGTCATGTTAAATGTGGTGATGAGCTATGCATGTTTTCACATGTACCGTTCTTGTTACGGTAGAAAAACTTTAAAAACACTTCCCTGATGTTTCGATCTGAAAAGCAGATTGTGCGCTAGGTGGAACATAGAGGGGTGGGAAATGGCATTCTGGCGCTGGCACTGCCTTGGCCCTGCCTCGTGGTCCTGAGTGGCTCCTTCTGCTCTGCCCTGTCTGCTGATAATTTTGGGTTGTTGCAACTGTTGTTTGCTTGTACATCAGCCTGAGCTTCTGAACGGGGCTCGGGAGGGAGTAACAGTTCTGGATTTTGGTAAGAAAGTTGAAGTGGTGGTAGAGGGCTGTGATTGCCTGGTTGCTGCCCATCATGTAGACGTGAGTCCAAACATTATTTAATATTTGGTCTTAAGACTTGAATACAGAGAATATAGAAAGACTATGCAGTATTCTTTTTAATCTCCTCTTTCTTTCCAGTGCTTTTAACTCGTGATATCTTGAAGAAGGCTAGGGAAAACCTGGAAGTAAGTAAAATTTTTGCTTGCATTTAATTCCTTGGTATATACTCATTAGAAATAAGCATTGCTGTGTCAGTAGTATTTTGCAAAATTAGTCCGATTTGCTTTACGTTTGCTACCTAATTAAGTCTGGGTGACAGCAGTTTAGTATGCTAAATATTCTGCAATGTTTGATGTTTAAATTAGAGTTTTATGACTGACCACGTAGACAGCTAAACCCTCTCCTTTCTGATGCTTTCCCTAGATTAATATTCATGTCTGTCATCATCTTCCAGTAGTTTATTTTCAGCAGAGCGCAGTCCAATAACCTGTCTACTGAATAAGTTCACAAAAGGCACCCTTATTTAAAGCTTGTGTATGTGTTAATAACTGGTGGTGCTTTTTTTAAAATATAGACCCAACAGGCAAAGCTTTTGCAGGCAGCTATTTGCTAATGCAGTGTATTAAATTAGTTTGAGTGTTTAAGTAATCACTGTTCAGATTTGATTTCTCCCAGAAGGTTCAGACTTTACTCCCACAACACTGTAATACACTTCTTGACTCCTAAATCCCATCCTTCTCCTCACACCACTCCACTCTGAATGATTGTACATTTCCCAGCCCTTCCTTAAATTTTCCTCTAACCTTTTCTGTGAAGCTCTTCTCCCTTACGCTCTTCAGCAGCGCCTTCTTGAACACTTCCCTAGGCAGCTGCTGTACTGTTGTCTCAGCCCTTCCTCAGTTAGAAAGTGATGATACAAAAAAGTCTTTCTACTTACAGAAGTCTTATCACTTTAATTTGAAGATTTGCTGAACACAGAAGCTCTGATTTGCAGATCCTTTTGCAGTATTATGGCCCAGGGGTAGGGACAAACTGTGTGCATTTGAAGTACTGTAAAATAGGAGTAATTACTGCTTTTCTAACCAGGTCCCCACCAGCTGAGAATCAAAAATCACCTTCCTATACCAGCAAGAAAAGGAGTCCCTGAAGGAGAAAGTTCCACTAATAAAGACTGGTCCTGTGGTTGTTGTTTGCTTCTCTATGCCTTACTATTTATTGATGTAAAAATGTTTGTTCAGCTCTTGTAATGGAACCAGCCTTTGACCAAAAAAAAAGAAAAAAAAGAAATCTCTTGGTAAATAACTTATTTAACTTTTTCTGTAATGTAAAGGATGGTTTTTAATATTTATTACAGAAGCAAGGTACTGGAGCTATTGAAGAAAAATCCAGGTTTTTTTTAAAGTTGGCTCATTTGAAATTTTATATTTTTACTTGTCATGTTATAAAACTATTTGTTGTTATAATCAAACAGGTCCTTGAAAAAGTCAAGAATGTGATCCACCTTCCAAACTGTTTCTCTACTGCTGAAAGAATGTAGGTTTAAAAAAAAAAAAATCCTGCCAGTTGTCATTGTTTTGTAGCAATATGAGAAACGTTCAGTATTTTAAAGCATTTTAAACATATCTGGAAGACTCTTCTGGAAGCTGCCTGATACTGAGCTTTCTTCTTGCCCTATTAGAAACTTAGTTTGATGCTAAGTCTGAAAATATTACTTAGACAATTAAAAATGAAAAATAATCACATATATGCTTGTGTTACTTTGTTTGAAACATCAGACTGATGAACAAAGAAGCCACATTAGAGTGTTCGTTTCCTGAGTTCAACTAAAATTAATCCAGTCCTTAGCAGCAGTGTTTGCAAGGTGTGGCCGAAGCACTTGTCATGGCTAGGTGAGTGTGTTGGAAACTTGCGTTCAAGAAGCCATAACTGAAAGAGATCTTGCTGCTGGCAAGACGTTAAATGTCATCCCCTGTCCCCCCTCACCCTCCCCGAGATCTGCACAGAGAGCACAGAGGCCACGTCAGGGGCACAGCTGCTAAAAACTCGGAAAAATGTTTCTTAAATTTAAAGAAATGTTTTACTGTGGGTTTTTATCTCCCATGTTGATACATATAATAGCGATATTTTGGCAAGGCCAGAGAACACCAGCGTGAAGCCATAAAGCATGCCTAGTCGCGCTCCCCTTGTGCTCCACTCATCCTGCCCCGTGCCTTTGCAATTTTGCCTTCAGGCTGAGCTGCCCGAGCATGTGGTTTCACAGCAGAGCCGACTGCCTGCAACCGGCTCTCAGGGGCACAAACGGGGAAAATATCGTTTAGTTTAACCCTAACAAGACCATAATTTAAAGTGATTGTTAGTTACAGAAGTGGACTTTACAGTGCAATCATGGCTTTATTGAACTAAATGAGTTTCACACAAAGTATGATTCCTCCCCACCCCCCAAAAGTTGATGACGTCCCCATTATACAGGATAACTTGCCCTCGTCATCGAAGAAGGTTGGCACCAGGTCTGGGAAACCTCAGCACAGCGTTGTGGTTATATTGGATCCTTGGCTATTGCACTCTAGAGAATAACTAATGTGTAACTGGCTTTCACAAAAAATGAATTTGTACTCATTGAAACTTGGCTGTGGAGAGAGGAGGCTATTGCACACGTTGAGTTGGCGAAGAGCCAGGGGCCGTTCTGAGCGGTCTGGTAGTACATGCGCAACAGGTAGAGGTTAAGACAAGTCCAACTACCCTCCCCTTGTTTGTTCAAACTAGTTTCCCAACAGTTTGATGATATTCAGCTAACTCTGAATACCAAAAATGCTCTAAATCACTTTGCTTCTAAATTGCAGTTTGATATTAAGTGGTCGGAGCTGTTGCATCCTCCCTTTGGGCAGTTCGGGCAGACCTGCACTCCTAATTTCTCGGTGGTTGTTAGTACGAGAGCCTAGGTATTGCTCAAGTCGCAGATAATCTGGTCCTCGGCACTGGTTAGTGGGCTGGTCTGTCATATTCCGTACTCCCACACAACCATTGTGCGTGTGAGTTTTTTATTAAAGAGAAACAACATAAAGCCACACGCTTTCAGGGTGCCCATCTCTGTGGTCCCTGCTGCGACCTGGTTTCTGCAAGTTCACAGCAACGGGCCTTCTCTGAAGTATGAAAATGGATTTAATGGGAGGTCCCACAGCCTTCCTGGAGGTGTCACGCTCAGAAATGTTCTGTGCCTTGGGGATCCCAACTACAGCCCTTACCTGCCTTGGCCTGAACCTCCCGCTCAAGTTACAGCTGCTGAGCACTTGCACCTCCAGTCCACCAAGGGAAACGAAAGCTCAGTAACAAAACGTCGCTGGCTTTAGCTGACAGCAGGGGGAGGCAAACTCATTTGTCTGGATTAGAGGAAAGATGCCAGAAAAATTGGAAAAGTTAAAAATAAACTTTGCAAATTGAAAAAGGGGGAGGTAAGGGCAGAGCATGCAGTCAAACTTGTTCTTCAGTCTCTTCACACATTATTGTCCTCACAGCTCACTAAAAACGTCAAGTTAATTTTACTAAGTAGCTAAATTATAGACACTCAGATGTAATCAGAATCTGCTATACATTTCAACTTTCAAAATTAATCATCCTACGTTTTTGAGTTTAACACCTGAAGGAAACAGCTGTACATCTATATATAGTACACCCATGTCTCTTGGTCTTCTTGCAGCTTTCCCCCCCCCCACACCATCTGTACTTAAAAATAAAAAAATAAATAAATTAAACATCTCCCTTTCCTGCAAAGATTTGCCACTTACTTCTTAATGGTCCCTGCTGTGCCCTCCCAGAGCTCCTCTCCTGACCCCTTTTTCCTTCCGATCAGCTCCGATGGCTGCAGCCAGTTCACAGCCGCGTGCGCTGGGCAGGACAAGGGGACACAGTCACTGCGGAGGTTTGGATAACTGGGGGGGAAACCAGTGTAGTTATCATTACCGCTTTAAAAACAGATGATCCTACAAGATCAAAGTATTTAATTTTAATGAGAAGTGCTTCTTAAACACACACAATTTACTGGGCCGGTTTAAAAATAATTTAAAAAAAAAGGAAAACAGCTTACCAGATGGAGGGCTGCGGAAGACAAAGTTTATGGAGTGTTAAACTTAGTTTCCATTAAACAAAATTAAATTTTCCTTTAAAAATAATTATGCAGGAGAAAAATAAGCAGCGTAAGCAAATGGAATTAGAGGAGGGGCTCATTTGCTTAGTGAATTCCTGCCCGTACTTTCATGATATGTGCAAGGTGATTTGAAACATCACTGAGAGTAGTTCAGGAACGAGCATTTGAGTAGGTGTGGGGAGACCTGCGGGTCTGTGTCCTGGAACCGCTCCGCTCTTTTCCCAGGCCTGTGGTCGTTCTTACGGGATGCTGAAGGCCTGTTGAGATGAAGGGGAAAAAAAAGAAAAAAAAGAAAAGAGAAAAGACAAGAAAAGAAAAGAGAAAAGACAAGAAAAAAAAGAGAAAAGACAAGAAAAAAAAGAGAAAAGACAAGAAAAAAAAGAGAAAAGAAAAGGCTTTTTCCTTCTCTTTAGGCCCCCTACAACATGTGCAGCTACATGTGAGCCCCGAATAAAGCAAATACTTAGAGCATCACAGGCACACACCAGTACCTGCTGCTGCCGGCCACCCCTCCAGGGCCGCTCCGCTGGGAGGCTGCGGTCGCAGCGTAAGTCATAATTACTGTGCCAAAGAGAACAAACAGAAATAATATTAAAAAAAATCACAGGTGGTTGGTTGTATTAAAAATAAATCAATGCTAATGCATTCAAGCGTTTAAAAACAAAAGTGCAGCTGATCCGTGTGGTATTTTAATCTTGACAAAAGCTGCCAGTTCCATTTTTGCGAGGGAGCTGGTGAGGCTTGGTGGGACGGAGAGGGACAGGGGTCCTCGCGGGGCTCCTGGGGGTACGGGGTTGTTG
>VZTQ01008088.1:43973-85612 GCA_013400755.1 Pelecanoides urinatrix | reverse complement strand
TACCAGCCTGAATAACCAATAACTATTCTATTTTACCTTTTATGGGAGACACATGTCCAACTGAGAACCTCTATAGGTAATGTATACGCTGTAAGATATATGCTATATGCTGTAACAGGTTCTGAGCTTGCTGACTGATTACTATACCTGCAGTAGAAAACGGCAAGACCTGCACTGTGGAATAGTGGGACTAACATTTGTTCAGCAGTACAAGTTTGGTAAGGTGGGACATACTCTCAGTGTACGAGAGCACAAGGACAGGTCATTCTTTATGGGGCAAAAAAGTAAGCACTTGTGCAGTGGAAAAGTAGCCATGAGGACAATTCTTTGTAAGTAGTTACATGCCAGGTAGAACATCCTAAGGGTTCCTGATACCCTTTGCCAAAATTCCGTACTTGTTTATGGTACTGAGAAAATAAAGGATTACAGGTAAGCATGGTACAGGTATGTACAGTACACAAAGCTTTTGCCATTCCTTAACTGCATCCCTTCATTTAACTTCAGTAAGTCACAGTTCTATGATGATTTTGTTGAAAGAAAAAAATGTTATTAGAAGAAAGAACTTACCATAAATATGACGATGAGAATAAGACAGATCCCTACTATTATTAGGAAAGGGATTAAGTAGTACTCCAAAGGAAGACTGAACTCTGGGATTAACACAACATGGCCACTGTGGGGAGAAAAAGATAACACTTTCTAAATAGGTTAGAATTTAATGAACAATGAATTAAAGAATAAATACAACAACAATAACAAAACATTAAAATAAAAGGTTATTGCTAGACACACTAAAGGAATACCTGCCTGTGCACAACAACATAGAAAATTCAGCTGATATCCACATAATGTAAAGCCAATTACATAAAAGGATAAAACAATGTTTCTTAGAACATTTCTGGAGTTAAAATTACCTACTGACTTCAATCACAAATAAATGTAAAGCAACCAGGAAAACAACCTCATAGCTGCTTTGATAGCAGAATGAGAAAAATACAACATGATTACCAAAAGATGCTGTGAAATCATTCTTATTTACTAAAGTATTTTGCCTGATACGGGAGGTTTAGTTTCAAATAATGAAGCATGGTAAAGTGCACCCTTTGTCTTCTGGAGAGTCAACAAATTACAGTACAGTAAATAAAAATCTTCCTAGAGAACCTGACATGGATGCTGGCCGCTGGATATCTGAATACTAGTATTTATTGATACTTAAGGAAGTAAAATCCCATTATTATTCTGTTGGCACACGCAGTCAGAAACACCTGAGAAGGTACAATGTATAAAAGTGTTAGTAGCTCTATAACCATTACTCATGTAGAGCCACACTTTACTTATCATGTAGTTTCATCAGCTTTACTTATCAAGTAGTTTCATAAGGTGTCTACTTCAGAATGCCACAATCTAGTTGTTCTGATTAATTTAGTGAAAGAAAGACCTGAAGAAGCAAAATCATTAGACTAATAATACGAAACACACCTCATTTTCCATCCTATTCAAGGTATATATTTTAACCACCTTGTTCTCGCAATGTTTTTCTTTTTAAAGTTTTAAACTTAAAAGGAGAACAGAAGCAGTGCAAACCTAATCATGCATCCCATTAGAATCGTCTTAAATGCATCCTGCAGATTCACCCAGCATAGGAAGTTATCTCTGACTTGTGCTAGAACAAGGATGATTTTTTTTTTTTTTTTTAAAGACCAGCATCTGACTTCAATGGGAACTGACATGTATTGTAAAAAGAACACACCCTTAGATCTGAAATACGCATGTTCTCACAAACATTTCTGTGATTCTTAGATCACTAGTTAAACTCATATGTTTAATGCTATATGAAAATGAAAGGCGTAAAATTTGATAAATATATGGTAACCCTCTTGCAGGAAAGCAATTTATACTAATTTTTAAAATACTTTCTGCCCATTGCTCTCAGGCACAAGGTTTCACCTGGAATACCTATAGCCTCTGTCATCACAACATCCTATTTTAAATCTGTAAATATTAAAAAGAGGCAATGACTTAATGCAAGGAATAAGACAACTGCATGTGAGGTAACTTACCCCTTTTCATAAGTAAATTCTTCTTTAAGAGAATTAGCTGATGTCTCACCAATAAAGACAGAAGGAATGTCAATCTTCTTTAAAACCTCAACTATATAAAAAAAACCCAGGAAAATAAAACTACTGTTACACAGATACTGTATGGGCACTCTTAAGATGTAAGACGAGCATTATGAGACTATCACAACGTGAAGACATATTTTAACATAATGACATACAAACTGATGCACATGCATGCTACATCTTTACGTCATATAAGAAGTGGTATTATTTGTCCTACTGAATATCTAGGGACTCTATTGCAGGTACAGAAATCAAAATTCTTAATGGAATATTTAAAGAGAGCATAGACCCGAAATATTTTGACAAAGAAAAGAGGCATCATCAGAGTAAGTTTAACCAGAACATCATTCTTACTCAGAGACTTGATAAAGTCACACAGCTCCATTGATTTCCAGAATTTCTGGCAACTTATATGATTTATATAAGTATATATCTGGTACTGCAAATTTTAATTCATCTTTCTTTCCTCCTTTTCACCCTAAACATAAATGAACACAATGGAAACAGCTGTGGCTAGAAAAGGTCAAAAAGAAAAAAGAGAATGAAGAAATCCCACATCTTTATTTCTGTCTCAAGAAACTGGATGGAACTGTCTCCCCCTTCTCTGCTTACTAGTGAAGGCAATAAGAAGCTCAAAAGATGCAGCACAAATGAAAAATTATTGAAAGATAAATTCCATATTCTCAAAAACCTTCTCCTCGGCTTCACTTTAGATTGATTTGCACCTCTGACTTATGCTTCACATTTAAGGGTCGAAGTATCTTGAGTTTAGTCAGTATCAAAGCATTCAGGCTCCCCAAGGCAAAAGCATACATGGCTTAATGTCACCTCACACTACCCAAGTCTGCATTTGTTGTGAACTTGTTCTACTTATTTTGATTTCTCAGTGAAACCTGAAAATAAGATTCACACGGGTTGAGAATTAATTAAACACACTTTTACGTAGCTTTCTGGGCTACTCAGCTGCCACTTAATTTGCTTGAAGTTCATTTCCTAGTTTACTCAATGGTGTTTCCATTCAGAAAGACTTTTTTTGCTCCCATTTATGTTCTTGCTCCGTATTGAGCAAGCTCAAAAACTGGACAAAATAAAGAAATGCCACAAAGAAAGTCGTAACAGCACTAAAGACAAAAAACACATACCATAAACCAAATTTTGACTAGATTACAAGATGTTCTGAACACATTCACTCCACGAAAGGTTAAAATCAGAACAGCTTGCATCAGAATCAATCCATGGTGGTGTTGGGTTGACGGTTGGACTCGATGACCTTAGAGGTCTTTTCCAACCTTAGTGATTCTATGACTCTATACAACATTCTTTTTCCAACTGAAAAAATGAAAATATGTACAAGTAATATGTGTTCATATGAAACTAGAATCCATTTGTCCAAAGGAACAGAAAAATGTACACAATAGTGCAACAACAAAATGGAACCATTAACAAATACTAAAAATTCATATTTTAAAGTTTGATTTCCTTCCAAAAGAGTAGAGTTTTTTACTTTTCCTGTATTTCTACTTAATTAACAACACATCACCTATTTTCCACATCAGTCATATAAATCTATCCCATAAATTTAACCATTTAACCCAGAACAGTTGAACTAAAATTTAAAGGAAAAATGAAAGAAACACTCAGAGAATGTACAAACTGAATGCCACAAATAATACAGAAGTATACATGTATGTTCTTATACAAACATCTCCCATTTTAAAATGTTAAAAGCAGGAGGATTTCTGGTTGGGGCTTTTTTTTTCTGTTTTGGGGGGGGGGGGTGTTTTGTTTGTTTTGGGGTTTTTTTTTGTGGTGGTGATGGTTTTGTTGGGTTTGGGTTTTGGGGGGGGTTCGGGGGGTGTTGAGAGTTCATCATACTGATTTTAATACTGTACAGTCTAGTGGGTGAAATGATTTTCAAACAGGAGAGAAGAAGTGATACCTGTACTTACTGTCGTTGGATCCCATGCTTATGAGGTCATCAGAATCAACATTGTGAACTATAGCTGCCTTGTATCCAGCTCTCTGTGCATTTAAAACCTGTAAGCCATACAAAATACTTATTAGAAAGACTACTGCTTCAAAATGCAGTAACCTGTCTGTCCTCTCTAAGACAAGATACACTTTCAGGAAGTTATAAATATTAGCACAACATCATTTGCACTTATAAAACAAGTGTCACCTTTCAAAATAAAATCATATAGTTCTTACACTCACGTATGTTATTTTTCCAGAAAAATAATTTAATATTGTCTGCAGACTGTTTTTAAATATATTAAAAACAGGATTAAAAACTTTCTATGGGTAGATAAAAATAATATTTAATCATAATTGAAAATAAAGGCACTAACTTACTTTGGTAAACTAGAAATTAGCACTTGATAGCTCATGAAGTCACATGAGTAGTATCTTTTCTGTGCCTTTAGAGATGTGGACATATCTTACTTGACAGCCCACGTATCAGAAGCTTTCTCATGGAAAAGTACAAAGTTATAAATATGGGTACAAAACTATGAATATATTGTACCAGTCATATTTCTGATATATACTGGCTTTTTTGTCAATACAAGCAAAGCCTAAGGTCCATGTAAATGGCATTTGCTGCAGTTAATGTAAACATAACTAAGTTACAACTATTCATCTTAGATAATGCTTCTAATGCATCCACGACAGTTTAAAAATTCATCACAAGATGCACAAAGCACTAGAGAACGTGGAGGAACATTTGGGTTTCATCGTGTATTCAACTTCTGTTAAATAATATGTAATAAGCTTGGCTATAGCTGGATAGACTTGCTCTGAATTGAGCTAGTATGGGACATGGTGATAGCTTTTATTTCCACTTAGATGGATGTATTTAAGGAGACCGTAATGCAAATACATATTTATGTAACGGGCAAACAAACAACCATTAAGTACAACTGAACAAAAGATCACAACTTTAAATACCTTTGAAACTGGAAAACAGTCGCAGCATTTGGGTATTATGGCATCACAACAGCTTTATTAATCAGTTAACAAATACCAACTACAGCACTACCCTTACAAACATACATACAAACAAATCTTATGGAACCCTGTCCTACACTAATTGAGCAAGAAATCACCACCATCTCTCTTTTACAGCAGACTATCATCACCAGACCTGAACAATCCAAGGGAAAATGCTGGTGCTCTTTTTCAAGACGTCTATCCTCAAAGGTAGAAGAGGGGAAAATAGATGTATATATACACATACATACACATGCATATACGTATACATACACATACACACACACTACCAATTTCTCTTCTCAAGAGACAAACAATAATGAAGAACATGAGTTGTAAAGCTGGAAAACTTCCACTGATTATTCTAAAAAAAGGTTCTCTAGGTCAAGCTTGAAATATGAAGCCTTCCTGCATGCTGCACAACAGCAAAAATAGGCAAAAAAGAAAAAAAGGCATGAGAATTTTAAATAAAACGGTCAAAACTAAGGCAAGGAAAGAATTAAAAGCATTGAACATCTACATATCTGAGCCTGTGACACAGAATGGCAATAATGGAGTCATCACGGATAACACACATGACAGATCACCAAGTGTTGAAACTGAAGGAAGGAATACAAAAGTTCATTGAGTGATCTGAGCTTTAAAGCTCCCTGGTTATCACAGGTTCTTAATCTTCATATCCATGTAGATGTGCTATGGCAATTAGTGACAGTTTGTATGTAGTATTTTTTTTGTTTGGTTGTTTTATTTCTTTAACATCATGTCCTGAATAGGTTTTTATTACTGTCCATTATACATTGAAATATGTCCTTCAGGACAGGTAGTAAATAATTTATATTACTTAAGGAAATGTTCTAGTTCCCTACACACTTTTGCCACTCGCTTATAACATAGGCCCTTTGTTTAATTATAGGATTATAAAATGATGGTGTTTGTGTAAAACCACACAAAAACATGCCTACAAGATATTCAGTTGATACAGGGTTACTCGAGTAAAGAGTGACATTAACACAATCACAGCCAGGCACCTTCTGCACAACTCATCATGAGTGAGCACAGGCTTAACAACACCATCTAGCTGCAAAAAGCAGTAGCACTGCCTGTTCAATTATATTGTGAAGTTGCAACTTCATCCTTGCTACCCAGGGCCCCAAAGACAAAAACATTAATTGTGCACCAAAACTGAAGAATTAACCCATTTTTAAGATATATCTAAGCAGGATGGTACAGCTTCAGAAAGTGATTTCTCACTGCATAACAACTTTCCACTATAAGAAAATGACAATGAATTCTTTACTCAACAGTTACATGCCTCTGAGTGCCATCAGTTCAGATTGTCTCCCCATATTCCTAACAACTATATTCCAAACAGCAGAACAATGTTACCAGAAAATGCAGACACCTTAAGAAATCCCAATATTTTAAAAAAAAAAAAAAAAAAAATTCAGTTTTTAACGATGTATTTGCTGGCCTTTGTGCCTAAAGAGGCAGTTTTAATATAGCGGGGTATCATTTACTTAAATTACATATAATCCCAAACCATTCTAATAAGTTTTTCCATACGTAGCACAATTTTACATGATGCTTATTTTGCCCAACAAAGCTTTTATGTAGACAGAAAGTATGTGATGCTTCCTACATGATGTCAACAACACATTTCAGAGTCACTGATGACCAGACCCTAAATGCAGGCTTGAGAAAGAAGTTTTGTAATTATGCAGGAGATGAAAGCACAGCACCACCCTTTCTTGACAAGTCCCTTTCCACACTGGTCACCAACACAAACAGCAGTAAAAATCAGTTATAGCAAGTGAGAAGATACATTCCAAAAGGCTCTCTGCTTCCACTTGCTTCCAGCCTTCACCCTTCTCCTACTGTGACATAATTTTTCCTGTAAGAAATCACTAGATGCTAAGAGAGAGATGGAAGGGAAGAGGAGATGGTTTCTGGCCTAGTAAAGATTCATATACAACAAAATCAACAGCTATGCACCTGCATTTGTAGTTTTCAAAGTAAAACAGAAGGAGAGATGGGACTTTCAAATAAACTCCAGTTTTTGTTAAAATCTGCTTCCTGTCAGCCAAGTAACTGATATGTAATACAACTCAAAGCTCAGTGCATATGCCACTTCCTGCAGAAATTTCAGGGCAAAATGCTGTAGTATGTATGAAATTATACAATGCAATTCGCAATAGTATTAACAACGTAATATAAACACAAATTCACTGGCCAGTGAGAACATAGATACCCATGCTCACCTTGGAACTTCTGATCCACTTTCTACCTTGTTCTTTGTCTAATAAAGACATGTGTGGGAATCCACTTTTCCATGGATATTACGTGAAACATAACCAAAAAATGCTTACAGACAGAGCTAGTGTGACTTAATCCTTAAAGAACTGAACATGGAAATCCTGCAATGATGACATACAAATCTTCCGTTTTCTGCAAGGAACACTCAATAACTGTGTGTGGCAAATCAAGATGTGTAAAATTAAAATATAAGAGTTCACATTCACTAAGTTGATAGCTACATGGAAAAGCAATTCTGCACATCTTCCCTCTGCTTGACTCTTGCCTTTAGCTTAGCAGCTTTCCAAAGCTTCTCAGAATCTCAGAGTTCTGTCACCAGCAACAGAGAGATGATTTTTCTGGTTTAGCACCAGAGTAAAAAAGCTGAAGGCTCAGTCATAACGCCGACTTCTTCAACAAAACAAGTTGTTTTCAGCGAACAAGCACGTGCTGTATTTCTGATTAAAAATGTATCCCACTAGAAAAATTCTGACATGTTCCTTTAACAGTGTCTTCAGCAGTAATACTGTCCCATCAATTAAGGGGCAGCAATTAGACAGGCAAAGAGGACATAAAAAAGAAACAGTCATTTGCCCTTCCTTTTCTCACTAAGCCATAGACACACAGAGTGACAGGATTCACAGTACAAAATATGTGACATTCCCAAGTTTGATGTGAAGGTAGATTACATGAGCAGTGAGGCTGCCTCTACAGCTGGAATCTACAGTCTGGGTAGAATTTACACGTTTAACCACAATACGACATAACTGAACATACCACATACCAGCAAATACGGTTGGGTCTCCTTTTAGTTCGTGAAAGTCAAGAACAAATTGAAGAGCCCTGTTCTCCTTAAGACATCCTTTGCTGCCCCATATATCAGGGTCATTTTCAAGAAAACCATATATTCTAGCCAAACACAAATAATCCTAATTTTGTATTTTTAAAATAACATAGAGAATACTCCACTTGAGCTTCAGATAAAAGTTTTTATAATATAAATACTTCATAATATAACATCTAGCCGTTGTACCCATTTAAAAACACTTCCATCCTGCCACTTGTGCCTGTTTCTACATGGCAGTGCACTGTCTCCTCTCACCATCAACCAACTGTGACACCACCATTGTTCATGGAGTCTCAGTGTGAGCCACAAGAAGATAATCCAGCTATCAAAACCAAGACCAAATCAGGAAAGTGGCTTGCAGATTTTGGGTGCTTTTATGTTATCTCCGTTCCCTAATCTCCCCTATGATCCCCGGCAGCAAAGACTGGCAAGGAAAGCTGACATTACTACTGAACACTTTCAATTATAAAACTGCAGCATCCGTCATCCTTATTTGCCATGTAAGCTGGCTCACAAACAGGTAATCTTAAACTAAATCATATTACAATACTGCTTTATCTGCCTGTAGACAATAAAATTCTCCCTTTCCCTTCACATCAGTATCTATGCTGCTGTTAGCTATAGATATTTTTCTGAAGTACCAGTAAATTCTGTAAGACCTTGAAATAGGGGGGGTGGGGGGAGAATCTTACCTTTATATCAAAGTTGCACTCCAGCCTTCGAATTAACACAATAAAAGCACTGGACGAGTTGTCTTTCAGTGGAGGAGGGGCTATAGGCTCACATGCATTCTCTGGTTTTGAATTTATTAGGAAACCCTAGAAAACAGGAAGAGAAACAGGAGCTTCATTTCTCTTTGTCTCAACAAAAGGGTTGGCAGACAAGTAGAAGGGAAAAAACCTGTACGTTTTCATACAATAGCTAAACAAATTCTTATTATCAACTCAGTCCTATATCATAGCAAGATTTCTGCTACATCCCTGACTATTTATTTTGATTCATGAGAATCTTATGTCTGTAAAGAATTAGAAAGTTAGAAAGAAAATAGTTTTTCCAATTACATCATCTGAAGTTCTTAACTCAGACTTCGCAGTATAATTCAGCATAAAGAGGACTGCATATACTACATTAATATTGTGGAACTATTATCCTAAGACATATGGAGACTAATCAAGAAAACTGAAGTATAGTAGCCTAAGAAGCACTAACACAAACTGAGTACTTGGCAATTAAAAGGGGAAACCAAAGAAAGTTAGGTGTGTGAAATCAACACTGAACTAGCATACAAAATAGCTGGTTTACTATGGTAAGCAAAGACTATAGATCATCAAATCTGCTACGGTTGAAAGATTCAGAGGTAGGAAATTCTGGTAAGATCAATCTTGAAGCTATCTTTGGATTGTTTTTAGGTGACTGAGTTAGTACTCCACCACTGAAAATGTTTGGAGTAGAAATTCTGTTAAGCTAATGCATTAACATCTGCTGAAAAATTCTACAGCTTCTCTCAGAGGAAACATGCTTACCTGAATACTGAATACACTGACAGTAGTCCCTCTCCACGATGTTGACTTCGGGGTTGACTACCCCCTTGAACTTCCTTCCCTACTACCGTAAATGCTCTTTAAACACTGCTGATATGGAAATGTATGCAAGACAAATGCCAAAAGGATATCACGCATACTGCACAATACTGCTTGTTCTAGCTCTAAAGAGAACAGACCTTCCCTTCTTCCTTTACTAGAATATGCTTGCTTCCTTGGTCAAATCTCTAGATTACCTAAAAGGAGCTTCTTTCTTAATTAGATTTATATTAATTAGTTAGTTAATTAATAATTAGATTGATACTAATTAGATTCCCTTCTGTCAGTCTCTTCACAACAGATTTTGGTTACCAAGATACAGAAAAACCTAGACTGTACACCTAGAGGAGGTTTTGTCTACCCTTCATTTGAAATACACCTCTTCAGAAAAATTACTTTGTTTGTAAGGTGTTTGTGCAATAAGGTCACAACACAATAGCGACTTTTGGACACTAATACAACCGAGTATCATTTGACAAAAAAAACATTCCTACAAGATTCATACTTGTTTAAATCAGTTTTAAAGCTAGAGAAAATTATCATACAAATAAGGAGCAGTGAATTGCCAGAAAATAAGAATATAAGTAATTTGTTTTATGCAAATAAAGCTCACAAGAAGCTGCACTGCTGTGGGCTCAAAAAATTATTGCTACAGTTCTAGACACATCCTTGAGAGCTTTAAACTCTCAGTTTTCATTGACAGGTTTAGATATATAGAGAGATGTCATCACCTGTATAGAAATAATATTTATTATATATAATTATATTATGTAATACATGTAATTATATATAAATGTACATATAAACTGACAGTTTAAATATGTAAGTTTATATATATACAGTTTATATATATAAACTGTCCATTTAAATGTACTTTTTATATATAATCTTACGTTTTATCCATAAAGATGTATTATTCATAAAGTTTAACCTACCACAGAGAGACACAATTTTGTTTTGAGGAATAGATTTTTGTAATGATAATATCCCTTTTGGCAGAGAAGCTGCACCAGCAATCTGTTCTTTGCCAAGTTTGTGGTGACAGGCACAACATTACACAGTCTATAACAATTAAAAGCCACTGAATATCCACTGAAAACTCTACACCGATTTGCTGACAGCCAAATTTAGGTTCCTAAGGTTCCCCTGATTCATATAGCAAACATTACTTATGTTACGTGGTTTCACACAAAGCATTTACTCTTTTTAAAACTGGAGTGGTATGTCTGGAACCAACTGCCTTCTACAGACAAGTTTTACACAAATCACACAAGATCATGTTACAGTTCAAGAAATGCATACATAGAAACCAAAGGCTATGACTAGACTGGATTTTTCTTAATGCTACTATACATTCTTAAATATCTTTAATTGAGGAGCTCTTCTTCTATGGACACAGGTAAAAATGACTGACCACTTTTTGACTAGAGCACACAAGCCAAAAAAAAAAAAAAAAGCACCTACATTGGTGCTTTGGTACCAGTTGTTATAGAATCCAATAGGTTGTGAATTACAAGTTGCATATTAATAAATTTTAATCATAAGCACGGAAAAAGTATACCATTTTCACCCTATTTCAACCAATATCATAGCATTTTTAAAAAATAATTAAAATCTTAATGCAAACAAAAAAGTTTTAGTATTATATTCATTATTATTTCTACACAGGTGATGACATACACCTCAGTTACAACAGAGAGCTGTCTAACAGTTGAAAAGGTTAGAATCAAAGCTCCTTATATCTATTTTTGATGTATTAAATTGGCTCACTACTTCGGTAAATCACTTAATCGCCCTCTGTTTCCCAATATAGTCAGTAAACAACTATACAGCTCTAACACCACTTCTCCCCACAATAAAACCCACTGGGCATGAAAAAAGTCTTCTTGAGTTTCATTTGCAAAGGAATTCTTAGAGTTACAGGAATTCTTACAGCAATTTTATTCCCCTTTGGGATTAAAAGGACACCATGCAATCAAAGAGTGATCCAACCTTGTACCTTCACATCAGCTTCATTTTTTGCATATTGTTTACTGACAAGCATTGCAACATCAGCAACGCTGCAGAGCCAGATTTTAGGGCCATACAGGCTACAGACAGAATGAATAGGAAAGCAGCTCTCTGCCTTCATGTGCTGTTCACGGCCCCCTTAGCTGCGTAAATGACAGCAATTCCCCTTCACCGGAACTTGGAAGGTGGTCTGCCTAAATATGTTTACAGTTTAGAATTCTTATACAAAATAAAAACATATATATATATCAGTCATAAATACTTACTCATACACTGTTCAAAGTGACAGCCAGACAAACAAGTTACTGCCACAAGACTGACTCCATGTAAGCCACTTGCACAGTAAAAAAAAAAAAAAAGTAATGAAACCTGAACTTCACGCAAGTAGTAAACTGTTTGGACAGCTAAACTAAATTGCCTTGCTTGTAGATGAGCATTTCAAGTATAGGAGAGGAATGGAAAATAAGTTTTAGCTGAAATGAACTTACTGACACTGACTGCAAGAATGTGATCCTAGAGAAAGTAAACAGTTCATGTCATTGCGTAGGCATCTTACATCAGGCAAAGAGAAAAATGCAGCATGCCCACTGCTCTTGAACTCAACACAGCACACCAGCATTTGACAACAAGTATCTGCTACATAATCTCAGCAACAAACTTACCTCAGGGGATGTGAAGATTATAACTGAACTGGATATTCATCTAGCTTTTAAATACTTTTCTAAGCAGCAGGACTATGACACCAGTTTATAGCATTAACATCACCATATATTATTTATTTTTAAATAATTTATTTTGTACCTCCTCTATCTTATTTTACGCAGATAAAAGTGAGTTTGTCTTTACACCAGTTACTGACTACTGCCACCAGAATGTATGGACAGCTACTACCTTAGCAGACGTCAGAAAAAGTAGAACATGTCTTCTCATCGTTGCCTATGGAAGCTACATTTATTTAACCTTCTTCATAGTCCTTTCCCATTTCACCTTGAATGTAATTTCCCTTCTATTAATTTCACATTCCATGTGTATTAACCACATTAAACACACAGAAGAGGAATTATCCTGCTGAACAAAACATGCTTGCTGCGGTATTTCAGAAGACATCAGGTCTTCAGAATGTCTAATCTAGAACAAAATAATGATAAAGTCCTATATGTATTCCCATGGCTATAGCCATCTTTGACATTTTTTGCACGTTAATCACTTTGCATAATATGTCAATATGATTTTTCCCTTTCCAGTTCCATTAACATTTGCAAATCGTTACACCTTAATTCTGTCTTCTCTAATACTAGGTGCATTTTACAACTTAATATGGTATACTATTTCCCTGCTTTTTAGTTCTTACATATCAAAGAAAACTGGATTAAGAAAGTTTAAAAAATTTTAAGTCATATGTACTTTTTTGCTAATTCAATATATTATCACTTACTAGTGCCTTCTGTAAAAATCCTATGACCAGTTTTCAAGTCATGTCACAGCATTCCTATCCCAGTATGATTTTATTTGGAGTATAAGACACTATAACAGATAACTAACAAAAATGTGTGTATGTGCTGTCTGCATTTTCCCCACTTAATGATACAGAGTAAAATAAAAGAGCACTAGTGCAACACAGGCCTGAGAGGAACACTGGGAGAACGGGGAACTTCCCATCTGCTATGGGGTGCGGATTGCAATTGAAAGGAAACTGTATAAGGAGAGGATGCATGGTCAACCGCCTGCTACACAGCCATCAGCTCTGTGGCACAGCACACGGGGGTTAAGGCAGAATGCAGCCCCCGAGATTCCCCATTCAGTTGCTTAAGAAATGCAAGGAGGAAAGCAAACTGACAACAGTTCTTGTACTTTCCCAAGAAAATAAGCTGCAATTCCTTTACACAGCATTCAATGTGGGCCACATGCAAGGAAGAGAATCCCTCTTGCCTTTCCACACTTTACAGTGTGAAAGGACTTGCCTATATATGACCTTAGAGAGACAATAAATCCTCCAAATATTTTCTTAAAACATAAATCAAGACAAAATTCAATCTGGCATCCTCTGGCACCAGTGCAAGGTAACTGACATCATATATCAATATTGCCACCACCTTCAGAGAAAACAATGGTCTACCAAACTTATCTTAGATTCCCATCCTTCAGCTATTTTTAATTTATTTATTTATTAAAAATGTTCAGCAAATTCTCTCTTACATACAAAAGGTCAGATTACCAAAATTCTCTTCTTAGGAGAGAAATCTCCTATTCACAGGCAACAGTTCATATCAGACCCTTTGCACATTTGTTTTGCTTAAACAGTAGATTAATCAGTTCTGTATTTATTTTTCCTCAGTACTATATTCATTTAGCTTTTCTCTTTTTTAGCTTACAGAAGAAGTGTTCAGCAGATACAGTCCTCTCTCTATGTATATTCAGGTTATATATTAATTTTTCTTTTTTACCTTCAAGCCTTCTGCTGGCAGTCTGTAGCCAAATCTAGCAGGTAGATCATCAAAGGTCTGGGTTCCATTTTCAAGGTTATACTAAGAGAAATAAATATTAAAGAAAATTCGGGTTGGCAACAAAAGAGAAATAGGTAACAAGTGTAAATAGAAATAAACAACACTATGAGTTTTTTTAGATTAAAATATTTATCAGACATAGGACCTCTTGTGACTATGTCAATGAAACCACAAAATTGCTTCTTTCACTCGTCTTCCACTTACATGGCAACATCACTCTTTTCTTATCTAGTTGTCAAAATAAGAAAGTAAGTAACAGATCTTACCTTAAATTACCTGCATGTTAAATCTTTCTTTCTACTGTCTACAATTCAAATACCATCATATTTGCAGAAGAGAAACTACAAACAACCAAAAAAGCAAAAATCTGGAGAGCTGGGGTTTTTGGGTGTGGGGGGTTTTTTTTGGATGGTGGTGGTGGTGGTTTTTTTGCTTTGAATTCCCTTCATACAGGGAAGAACAGCTTTTAACAGGTGGTTAATTGTAGGCAAAGAATAGCCTCCATATGTTATCCCTTTTCAATTCCCTGCTATCTATTCAGGTTAGTAGCTAAAAACTATCTCTACGGTTTTGTTTTATACCATGAGCTTTCATTTCAAACAGAGGAATACTGTAAAGACCTTAAATTTGTGGAAGCTTTGTTTCCCCTTTCCTTGTTCATCTTTTGTAGCTCTATGATATGCCTAACCAGTGAAGAAGCCATACAATAAAAAGTGCAAATTTTATGTATGCTAAAATTTTTTTCATTGAAAGTAAAAAAGTTAGTTTCCTGCAGAAGTTGTGAATTATACAGTGACTGACTTGGATGCACATCAGTTGGTAAGTTTTATTAAATAGTTTAGTGACTCAGAAATATTTGTCTATTCATTGTATCATCCAACTGTCATACAGAACAGTCAAGTAAGAATCGTGTTTATGTCAGAGGGACAAGACATTTCCTAATAGCCAGACTTAGGGGAACTCAAACTACAGTTCAAAGAAAAACACTGCTGTGATTTATCTTAACTCTTTCAGAGGAGCAACATTTCAAAGGAGCTTCCTTGCCACAGACTTTAATCAAATTGAGGGGAAAGAGGTAGGAATGGGGCTAAATTTCAATGTTCTGTGTAATCAATCTGCTCCATTCAACCCCTCCTCCTGATCTTCCATCCTACCATCACATAGCACAGCTCTGTGGCAGTATGCTGTCTTCCTCCATCCTCACTATTCACTCACCTACCTTCCTCAAAACGTTCTTCCTGAGCTTATGCTACTGTAAGTTTTCCCTTGAATCATTTAGCAAGCCCCAACTTTAAGCTAGGGGTCAGACTCAAACCTATTTATTTTTATCCCTTATTTAAAAAATTACCAATCATGCTTCATATACACATAACAGTACTTTATCCAAATATAATCCTTCATTTGAGACTGCAACTATGTGAGAACACAGAATAAAAATACACCTAAATCAGTAGGGAAATTAAGAATTTCCTCCATTGGCGAACCCAAAACTTCGGCTGGAATTTTGCTCCCCGAATGGCAAATAATTAAACCATGAAATCTCTCAAGATTATAAGCTATCTGTATGCCTTCAATTCCATGTGACAGTGTGCAAACATGCACTCTTCTCCTGAGTACCTCATAAGCATTCCACTGGCTCCTTTTCACAGCAAAGTTTTAATAAGTGTCTAGTTCATCTCTTAATTTCCTACTTCAAAGATATTCTCAGAATAGATCTGTAACTTCCAAATATCCAAGAATAAAAGACACTTCATTTTTAGATAGAATTATTTTAGAATACTGCACTTGGAAGCTCAAATTAAAAAAATTAAACTAAACTTCCAAAATGTCTTTTTTTTTTCCCCAGGTTGCTGGGGTTGTTTTGGTTTGGTTTTAATATCTTTTCTAAGGGAGGAAGTAACAAGAATGAATATTAGCTTTTTTATGAAAAGAGGAAGCACGGGCTTGGTGAGAGAGTAAAGAGGGGAGGGGAAATAAGGTTTACAGTAGAAAGCCAGTATAAAATTTCACAACAGAATGGTGACGTCAGTTCCATAATAAAGCAATTATCTATCTGCATTAATTGTTTCTTAAAATTTTTATCTACAAAAAATAATACTAGAATAGTAACAACCCAAAGATCCAAATAACATAATTCAGTATTCATCAACCCCACATTACCATAAACTGTTAAGTATTTTTATTTTAACATTTAGCTTCAAGGGTTTTTCACTCTGTTTTCCTAAATTAATTGATACCATGTTAACAACTCCTGGATATCACTGTAACTAGCAGAGAATATAGAGACTACAGTACTTAGGTTTAATTATTTCAGTGGCTTAGGCTCTATCCTACAAAGACACATGTAACTTCCTTCATAAAACTACACGATATATAAAACTGGTAATAAATAGCCCAGCAACAACTTTTACTACTGACCCTGTGTTCATTATACTGTTTATTAGCCTGATCATTTAAAATTCTACACACCCAAAAAATATTATTCTTAATGATAGCAGAGATTATCAGATATTAAAAAAAATATATCTAGATTAACATATACAAAAACTTTACTGACAAGGCCTCCAGCACACACATAAATTATACTACCCATAGAAGATTATTTTACTTTATTTATTTATATACAGTTACCCTACAAAATCACCAAAACTTAAATGGCTGTCTAAACCAAATAATCAAGGAATTTTTTTAACAGCGTTCTAACATGCTATAGGATATCTGGTCAGATTGGAACTTTTTAAATGAGTAAGGGAATTAAGTGCTTTCACTGTCATGGTATCTAGCACACATTATCTGTAAGCTCATTTGAAAATGTACAATTTATTTTTTTATTGAACCAAAGTGTTAAGGCAATTCCGTTCCAAGCAACCTGCTATAACATTTACTGTACTGACTGATTCATTAATGGAATAGTTTAAAAGAAGATTCAATTTTATAGAGATTTCATCTATGTAGAAAAATATTCTTATACTTACTGCTAAAATATCTGCCTCCACGGGTAAAAGATTCAGGAAAGCAAATAACTGAACAGTCAAAATAGTGTATATCTGAGTGGCAGACAACATCAGCATTCCTATTGACAGCAGCATATTTTATTTAACACCTGCAATAAACAAACAAAAAAAAACACACAACAGAGAGTCAAGGCATATAGCTAATATTTTCTTCTGTCATTTTACTGGACTCTATTGGTCAGTTAAAACTTTTATTCTAAAGAAGTATGCAAAATGTTATTCTACGTTTACTTTTGAGAAACAAGTAATCTTTAATTTATGCAATTATTTTAGAAATAGAAATCTTTTTTGCTAAAAGCATGTAACCTCCATGGGAATGCATGCATAAAACACAAAAATTATAACAGTAGCCCTTCAAAAAGCTTTAGGCAACACATAGCAATGCAAGCAGTACAGGGGAATGAACATTCACATTATATTAATCATCCTTAGACATTCTTAATTTTAATCTTCCCTTCTTCTAGCGTAAATCCAAATCAGTAAAATTCCTCATGTACCTGGAGCAATTCTACTAAAAGCATCTATCCTAAATACACACTTGCAAAACCAGTGTGATACCAACAGGTAACAAACACAAACTAGTTCTATCAACTTCAGTGACATTCACAAACGCTCAAGTGTGACTCATGGGCTGGACAGCAGATTTAGTCTCCTGTAAAGCATGTGCATTTTTGAGATCTTTAAAAAAAAACAAAAACACAAGTAAAGTATGTTTGTATGCATTTCACAAACCCATGACATTAAAAGGAAGTTAATTCTGCTTTGTTAATAAATTTTCAGCAAAACCAGCAGCAAAAAGCAACAGCTTGTGTCTGGAAATAGAGGGGCATGTTTTCTAACAGAAACTGTTATTAAAACTGCTGATTTATCATTAATCAAAGCAAAAAAAAAAAGCAAGGAGATGGGTTAGGAGGAAGCAAAACAAACATTTTTGTATTTTTCCTCTGCCACACAGAGATGTTTTTTTAAATGTATTAAAGGCACAAATTAAGGGCCTGAATGCCTTTCTTGTATGAGCAATGATACCTACACCCTTACTGAAGTCATTGAGAGTATCATGAAAAAAAAATTGAGAGTATCATAAAAAAAACCCCAGCAAACAAAAACCCCACCCCCCAACAACAACAAAAAAACAACAAAAAACCACAACCCAAAAAACCTAAAACAAAACAAACATTTGCATGAACAGAACTTTGAACTCCCTCTCAAATTTAACACATGCATTAACTGCGGTGGTAACAGACTGCATTCCGTAATCTCTCATGTCAAAAATTGGCCAATTTTACAATCATACATATCTTGAAACCACAAAATTTGGCCTATCAAAGACAACAGAAATGATAAAGATGTTTCAATTTTGAACATTTCAATTATTTCCAGCAAAGACAAAAGCTAACACTTAAGGTGATAATCCACAAACATACGAACAACATCGTGCAAATCTGCAAAGTTCGCTATCATGTTTAATGTATTAAGAAATGGTGTCTCTGCAAAGCTTTAGTCTAAAATGCTCAATACCATGTGCCCATGGGCACTTAATCCAATGCAGGTCTTTCAGCTTCCAACACAAACAAGAGGCAATTACATAATACGCACTCATATGAAGGTAAAAATTCTACTAGCTGAATTGCAAAATCAAGCACCCAAAAAACTTGGGTTGGGCAAGGGAGAGGAAGAAGTTTCAGCCTTCCACGTAACTGACATGTCTTTCAGTGTGTGCCACTCACGTACTGAATGAAGCAAGGTTCTGTAGGGGAAAAATACAAGAATAGGATTTATTAAACTATATAGCCATTTCTACACCAAAGGGCAAATGGATAAACTGAAGTTGCAGAAGTAGCCATAAAAGTAGCATTTCCTCATTTCCAAGTCCTTGAATTTCCACATAAACTGTACATTTTAACAGCCCCCTCCTCCCTCAAAGTTTCCTAATGTTTTTAAAGGGGTTTAAATTCCTGTATATATACTTCCCACAGCTTGCAGTAATGTGGGGGTTTGAGATTTAGTCTTAATTTGTGCTGTTGAGAAATGCAATCTGAACTGGAGGAATAGTTAGCTGACAAAGGGATAGAGACTTCCACAGAGGAAAGACATGGAGCTGGTTAAGAGTCCTGGCCAAATGCCCATCTACCTTCTCCCCCTTCTCTCATGAGTTACTAGAGGCTTCTGTCCTGTATGATGTTCCCAAAATACAGGATGGATTACTGCCATGCCTCTCCACCCTCCTCTCCCCCCAAAAAATTAAACCAGTGTTTGTCTTCTCTACCTCTTTACTGACTAGACCCTTTCACCGTCTTTTCCCCAGATGTCATATTCTATCAACTTTATTTTACTAAAACAGAACTCAACATCAATGTACAATTTCACCAAAGTGCTAATATAACATGGTCTGCATCAATACTCTGTATGAGTCACAAAAATACACTTACCTATATGAGCATATTATAAGCCTTTATAAGCATACTGACATGGGAGATGTTTTCTAAACCTGCATTTTAAATGAACGCATTTTAACTATGTAATAACCTAGATCATTTAATAGCAGCACTTCTATCTACAGAACTTGAGAGACAACAACTACCGTTCATTTCTGTGTGTCATGCTCTTACAATCTGACTGTACTACCCAAATTTGGTGGGAGAGCTACAAGCACACAAGCTTAGAGAGGAAGGACTCAGTGGGGTTCTGCATTATGATCCACCTGGACAACAGACTCTTCAATTGCTGGACACGGTCTAAAAAAAGAATGAGAGAGATCTCTCTCACACAGAAAGTTTATTCCAAACAAAACTACTGAGTGAGGTGATACATTTTAGTGCTTACACAAATACCTTTTTGTTTTTCTTTGAAGAGGACTGTCTTAACAATAAAAACTCTTTAGAGCAAGGAATAGTAATGGAGAATTACCCTAAACTCAGCCTCCCACAACAGCCTTCTACTTACTAACATGGGATACAGTAAGAGAGGAGTGTACAGCCTGATCATCATTAATTACCAGAAAATCTCTGGCATCAGGAATAGCCTCATGAGAACAGTGGTAGTCACTGTCAATGAGAAACAGCCAGGAGGAACCTCCCCCTGAGCTCTCACTTCTAAATGCCTTTCACTGCAAAACCACAACCTAAGGCGAAGATCAGGACCTCTGTTCTCCACTGAGAAGTTACATCTGACCATTTCTTTTTGTACTGTTGCTACAATCATAATCCAGTCTTAAGACAGACAATGATTAGCTGTCTACAGAGGAACTTCAGATTCCTCTTCAGCTTAGCTATAACATGATTATGCACAAGCAATCTCTTAAGAACACAGAAGTAAGAAATATCTTATTCCCCTTATAAAAACTCACACCTAAATGTGATCAAGCTAAAAAAATCCAACATTCAAAATTCCAACCTGTTCAACAAAAAACATGTGATCCAGTACACCTCCTACTTTAGAATACAAAACAAGCAACAATTAAGTGCTACATTCAGCATGAAATCTAACCACTTTCATGGCTGAATTTAAAAGAATTGCTTGGTCCACAGATGGACGACTAAGTCTCTCTAGCAATTCTTCTAATCTCACAGTAAGAAATTACTTGAAATGACATAAAATTAAAATAGTGGTAATACAAAACAGCAGCAAATACACTGGATCCAGTATTGCTACAATAGTTAAAATAATTCAAGGACAAGTTTTAAAAGTAGACAGCATGTGCTTAAAATATCGTTATCAGAACACCTGGATCTCCTCTAACTTCTTTTATTGGAGGAATTAAAAGTACTTCACAAACAATTAAACTCAATTAGGTCATTGTTTGTATGATTGTTGAAAACCTCCACATTGAGGCTCCTTATTTAAAGGGTTCCATGTGGATTTGTTTTCATTTGACCGTAAATATTTAATTCTGAAAATTGTAACTTTGTTGACTTAATCAAGAAATTGCGACCAAGACTACTATATTCTCTTTCAGAATCAAAAAACACCTAAGAATCCCTGTCTTCCTGTCCTACCCTTTGTGGGGTTTTTAAGCAGAAAGTTTATGATCTGAGGTCCCATGATCTGAGGTCCTCAACACTAATTAAAGCAAAAACTGGAGTTATATTTGATTTAAACTGACACTAATATGAAGATAATTAAAATTCATTACTACTAATGGGAGGAAACGGCTGCTGTTTTCAAAAACAGTGCTCATGATTCTGACTTGGATCATTCAGACATATGATGCTTTGTGAAACTTTCAACTGGTTAGCGGAACAGAAGTTAGAGTCACAGGAACTTGTAACCAATTATGAAATTCATGAATTTTGTTTTCTAAATTAAGATTTACCAGTTTCTCTCCTCAGCCTGCCCTAACAAAGAGGATGTCAGTGAAACTGGATAAAGGAACAATCATTCAAAAAACACAATCATTTTTACTATGACAGAAGCAACAATGCACTTGAAGCTATCACAGTATTTTAACCAATACAGTAAATTCAGTGTCTACAGACAAAGTTCTCCTTAAGTAACTTCAGGCATTTTGAGAGCCCATTTTTTTCTTCCCACTCTGCATCCTAGAACTCACAAAACAAACTAAGCCTGAGGAGCTATATCCCTTCGTCACAGGACTGACTAGGTCAGAATTGAGGAGGGGAAAATGTGGGGTGTGCTGTATCACAGCATATCTACGAGCAGCAAGACACCCAAGAAATAAATACACTAAACTGGAATACATCAGACAAGGTATCACCCATGAAGATAAGGCAGCAGTAGTATTGTTGTATGTACAACTGAAAATACATTCCTGATTACACTTTCAAGGAAGAGGAGAGCAAAAGGTCCCTTCTCACTTGAAGATAAGGATGGCTAAATAAGCTCAATACAAGAACTGACAATACACAATACAGATATCTGTCTGCTGTACCGGACACTATGAATGCCTTGCTTACCTCTTCATACATTAACGGTATTGTTTGTATTAATAATAAAGGGTTATGAAACACACAGTGTTTTTAACATCAATACACTGACTCCCAGACCAGAATAGGCAACCTGACTGGAAAACATTCTTCTGGATGCAGCCCCTGCATCCTGTGAAAAATACCAGTTTCATACTTGCCAATGTGAACAAGCCTTGGGAGCACATTTAAGACAGATGTCATGAAGAAATTACATGGCTTGGGACACAGATGAGAATATTCAGAGCTTTTGGCAACTATCCACAAACCAAGCTCCACAAAGTACATATAAACATCAAATTTTCAGAAGTTTGTATCTCAATCAACCCAAAGCATATTTCTCAGCAGAAGACAACACAAAGCAATTCCTTGTCCACACGGTTATGCTCATGCTTCAACTCTCTCAAGAAAACACTTCCCCCCCATTGGTGGAAAAAACTTATACATCTGTATTAGACAAACTTAAATTCTATTTTAGTCCCATATAGGATTACAATGCTTACAGCAATCACAAAAATCATATGAACATATAGAAACTCTGTCCTACCACAAACTCAGTGACAACATTCTCAATATTTTGGTAGATTGGGCTCCACCTCCCAAAATTCCACAAGCGGTGGATGAACAGAAGTTACACAGATAATACCAATAATTTTGACACACATCCCCAAAAGCCTCAAAGTCTCTACCTTTTTGCATTTCGATGTCATCATACCATTACTGACGCAAATCTCCATCTAAGATCTATCCACAGAATTGAAAACTAATGCACACAAAGTGTTCAGACCAGGTAAGATGCAGGAACTATTCCTCTCGGTTTGTTTTCATCTTTTTACTAGCAAGCTGGTGTCAGTCAGCCAGACTCCACGCCACTCATTACCTCCCAAGCACAACCAGTATCTCAGCGCACCGACAGCCTTACAGGAACCACGCACCAGGCAGAGCTGTGACATGCCAGCGCAAGGGCTCAGCTTTCACCAGTCTAGAAGCGATGGTCGGGGAGCGCTTCAGCGCCCTGCCCTGCCCTCCCTCCCGCCGAGGCGGATCTCCGCGCAGACTGCCGCGACCACCTGCGGGCAAGGGAAGCGCCAGGGCCAGCGGCGGCCGGCAGCCAGGCACGCCGCGGCGGGGCCGGCCGTGGCTCCGCCCGAGCCCACGGACGAGCGGCCCCGCCTCGCCGCTCGAAGGGTGGAGGCGAATAAGCGCTGCGCAATGGAGCGACGGGCCCCGCAATTCCTTAACCGCCGCGAAGCGAGGGCGCCCGGCAGCACGGAAGAAGCCCGTGGGGGCCCGGCGACCGCGTCCCCCGCCCCGGCAGCCCTCACCTGCGGGCCCGGCACAGGGCCCGGCGCGGGGAGCCGAGGGCCGCGCCTAGGCCGACTCCATGGCGCGCGCCGCCCGCTCAGCGGCCACGGCGGAAGTCCCGCCCCGCCGCCGCGTAGCAAGAGGCGTCGGCGCGGGGCAGGCCATTGCTCGCCCGGGCTGCCACTCAGCCGCCGGCGCGTGACGCGAGGCGGGATACGCAGGCGAGTGGCGGCGCGAAGCTCCGCAGTCGGCCCCGCCCGCGGGGTGAGGGGCGGCGCTTCCTCCGCCGCGCCGCCAGGGGCCGCGCGCTGCGCCGGGGCCTCGGCCTGGCCCTCGGCCTCGGTTCCCCGCCGGGCCTCCTCGGCCGCTCGCGCCGCCAGCAGCCGGCGGGTTCTGGGGAAGGTGAGGGCCGCGGCCATGTCCGCTGCCACAGCTCGCCGGTACTGGCGGCCGGCGCGGCCCCTTAGCGCCTCGAATGCGGCGGAAAGGCGGCGTGGCCGAGGCTTGCCGCCGCCCCGAACGCGCAGTTAGCGTGAGGGACAGCAGAGCCGTCCCGCCGAGGTGCGTGGGGAAGCACGTCACCGAGCTCAGCGTGGGCGCGTCCTGCCGCCGGCGCTGCCCCGGCGCGGGCCGCCCCGCCGCTACCTCAGCGCGGTCGCGTGGAGACTCGGGGCGTGGCCCGCGCGCTCCCCCGCTGCTGCGGCGGGCTCGGCAGCCGCCTCCCGCCCGCGGGACGGCGTGGGGAGGGGGTCGAGGGCCGCGCGGGAGCCGAGCCGGCTTCAGAACGGGACGGGGCGTGCCGGAGGGGTGTGTGGGGGGGTCCCCCGTTTTTAAACTCTGCGTTTAAGAAAAACAAAACCAACCAGGAAAGCACACTTGAGGAATATAAGCTAAGCACAAAAAGTAAACAGGATGGGGAGGGGGAGGAAGGTGGGGATCAGTCTCTTCTGCCAAGTAACGAGCGATAGGAGGAGAGGAAATGGCCTCCAGTTGCACCACGGGAGGTTTAGATTGGATATTGGGAAACATTTCTTCACCCAAAGGGGTGTCAAGCATTGGAACAGACTACCCAGGGAAGTGGTGGAGTCACCGTCCCTGGGGGTATTTAAAAGACATCTGCAAATGTGCTTAGGGACATGGTTTAATGGTGGACTTGGCAGTGCTGGGTTACGGTGGGACTTGATGGTCTTGAAGGTCTTTTCCAATGTAAACAGTTATGTAATTCTATGAAATATGAGTAGAAGAAGACAGTTTCCTGCAAAAACCTTAATGATGATCCACCAAACTTTGATATTTGTAGAGAGATTCCTTACATATCTTGGTAAACAAATATAATGGAGATACTAATGAACATAATCTTTATCCTATTACCATGAAAGAATTGGTCTTTGTAAAAACTTATTTTGATAGTTTGTCAACAAATTAGAGATCCCATCCACTTTCAAATCCTAGCTCCAGTCTTGCAAAATTGTTTGCATTTGATTGTGGCTGCAAAATGAGAGGCAAGGTTGAAACCTTTCTGAGCAGAATTTATGGGAAGAATATTCTGTGCACCTCCGTTTTATTTACAGTAGCTTTAAAGGGATTATCATCTTCTAGAACATCTAGCTTTACTTGCCACTGATCTGGAGACAGCAGGAAAATGTGTGATTTATTATATGCTTTTAAAACACAATTCCCTGGTCCTTTTTCAAAATACAAGAATCCATGAGTCGTACTGTAATTAAAAGATGATCTGTCAGCGTAAAGTATCCATCAGACCAGAAATCACAAACTAAATGGAGAGTAAAAGATGATGCATTAATAACTGCAAGGAATAGTAATCATAAGCAAAACAGACCATGTTAACAAAAATAAATTTTATTCTTACTTGGAAAGGAGTTATGTTAAACAATCAGTTTCTTTTTTGCAAATAGTAATATATTCTGTGGCAGAGGTTAAATGGACTTTGGAAAATGGGAGAAATCAGAATTTCCAATGCAGTGAGAGTACTGCTGTGCTCATTATACGTAACCTTAGCTAAGCCACCCAGGTCTGTCTGCACTCTGAAACTTTCTAGTTCAAGTCCTAGAAATGGTCTAACTATAGTAGCATGGAGTACCATATTGGTTAATTTATTCTGCAGTATATATAAGTTTCTCCTTGCTTTGGCATTCCCATCTGTAATGAGGATCATATTATTTCTTACTTCAGAGTTACAATATTTTAAGATCTTTTGTGCTCCTCAGACGGAAAGTGTTATGAAGGCAGAGTAATCTTTTAGGGGCCGATGCTGGATAAGAGAGGAACTATAGGCAGGACACTGAAAATCATCAGCTGACCAGACAGAGGTCCTGAGCAGGGGTTAAAACTGGCAAAGGACAGAAGGAATTCAGATGAATGACTGAAATCTGGAAGATTTGGGTGAGGAATCAGCAACTGAGAAGGGCACTTAGTTTCTGAACTGGTTTTTTTTATGTTTGTTTGATTCAGCTTCTGGTAATACCAACCAGAAACTGGTTGAATCCAAAATAAAGACTCTTTATATTGTTTAGCCTACTAGTGAATAGTCTGTCCTGAGTGGAGCAGAGGGTAGATTTAGGTTAGATATTAGGAAGAAATTCTTCACTATGAGGGTGGTAAGGAACTGAACAGGTTGCCCAGAGAAGCTGTGGATGCCCCATCCCTGGAAGTGTTCAAGGCCAGGTTGGATGGGGCTTCGAGCAACCTGGTCTAGTGGAAGGTGTCCCTGCCCATTGCAGGGGGGTTGGACTGGATGATCTTTAAGGTCCCGCCCAACCCAAACTGTTCGATGATTCTATGAGTAATACTTTCCCAAGTTCAGGTACATGTACCAGGTAGAGAATACAAAAATCTACTTTGTAGCTTGGAAGAAATATGGCAGGGCTGTCTGTGGAATGCACAGCTCAGATATGTAGAAGGACTTGGCAAATAAAATTATTTGTATGAGTTGATTGGGAACTTTGCTACTTTGGGTGTGAACATCTGCTGGAGAGGCATGCTTGAAATCTAAAACTAGAAACAAAAACCTGCAATCCTAATATAACACCAAAAATTGTTTTGTGAGGGTGGCTAAGAAATTACATTCCCTTCATGCTGATTCACTATCGTTACCTCTACTTTCTCCTTTATGATTTTAAGAAGAAATGTGAAGCTATCCTCTAAAATCTCCAAAGAATAAATGCTGAAGTATTACATTTAATATCTCAGTGTCTCTGATATCTGTGTTTGTAATATTGGACTTGCTCTTGGAAAGCACTGGAACTAAGTAAGTAAAAGGTTAGGAATGAATCCATAATATATTTTTGTATCTTTTCACAGTGGAAGGTGTTGGTCCTCTGATCGATCTATTGACCATCGTTAACCAGAGCACTTAACAGGATGGGTGAATGTGTAAAACAGGGTGGGGTGGAGCAGGAATGGAAATAATGGACAGACTTACCAAGGCTAGACTGTTTTAGGTTGATAGCCTCTCACAAGAAACTCGTGGTGTTAAAGCTACTACTCTCCTGGAGAGTAAGAACCCCCACCGCACTGGCCTTGCAGGAACTTATACTATACATATTTCCCAGCCATGAAATTGCAAAAAATTCCTGTAGATGTAACTATGGTAATTTATGAGTTTATAAATTGTAAATATAATTACACTGGAACATATCTGTTGGCAGGCATAACATTTCACCTAGATGTGTGGGATAGGTGGAAAGAGTTCTTGACTGCCTGTCTCATGGAAAAACACAGTGTTATCTGAGGAAAAGCCAGAACTTCAGTCTGGTAACAAAATGCAGTACAGTATTTTTCCACTCATGTTTTCCAAACACTATTCTGTTCTAAAACAAACCCTTCAAAAGTTGACCAGCCTTTCTGTTTAACAAATGAACTAACTCCTAAAAGAGAAAAAGGATTTATGAGAAGCTGTTATGCATCATTTTAGTAATTTAGAACCTTGTTATTTTGGGGGGAGAGGGTTATTTAACGTGGTAGGAATACACGTTTTCAGAAAGTCATTTTAGGCACATGGGAATAGCAATGCCATCTCTACGTAATTTCAGCACACAAATGCAATCGTGTACCACCCATAGGACATGGCAGTATCACCAGAGCGATCTTCTTCCTTTAAATTTGGGCAGTAAGCACAGTGCCCCTCTGTAAGAGGGTTGTATGTGCAAAATGGCTTTGAATTGTGTGTGTGCGGCAGGATAACGGAATTATTAGGAAGCAAAGGGCACATAAAATTATGATCTATTTCATAATTTCAGCACGGGTCTATGAAACAGAAGAATTATTTCATTGCAGTAACACATACTCGGGGGGGACCACATCATTCTAACTTCTAGCGTTTCTGTGGTGCACAGCTGGCAGTGTTTACACTGAACCCGCCCGGCCTCTCCCGCAGTTCCCCAGACTAGTCGTGTGTTCGTTTCCCTTAGAACATCAGTTTCTCCGTGCTGCTACGTGCCGGGGCCGGCCCGGGCGGAACGCGCTTTACTGCGCTGCTGCGGGGGCCCTTTCCCGGGGAAGGCGCCGCCCCCGAGCCGGCCAGAGGCTGCTGCGGGGACGGGGCGGGCGCTGCTCCTCCCGCCCGGCCTCGGCCGCACCCCGCGCAGGCGCGTCCCGAGCCCCGNGTGGGGAGCGGGGGGGGCCGGGCGGGGCGGGGCGCGGCCGTAGCGACTCGGCGGCGGGAGAGCGGGAAACACGGCGGCTTCGCAGAGGCCCCTGAGCCCCCGGCGCACGGCTCAGGGAGCTGGTGGCGGAGGAGCGGAGGGAACCGGCCGGCAGCACGGGGCGCTCGGCAGCCCGCGTTCGCAGCGGGAGGCGGCTGTTGCGCTCTGTGCCCGCGGGGGTGCTGCGGGACCCTCGTCCCCGAGACAAAATCCGCAAGCTGCTCGTTTCTACACCGCTGTAGTCACGACTAGTTCTAGTTCGCGAGCGTGCAGTTTTCACTATATCGTGCCGTAAGATGATACATGCCACGGTTTGGGTTTTTCTTGGGTTTTTTGTTCTGTTTTTTTGTTTTGAGTGGGGGATCTCACTTGCTGCTCGATTACGTTATTATTTGAAGGGGGCGCAACCCTCTACTTGTTTTTCTTCTCTATGAATGTTTTGCAAGTTAGCTTTGGATCAGTTTGCAGGTTTGTGTGTTGTTGCTGTGGCAGCTTAATAAGCAAGTAAGAGGTACTTTGTGCTTTCTTTAAAGGAAAACTTAACCTTGGTGTTGACACCGTTCAGCATGGCGTAGAAGGACTTACCTATCTTCTTACTGAAAGCTCCAAGCTTATGGTAAGGATACTTCTGTGAAATGAATTGAGGGATGCACTCGAGAGATGTCTTCTAAACACTTATAGCTCTGAAAATACTGATGAATGGAGAAAACCTAGTTCAAAATTCTGATAACATGTATTCTTTTAATTAAAAAAAAAAAAAAGATGTCTCTTATGCTGTTCTCTTATTGAAACACAGTGCCTGCGTGGATGACTGGGAAATTTGTATTCAGTGTCTGAAGCTAAAACTTGACATTTTAATAGTGTATAGCACGAACATGCAGTAATTTAGTCTGTATAGAGAAGCATACTTCAGGATTAAGTTCTGTCTAAATAACGAAACTTGAGTGAAGATTTTTTTGTGGTTGTTCAGGTACTGTACAGGATGTGTGCTGTACTAACCCCTGTTAAGTATTCCTTATGTTTGTCTGACTTGGTGGGCTTCAGAGCTTTTTCAGCTCCTGACATCAGAAGTTTGGGTGGGTGTAAGCAGATACTAAAAGAATAATAGTTGGATAATTGCTGTTTCCATTGGAAAGACTTTTACTATTGACATAGTAGAATACTTGAACAGTGAAGACATGGAGAAGGGATATAGAGACAAGTAATTCCAAATTAAACTCAAGCAGGCATTGTTCTGAAGAGCAGGTGGGGAAGGGATTGAAATACTGCAGAATCTTCCCTTGAAGTAAGGTGACTTGACTGACAGATAAATTATAGTGTATTATGGTAGAATATTGGCACAGGCTGCCCAGGGCAGTGGTGGAGTCCCCATCCCTGGAGGGATTTAAAAGACGTGTAGATGAGGCGCTTAGGGACATGGTTTAGTGGGCATGGGGGGGTTGGGTTGACGGTTGGACTTGATGATCTTAGAGGTCTTTTCCAACCTTAGTGATTCTATGATTCTAATATAGTTGATCTCAGAATGTGTTTACAGTATGAATGCATTGTAAAGGTATGACATTTTCTGTTGAATAAATAACTACTTCCACAATGATGAACCAAGCTTCTCCAGTTCAGCACAAAGGCGTTGGCCTGTGGGAATCGGTTTCTCGGGGCCACTCTGAGTTAGTGTAATGTGAGCCTTAAAGTTGTACTGGGTGCTCGCTTACATGTGCAGACATTCAGATAATTTCAGAGCATTTATAATTTAAGTATTAGTATTATGTTAACACACTGTTGATAAATTGATGATTGAAATATGTACTTCCTCATGACAAAGCTCAGATGCTTTTTTGTGTTGCATTTTGTTCTCTGATATGAAGGGTTAAATTTGAGGATGTTGAATGTTTTTCCTGTTAAAAAAACTGGTCTAAAACTGTTCCTGAAGCTTGTGCAAATCAGCAGTAATACATCAACGTGTAAATCACTTGAAACGTGAATTATTTGTTTTGTCGTAGCTGTAGAATTGTCCTCACAGATTTCTGCAGGAAAATAACAACCTTATACCATATGTGATGTTTACTTACAGTTGTATTTGTTTGACAACAAATAACGATTATTACACAGTTCCGTATTAAGGCCTGAATTGTTATTTCTAGATTTCTGAGATAGACTTCCAAGATTCCATTCATGTTCTGGGATTCTCAGACGAATTGAACAAGTTATTGCTCCAGCTGTACCTTGATAACAGGAAGGAGATCAGAAACATTCTTGGTGAGCTGGCACCAAAGCTTCCCAGCTATCACAGTCTTGAGTGGAGACTGGATGTGCAGGTAACCTCTGTTACGTTTTCAGTATTCTGTATTTTACTTTACTTTTTTTTTAATGTCATGAACAACTACTAAACAATGAATTTATATTATTTCAAAGCAATTGAGGCAGCAGTTTTTCATGTATCTAAAACTGACATAATTTTGTAATTGCACCAAAGATAGCCAGTTATGAGATGAACAGGATATGTAATGACGCAAAGTATTTGTTGCTTTATGAAAATTTAATTCATAGCTCCATTGGTGTTTTAAAAATGTTAGCACATACTAAATATATTCGGTCTTAATTATCACCTGATTTTCAGAACTATTGTGAAAGCATTGATTAACGTGGATTAGTATTGCTTAATGATAAAACTAAATAATGGATTGTGTATATCTTTAATGTGGATGAAAAGGATTTTTAAACAGTCCTCTAAGCAGGTCGTGCAAACCTGTTGTGAATTGTAAATATGGAAGTTGATCACCATCTTTTGTTTGTTTGTTTCCCTATTCCCATTTCATCTAAACTCCTTCATGCAGCTTGCAAGCAGAAGTTTGAGACAACAGATTAAGCCTGCTGTGACGATAAAGCTACATTTTGATCAGAATGAAGATCAAACTGCCCAAGTGTTGCAAACCGACCCTTCTACCCTCCTCCATCTAATTCAGCAACTGGAACAAGCATTGGGGGAAATGAAAACAAACCATTGCAGGAGAATAGTGCGCAACATGAAATAGTATTGATTCATGGCCGTTGTCTCACTGAGCAGTTTGTGAAACAACTGAAAACACTGCTCACAAATACCTTTTGAGGAAAAATAAACATCTGGATCAGATGAAATGCTTTCCTGTGCCAGGATCTTGAGCCAGTAATTATAGGCTGAATGTCTATAGGTGCTAACTTTACACACCGGCCTGATAGGAGATTGGTAATTGGTTTTGCTTTGCTTGCCAATGTAGAAATTCAGCATGCTATGCTAAGAATTTCTTTAGCTCTGGATTATAGTATAGTTCTACTTGAAGAGCTTTCCTACATTAAGTAGAGCTGTCTCAATATTATATGAAGCTGCACATTTATTTTTACGTTTATCAAGTAGTTTTTTCCCTTGGTTTTGCTTCTGTTTTGAAATTTTTAAAAAAAAAACCTATACTGGTGGGAATTATACTTTACAGGAATGTGTCTTCCATCTAGACTGATGTATGTATGAGTCCTCTTCCTCCAAAGGATTCAGTCAACTCAGAGGCTGGGTGTTGAACTGCTTTTCTACCCTTCTTATATAGTGAAAGAAAATATGATCAAGCTAACGCTTCCATTTTAACAAAGCTAGCTATAACCCCTATTAGGCAGTCTCATGCTCTCCGCAGGTAGTGGTTACCATAGAAAACCCAGTGGCCTAAGCGTAAGTTAGCATACTGATTATTTCTACATGTAAAGGTGATCTGAAAAATGGCAAAAGCATGGGCTAAGAGGCAGATTAAGAATAGCGTTAACTTCTGCTAAATCTGATCTTCATGTTGTGATGCACCAATTTTTGTTCACCTGTTTGGATAGTGTGCTCATAAAGGAAAGACTAGCTAAGTATTGCAACATAAATGATGCTTTTCCATTTTTAAGAAAAATGTCTAACAAAGGTGTCAAGTCACTTTTCAGTTGTATTCTAATGCAATATTTTGTAGCCTTTGTGACTAAGGTTAAATAGTTTTACTAATTAATGTTTTACTGTCACTAGTGAGGGTGCATCATAAAGCCCTTAAAGTATATTGGAGAGGACAAACAGGCAAGAGAGAACGTTAACATAGAGATTCTGGCAATAACTGTATGTTTACATACATCTTGCATAGCAACACCACAAATTTCTGTATTAATTGGGTTCCTACATTTACAAGTGCATTATTTTCTTATTGTTTTGAATTTTTTATACCTTTGAGAGGTACTATTTCAAATGAAACCTGCATGGCAGAAGTACTTTAATCAGTAACACTTACTACCACTTAAAAAAAGTAAGTTTTCTAGAATATGCTTATTCTCTAATTGTTTTATATAATATGGCGATCGTGCAAACAAACTTAATTTCCTCTCCCATATATGAATCAGCAATGTATTTCATTTACCATCCATATGTAGTGACTTTTTTCATAGAATCATAGAATTTTCTTCACATATAGTATGTGGTAATTAAATGTGATCAAACGTTACTACTTGGGATTTCTGCTTAGTATTTTTTTATGTAATTGGCCTACATTTTCAGATTAAGTACAAGAACAGCCTATATGTAGGCCAGTGTTTTCTCTTTATTCCATCTCTCCTCACTATAGCCATAGTCTAAGAAGTCATGGCAGCAAAATAGAAGTTTTAGATACAAGTCCTAGAAGCTTTTCATGTCTCATCTCACTGCTGCCCTATGAATCTGAGCATATTTACCTTTCTGTCTCTTAAACTTTTTAAAAAAAGAAAACTAGCTGCTGTAGAGCTAGTTGGCATCATGGTAAATGGTGGCAAATTACGTGTGTCATGTCCTGAAGCATGTGCTAGGAGAGAAGGGGAGGGTTTCCCTCCGTGATTATGGGTAAAATGGACAATTCAGAACGGTTTTGTGAATGTTACTAGAAAGCCTGCGTATTCCCTTTTTTTGAAGCTTATTACAATGGTGTAGAAGTAAAAACTGCCACACTGAATGGTCTTGGTTCCTCTAACAAAAAATGACCTGAATTGAAGATGGTCAAGGTTAAACTTCGAAGTTGGGTGAAATTTAGAGAAACTCGAAACTCTGGCAGTGATCCATGAACAGACTCAAGAAGAAAAGTAAGGAGAAAGATCCTCTCCACCTTTCTGGATTGTACTGGGGAGAAGTACTGAGCCTGGAAAAGCAGCTTCTCATGAGCAAGGGTTCTTAGCTTAATTATCAGAAAGGTAGATTGGCCTTTATGTGAGGTGGGAGTGGGTCTTCCTACAGCTCTGCAAGTTCCCCCTTTCCCTGTCTTCATAGCACACGTGGCAGCTACCGAGGGCTTTGCAGCTGCAACAACAGAAGTACTAATGTGCAGACAGAGCAGAATTGTATCTAAAACACGATGGTTAGTGCGAATGCACAGCAAATGACACCTACTGCTGTTGATGTCATCACACTGATTGGAGTTACCAATGTTGGAATTATGGTATTGGTATAGCTGCTGTTTTGTAGAGCAGTTGAAGCTAGAGTGAAAAAGCATCGACTTCAGTAACCCATAGATAGTGGTAAAATAAGAATTCACTCGATCTGGATTTTTCAGTTTTAATGTAAACTCTATCCAAAATAAAAGATGACATAATACAACCTGTTTCTTCTCATTAATTTGCAATTGCTTTATAGAAACCCTTGAATAAGACATGGAGAGTACAAAGCATTGTTCACAAGCTATTAAAAAAAAAGTAATGTTGCTACTTTTAACCCATTTTATTTTTAGTACCTTCTTAAAATTTGCTCTGGTATCTAGCCACTGAAAGCAAAGTTAAATTTGAGGCCGTTTCTCTACCTTTTTTTTTTTTTTTTTTTTGCAAATCTGGAAGAACTGATTGTTGATTATATAACAGAAAGAAGTTACTTTCAACTCTTAAATAAATAATTGATTTGTAGGCAATTTACATCTTGAAGCAATTTATAAACAATTAAATTCTGAATAAACTGTGAGGAAGTTGGGTGTATTACTATTGCATTTTTAGAAATCTATTGAGTATGGAACATAATCTGTTACCTTCAGTGTAGAACTTTTGTATGTTTTGTTTTACTGCAAATTTAACTTTGTTTTGCAGAACTGCCCTTCCTGTGTATGTCAAGTAACTCTTGGTTTTATGAAGTAAGCAACTTGTGAATGGCTCCCTGGCGCCTTTTTGACAGACCACTAAATTCAAGCGAACTCCATGCCAGTGCAGAGTCCCAAGTGCATAGAACAACTAAAAATACAACTAGTTTAAGCATAAACTAGATTGTTTTCTTGAAAGCAGTTAGGCTTAGCCCTTAGCTATATCCTTCGCAACAGATTTGTATCACAGTTTATTGTTTCCTGGTCTAAACAGCAGAGGGCAGAAAGTTTGGTTTTTATATTCTACAAAGGAGAAGTTGGCTACACAATCATTTTCAGTGTTTGTCTTCTGGTAAGAATTGTTCATAGTGTCAAGACTTAGCTTGAAATGTGTTTCACCTTATATTTTCCAAATTCGTGATCAATTTTAGACTGAAACCAGTAAAACTTGCAGTTTTCAACCGCTGTAGAACATTGAATCTGCTAATTAATTTGCTAAGCCACTTAGCAAAGAACATAATATAACCCAATTCTTAAAACTCAGGAGGACCTAATTTGTTTGGTGGTGTAAAATATTTATATTCTAAGCATTGAGTAAACTCAAGAAGCAATGCTTTTCTTCCTCCTGTGGTTTTGTTTTCTTTTAAATCCTTTTGAATGAACTCTGTATGATCACTGTCCATTTTGTAAAATCCATTGTTTAAGTTTCTGATCCAGGTTTTAATCAATTCCCCGTCTCTGAAGTGTATTTAGACTCTCCTACAAGCTTTATTTTCTTGTACTTTTGCTTGTCCCTGCCACGCTTTCTTGCAAGCTTTTAATGTACTAGACGAAATACTTTATCACCTTTTAACTAGCTAATTAATTAGATGTTTCTTGAATTATATGGGGTAAACTTTTTATTTAAACAGCTGTGGAGTTAGTTTAGATATACACATATATAAATAAAATCAGTATCTGAACTTTGGATGAGGCCTACAATTTTCATTTAACAGAAAACCCACTGAAGTAAGATTTTGTCCTATTATATTTTAAATTTAACGTTAAATGTATTAGACCTGTTTTAAATTTAGTGCTGTTTATGAAATCTGTCCATAGATGCAAAGGTATGAATGGTGATTGTGTTTCAGTTCCAGTTTTTATAAGAATGCCTGTTTCCTATACTGTGACTTCGTAATATTAACAATAGATAGTGTGTAGGAAAGGAAGTCCAAGACTAGGAATAACCTGGCAAAGGTCCATGAGTAAAGCTCTGTTGTTTCTTACCTATCTAAATAAAGGGAAGGAAGTCTGCCGTCACTCTATGCTTGGCTTTGTGGTCAGGGTCAAGTATATTACAGCACAATCTCTTTTTTAAAATACTCTTGCTGATTTTATTTTCAAGATAAGTATAAATTGTGGCAGTTTCATTACTGCAGTTGTATCCTGAATTTTGAAATTTCACTCACCCATCAGATTATTTGTGTCAATAGAGAACGCTATTATTTCATTTAGGGTTCTGGGTTTTGATTTATTTGAAGCGTGGCAGGTTTTAAACATTACTGGTAGTTCTACTGAGGATGGAGTAGTGAGCAGACTGCTTTTACGTGCATGGAAGTGCAGGTTTTACTGTGATTGTGTAGCAGAATTTTACAGTACATTTTAGGAATTACCATGATCAGCAGCTTTATGACTTGCTTATTCTAGATTCTTTATGACAACTTATTCTAAATACATAAGGACAGGCAATCCTTCAGTACATCTATCAAATTAATGAAGTTTGTAAGAGGAACACCACTCTAAATAGTTGCATCCTGACTGTACCAAAATGTAGATAATATTCAGGCTGAGATACAAGCCATAGTGACCAAATACACTGCAAAACACATTAAATACATTTTTTTCCCCCACCATTAAATATGTAAGAACCTTCTACTGATCTTACTCTTTTCCTTTCCCTATCTATCGCTCTGTCAAAGTGGGGTTTTTTTTTGACAAAAGGAAAACTGAAGTAAACAGATTAAAACTGAACTTCACTTTACAGAATCTATCTTACTCCATAATGTGCTTGTGTGTGTGTGAACATTCAAAGTAGCATTCCTAGTGCTCCTAACAGATACTTAAAATACCAGAGCTGCAGTAGTCAGGAAGCTTCTCTACCAGGCCTTTCCAGCATTCTGTGTTCATAGATCATAAGTTCATAAAATAATAGGAAAATTTCTGTCCTGTTAGGTTTGTCTTTAGCAGAAGCTCTAAGCAAGCCCTAATTTTACAGAAATCCCTCAGTTGGTACTTACACTATTACTGAGACAAAACCTGTTGTAAACATTTGTGTTCAGAATTTCAGGAATTGGTTAATAATTTGATGTGAGTGGCCTTTAAAACACCATTGTTTATGCTTTTCTACATGCAAATCCAAATAATCTAATTTCCAGATCTAAGAATTCACAAGTTTCCCAAATACTGCTCAGTTCTTGCTGGGGATTGCAGTTTTGGATTTTGCTGACAAGACAGTTTCCACAATCTGAAATGGAAAGCGTGAATGCACAGGGCAGCCAGCTCAGCCTGTAGTGTTGATGATGTTCAAGATGTGTTAAGAAATACATGACACTGCCTTTTTATTTTTTATATATATATATATATATATATACACACACTTACTAGGTGACAACTGGTATGTCTTACATGAACAGCAGTAGCAGGATCTTGGAATAATTAGGCTCTGTTTCAAATTGCCCTGCTGAGCTCGAGCAAATCATACGCCCTCTGTATTGGACACAGGAAATTCAAACTGGAAGACTCTCCCAAAATATCAAATCTGATTGTAATTAAAATATTAGGTTTGTTTCCTGGCAAAATCTACATCAGAAAACCCTCTCCATGTACATGCAGTTTTTATTAGCAAAAAAGAACACTCTATCTTACTGTATCTTTCTGCAAGTTAAATTAGTTATGCTAGAAAAAGTGCTTTTCATGCTGGTATGATTCTCAGCACTGTTCTATGCTACACTACTACTGAAGTTTGCAGAGCTATTCCAGAATATTTTTTCTTCTTTAGCTACTCCTGTGTATTTTAGTCTTGTTAGCTGGGTAATTATTCTGGTATTGTCAGCAGTGTTCACACAGGGAGCCAGACTGAGGTAACTATTGCAGAACAACTCTTGCCAATAAGATCATACTTTATTAAGCAATTTCTTCTTTTATTTTTGCAATTCTGGACTTTTGTTCAGAAGCACCAGAGCAAATCAGGTCCCAGTTTATTTTACGTGACTATTTTAGGACTTATTTATCCCACAGAATTTGGCCAAAAATCATCTTCCAAATCTGTCTTGAGTAACTGAAAGTCTTAAAGACTAGCTGGTTTTCTGTCCTTTAAACATTATCACCATCTCCACAAATGTGAATTTGTTTCCTGACTCATTTATGTGCAAAGTCAGCTATATTAAGAAATCTCATTTTCATCAGCAGTTTAAGCTACCTGAGACAAACTGATTACAGTGTGCTGATGCATTTTGTGCCACTGTCTTCTTGGGAGGGGCATGCTAACCTTAGCAAAGAAGTTGGAACAAGCAGCTGTAGCGTGGTGACTTCTGACATGGCTTCAGCTGTTTGCAAACTAGACACTACAGCTTTTCCTAAATCACTAAGTGTAATCAGACTTTGTACTGATGTGGATGAGCAGTGTTGGTATGTCCCATTCCATCGGCTTTGCTGTAAGGCGAATAACCTCTGAGACAAAAGTTAGTGCAATTTTTTGGTTAGCACAGCTGTTTCTGAAATGAATGTCTGAGCAGTCGTCTACTACAGATGTTCACATAGCTTTTGTGCCAGTAAAATTACATCAACTTATAAAACAACATGAACTAAGCTGACAGAAGTTTGTTTGTTTGGGTTTTTTTTGCTAGCAAACTGTCCACATGAGAGGTTTTGCTGGCTGGGAGGTGTTGGCTGGGGAGGTATGCTGACATAGCTATTTTGGTGAAACTTTGTAATACACACCAGGTCTTTGTATTAAATAAGCCACATCACAGTTGGCTACATAGGATATTCTTTGTGTGCATTCTGAGGTGCCAACCAAAGTCTAAAAGCTGTTAGCTACCTGAGAAACAAATAGCTGTGAAATGCACACAGTTAAAAACCAGAATCTTAAGCATTGACCCCTTTGTTAAAGAACACAATACGTTTACTGAAGTATACCTTTGCAGGAGTCTCTTGACAATTAGATTAATATAAAACTATTAGCAAGAGCATAAAGCATAATATACAAAAAAAGTCTATCAAACATTACCCAATTGCCACAAGTGCAAATAAAAATTATTAATTTGCATGACAAACGATGTTTTTTAAAGTGTCAATGTATGTGTATGATGCACATGTATACGTTTTTATAGTGAAACTTCATGTAATGTGTTTACTGTTCCATTGTATTCTTTGTTCTCCGTTTATTTCCTCCTATTTATTTTGGAGGAATAGAAGCTTTCTTTTTATATATGGCTTTTTTTCACTGAAGTATATGAAAGCAAGTAGATGTAGTTAATGACCGCTTAAAGTCTCGTTGCATAGTGCATACCCAAACAGAAGGCAAGAACTGTGCACGCTCTTCCTGGTCTGCACTGTGTAATTGTTACTCAGTTACCCAGAAAGCATGGGATTTTTCCAGGGAATCCTGAATTTTTTTTTTTTTTTTTTAAATAGACATCACACATGCATCTTCACCTATGTAGGCTTTCTCAGAAAAATTTTAATGTATGTAGGGCTTTGATACAAAGCAGTGATGGATCTAGATTAAAAATTACAACATGTGGTATTGTTTCTTTAAACCATTAGATGCTCATTATCTAAGTGTACATTTAAAAATGCACTTATTTCTTCTGATCTGTTTGCTTGGCTTTCCACTGAAGTATAGATTGAATTTGCTGCTAGAAAATGTATGACAAATAGGGTATACTCAAAGTACTGTACTTTTATAAATGCTTCAGTTGAACAAAAAAGTCTGTACTATTGAAAAACATTTGAACAGCACATGAAATTGAGATGATGTTATTGTCTTATTTTTTATAGTGTATGATCTTGTAATTAGAAGAAAGAAGTAATGTTAAGGAGGCTTTCTATGTCACATTTGTGGTTTGGTTCCTTTATCACTTAATCTGATCCCATTGTGATGGAAGTGTCATTGTTTTCCATGGACCTGAACATATTGAATCATTTTCTATAAAAGCTGGTGGTCATATCCTATTCTTGTGTCCAAAGAAGGAAGTTACTATTTTCTGAACAAAGAATAATAACAACAATACTATGAGAACTTATTTTTACAGTTTTAATACTTTCAGATTAGCGGAGAAAGATGCTTTAGCCTACACCAAGAGGTACAATAGCAGCTAATTCTATTATTCAGCAAAAAGTGCAGCTGAAATACTATCATCTTGCTGAAGATGACAGTTCTAGCTGTAATAAATACTGCTTAAGTTTAGAACAGATGTGCATATACTTATTCATGAGTGCCACACTGTCTTGTGGAAGTGGTCTAATTAATGTAGATGTCACCATGAATGAGATTATCAGAGCCTTGCCTTGAATAGGCATGTCACCTGGAAAGGACTGTAATAGGTAGATGTGTGTGTCTTTACTCAGGATACAGAGGCCTGGAGGAAGCAAAAAAGCCCTTGTAAAGGCTGTATGAAAAATTACTCATGTTCAGATCATTATCAGTACAATAACCACATGCACACACACACACACAATCATCTAATATCCAAAGGTTTTAAACAAGGAAATTGCAGGAAAAAAAGATACGTAATATCTGCATAACCCTGGAGCAGGTGCTGTAATTAGCACAGCTGTCTGAGCTAGTAAAAATGCTAGCAAGTGACCCAGTAAGGAAGCAGTAGAAGAATGGTACAAAAGATAGCATGGAAAATTCTTAGGGAAGGGAAGCACAAACAAGTCTCAGGGGTACTGGGTTTCCTGACCAGAAATATAGCAGCTGTGGAAAAAAACCCCACCACAAAATAAACCAAGGAGGAGATCTGCCTCGCCAATGGAAACATGAACAGGAAATGTAAGAAAAAACAAATGACACGGAATATTTCTTGAAGCAAGGAAATCAGGAAATGCACAAACAAGATCTGTTCCATAGAGCTAGCTGATCCTAATCCGGAGTTCACGTACAGGCTTAAGCTGCGAATCTCAGAATCTATATTACCAATATGAAATGTAACACTGATCAAGGGACAAAGATTCTTCAAGAGTCAGGTCCAAGTTCTAAGCTGGAGAAGCCAAATGAAGTTCAGAATAGTTCATGCTTCTTCTTAAGAAATAAGTAAGACTAAGAAATAAGTAAGTTCAGAAAAAAATTACTTACCTAAGACTTTTCTAATCTAGATTCTGATTACTGAGGAGGATGTATTCTTATCGATCAGCATAGCCTAGAGTCTGTCCAAAATGCAGAAATAAAATTAGGAAATGCATTACTAAAATAATGTGCGTTTGTATATCCAGTGTGTGATATCTGTATGTGTATAGTCATAAAAACACTGTATGCTTCCTGTTGTAAAAACCAACACTGAAGTTGGAAAGTGAACAATATTATTCTTTATAGATGCAGTTACTGAATTTAAGCAAATGCTGGGTCACATCACCATTGAAAAGTTGATTCAAGTGCACCAAAAAAAAAGGGAATATTACAGACAGGATCAAAATATTTGTATGTATTACATTTACTTTGGAGAAAGCCTCAAGAATACATTTTGATGACAGCTCTGGCTTCTGGTATAGACTAGAGGACATGTGACTGTGAACAGGCGGGCAGGATAGATCCACAAAGTATCACAGCTGTATTTGAAACACCGCCTATGGATAGTGAGTTGAAACAGTTTATGATACAACTCTGCACTGAATTCGTACCATTCACCAAAGGGCTAAACCTTACCTAAACTACAACAAAGCAGTTGTAGTCCATGTCACCATGAATGCTTCCTTCCTTTTTTCCCCATTACGTGGCCCCCATTGCCGTAGCATCACTAAATTATGCTATGAAGCTTGTATGTGAACTAATTTAAGCATAATTTTGCTTCCAGAAATTAATATCACCCACGAACTTCCTGAATAATGGTTTCAAAGCAAAGCTAATTAGGTTGACAAATTCGGTTGCATCAGGAGAGAAAACGCTCCGAGTTTCCTTGAACACTCAAGCAACGCTTTTAACTCCATTGCGTGACAGGAAGGTGCAGCTGCTCCGCCTGCTGCGGGCCCCGGGGCGACGGCCGGGCCGGGCCAGCTGCTCCCGCCAACGAGCCGGCACCGCTCCCTGCGGGGCGCCCGGGGCCCTCCGCCGCGCGCAG
>VZTQ01008088.1:0-43861 GCA_013400755.1 Pelecanoides urinatrix | reverse complement strand
CCGCGCTGCCCGGGGGCTGACCCGCCCGCCCCTCCGCCGGCCGCCCGGGACACCGACTCTACTGGCGGGGGCGCAGAGGCACTCCCCGCGCTGCCCGTCTCGCCGCCCGCCAGCTCCGGCAGAGCGGCGCTGCTCCCGGAGGGCCGCCCGCCCGGCGCCGAAGGGCACGTCCTCGGCGGCGGCCTGCAGCGGGGCCGGCCCCGGCGACTGCCTGCCCCTGGGACGTCTGCGTCCGCCGCCGGGACCGCCGGGTGGAAAATGAACCCCGCTCCCGCGCCTCCGCCGCCGGGGCAGCAGGTGATCCACGTCACGCAGGACCTGGACACGGAGCTGGAGGCGCTTTTCAACGCGGTCATGAACCCCAAGCCCAGCTCCTGGAGGAAGAAGATTCTGCCCGAGTCCTTCTTCAAGGAGCCCGACTCGGGCTCGCACTCGCGGCAGTCGAGCACGGACTCGGGCGGCCCCCCGCCGCGGCCCGCCGCCGCGCAGCACGTCCGCTCCCACTCCTCGCCCGCCTCGCTCGTGGGCTCGGGCGCGGCGCAGCAGCACGCGCACCTCCGCCAGCGCTCCTACGACGTGACGGACGAGCTGCCGCTGCCGCCCGGCTGGGAGATGGCGCTCACGCACACGGGACAGCGGTACTTCCTCAAGTGAGTGGGGCGGCTGCGGGGGCGCTGGCGGGGAGCGCGGCCGGAGCTCCTGCGCTCGGCGGTGGCTGCCGCCCCGGGGCGGACGCGGGGTCCTGGGTCGGAGGGCTGGTTGCTGTGGCCTGGGCCGCACCGGGGGAGGGCTGTCGGTCTAGTTGCACGCCGGCCGGCCGNGGCGCCCGAGGTGGGGGGGAGGCAGCGCCGTGAGGCGGGCGCGGCGGGGGACGCTGAGGCTTTCCAAGTCTGAGGTGGATGCGAAAGCCGCGGGGGGAAACTCCTTCCCACCTCACCTGTGGGAAGAGGACGAGCGCCGTGAAGCGAGTCGCCGGGCGCGGGCTGGAGGNCGGCTGCGGGGGCGCTGGCGGGGAGCGCGGCCGGAGCTCCTGCGCTCGGCGGTGGCTGCCGCCCCGGGGCGGACGCGGGGTCCTGGGTCGGAGGGCTGGTTGCTGTGGCCTGGGCCGCACCGGGGGAGGGCTGTCGGTCTAGTTGCACGCCGGCCGGCCGGGGCGAGCGCGGGGGTAGGGGGGTCGTCGTGCCGGCCGGACGCGAGCTGCGCCGTAAGGCGGAGGGGCGGTGAGGGACGCCTGGGGCGGGNGCGGGCTGGAGGGCTGCTCCCGGAGCCGGGGGTAGAAGCCCTGCCTGTAAGCTGTCGGTTCCGTATTGCTTTTCTGCTTGGCCACACGTCCAAGATTCATAAACTAATTTTTTACAAATAAGTTTAATAGCAGTTGTTCCAGGGAGTTTTCCAGAATGTGGGAGCAGGACACGCTGTGTCTGTGACCTGTTGGAGGTAAAGTAGGCTGGGGATGGGGGAACTCCATAACGCGGGCTCCCAGGTCTCCAGTCCAGGCTTTAACTGCGAAACTGCCGCGTTCGTATCGTGGGTGGCTTTTCACAAATGGAATGCGCTGCTGCAGTACAAGTGTGTATTATATTTATAGCATCCATATCTTTAGGGACATGGGAGGAGGCTTCCTTATTTTAGGGACAGATTTTGAGAAGTGTGGTAACATAACTGCCCATCCCTTCTGGCCAGTAATTTTGGCCAGAGTGTTTTATTTATGACATTTGGAATTTGATTCAAAGGACTTTAATAGACCTGAAAATATGTAATAACTGTAATATGTGATAAGGCAACAGTGCCTTATTTTGGTAGATTCTGTATCTCTGCTCCAGATTCATTGCAAATTAAGTGGCAATGTATTAACCCGGTAAATATGCGGTGACAAAATGTTTACTAATGAAATAAAACATTTACTGATGAAGCATCTACCTAAGGATATTGAGGGACTTAAACTGCCAGGGCTACAGGAGATCGTTTACTCATTTACTACAGCCTTCTCAGTCAGAAGAGTAGTATCTTGGCTTCACACTCAGCCGTGTGTGTCTCTGTTCAGCCATAATAAATGGCATATAGACAATGCACAAGGGGAAAGATAGAGAATGTTTACTGTCTAGAAAAACGAATAAAAGCATAGTTTACATGATTCTATAGTGATTTCCTTGCCTTGTGGCTTTGGAATCTTCAAAGGATTACTCAAGAGCCCAGTCTTCAAATTACTCTGCACGGAGTTTAGATTTTTGCCTCTTGTCACGCTCTCAGTTACTAGCAAAGCACAATTTTCTGCCATTTTGTATGTTACTGAATGTGGTTTGTAATACTGGGTGGTCATGTACCAGAGTCCAAACTTAAGAGTTTTTTATTAATCTGATTTATCATCTGAATGGGAAGATCTTGTTGCTCTGCACTTTGCATGTGTTTTTCATAATAGAACAGGACAGAGAAGCAGCAGCTGACTGATGGAAGCACAGATCATTCATAAATAAATATTTTATATGAATTCTTGCTAGGGCTTGGCCAGCAGGTGTTTTCAGATACCTCTGGCTAAAAATTTCATAACATAATCTTTGTCTGCTCTTTGGTTTTTGACTAATATCAAAACGAGCTCATGTGGTTTCACCTTCCTGTCACACATTTCTGACATAGAGATAAGTTTTCCAAGTTGATGGATTCTTGTTGCTTAGGCCAAAAATGCAAGACCTTTATTAAAAAAAAGCATAGATAAAAACCCAAAGTGTCTTTAATTTTTCCAAATCCTGTCAACAGTAATATTCTGATTAACAACATCCTTTTGTAACATAAAATAAAATTTTCATTGTGTATATAATTTGTTACCTAATTTAGTCTTTGTTTTGTTTCCCCAGTTTCTTTAATCCAACAGAACTTTTATCATTTCTATAAAAAATAATTGCAATAATGTATTTCTTTTTACCTATAATGTATTTCTTTATACCTCAATGCTTTTGGGAGTAATACTTAGCTATAAAATGATCACATATGAATTATATTTTATTATTATTACAAATGGTGTAATGTTTTTCAGGTGAAAATAGAATTTTCTGCAGAAATTTAAGGTTGTTTTTGGAAAGCAGCATTTAAAACTACAGAAAGCAGCATTTAAAACTATGCGCAATAATATATAGGGTTCAAGTCAGATGATGTGCTTGAAAATCTATTTGGTCAAACCAGGCATACAAAGTTACATTTTTCTATATTCGAGGCAAAAAAAGGTTGCCATTTCTTTCTAGGCTAATGATAAAGATTTGTTTATAGTCATTAGCAAAAGAAAATCGAGATGCAAATTAAGAGTAAATAGCTAAATTAGGTCTTGTTAAAGCCTTTATTATCTGTTGAAGTTTAGAATGGAATTTGTTGTATTTAAACACATTTTCAAGAATTATTAAACAAAAGTAGTGATGGGAGTTTCAGTGAACAGTGAGCTAACCTTGGTGACAGGGAACCAGCTATAACTTGAAGCAATTGCACTCCGGCATGTCAGTTCCTGCAGAAATTTTCTGGCTGTGACTGGAAGAAACATAAGTAGCCTGGGGACCACTCCACCCTGTAATTAAATACCAAACCGCAGAAGTGGGGGATGGAAAACAGACTAATGAACACACACTTACAGCAGTGTTATCTAAAGCATTTTTCTGTGTGTGCATGTGTGGAAAAAAATTTAAGTGTGATTTATTTCTGATAAAAAGGGTTTCTGGAAAGACAGGCGAACTGCCTTGTGTAGCTCTTATGTTGGTAAGTGGGAATATCAGTTGCATATCGATACACATGCTGAGCTGTGTACACATATTCTGTAAAAAGAATTTTTCAAGTATTGCTTTCCACTGATTTGTTTTTAGGTGGTACAGCCTCATATTTCAAATGAAGACTAAGTTTTTAATGTTTTCTCAGTGTGTGTACAGTGCTTCTTGGTCAGACTCTGATTTCATTCCAGAAAGTAATCGGAATATAGAGAGTACGGTGTTTGCACTGAACAGATTTGTGAAACTGTTCCCACTGTTATCTTTATCACACTGTGTTTTTTAAAATATTACAGTGAACATTTGCCATACCAGGACATATTTGCCAATCAATCCTGCTCAAGGGGAAAGAAGTCTAATTACTTTCAATATTTGATTTACTTGACATGTTCAAATTTTTTCCTACTGGTTTCTGTTGGTGGAGAAGCTTGATTTAACACATGATCAGTTTTATATTACTGAGCGTGTTCAGCAGTACAACAGGAGAAGAAAAGTAATGTAAATACTATGAAAATACTTTTTTTCTGAAAATGACAAAACAAATAATACAAGGCAGTTGAAGTGCTCAAATGATTTCCATATATAGCCTTTTCCTGAAAGCCATTTGTATTAATTCTGTAGGGATTGTTACTATTTTATATTGATGTTGTGCTTGGTGCTGTAGAGTATTCATAATAGAGATACTTTCCTGCCTCAGGAATGTAGTTACACAACTAGAAATCGAGGAGGAGATGGACAACGCATGAGACAATTACTCTTAGGTTCTGATAAAAGCGTGGAAAACGCTAGCACCTTTGTACGACACTTTCGCAGTATTGTTCCACAGTTACGACCACAATTACTCATGGACATGATGCATACCCTGTAAGGTGGGGCTTACATCGATGTAGCTTTCTTTGGTCCTTGTAGAAAAATGGTGCAAAGCAAGAGGCCATGCCTCCTTGCTGTTTTTGGTGTCATGCATTAGAAAGAGACATTTACAGAAGCATGCGGCTTTTGGATCATTTAATCTACACCTTAAGGGGTTTGTTTTGTTCCCCATCTCCAGTGGTTATTCGTGTGGGAATTAGCGCCTGAACTGCTCCCCTTGCCAGTGTCCCTTTATTAAAAATAAGTTTTATAATGTGCAAGAAGATACTGAGATATGTTACTACTAATGACTTTTATCTGGAATTCGTGTATTAAAGAGTTCCTAACAGACAGGAAAGCTGTGATACAATACCAAAGTTTAACTGATGGAAATTCAACTATAGCTCACCTTTGTAACTCATTTTAGAGATGCTTAGAAAGTTCTGAGATCAGAATGTACACATCAAAACCAAATTTGCAAGCTGTGATTGACAGCATTAGAGGTTTATCTGATTGCTCTTTTAACTGGAGTCTGTAGTTCAAATGCTATTTTAATGATAATGTTATAAATCCAGAGAACTTCCTTAACTTTTGTGCAAATAAGTATTGGTTTTTATCTTCCTGCTTCCTGGGATCGACATGATGCGTGGAGTAATTTCAGCATCTTGATTCTGTGACTGGGCCAGATCTCATTTTGGCAAAACTTGAGTGATTGGGCTTTGTCTAAGGGACCTCTAGTGTAATCAAATAGGAGAGTCGATCAGCACATGAACTCCTCAGACATATGCAGTTAGGTCATCTAATTCCTACAAATGAAAATATGAAATACATGAAATACAAAAATAGGAAAAATAATTTTAGGACTAGAAATAAATTGTTATATTTCCTTGATTTAATAATCTTTGGTACTATGTATAAGCAAGAAAAACAATGGAATTTCAAAGTTGTCTGTCAAAACAGAGAGTTAGTTGAGTTTGTGAGTTAGTTTATTGCAAATATCAGGCCTTGATAGAATTTTTGCCCAATTGCGGACAGAACAAGAATTTCAGAAATTGACCTTATACATTGTTCAGGAATAACTGTTTTATTTCGGTACAAAATATTGTCTACATTTCTGGTAGGGGAGAGTTATCTATATAAATTTGAATATGCTCCCAAAATTAGGTGTGTAAGTTTTAAAGTACAGCAGAAACGATAGAATTGGTAATCACAAGAGTATTTAATAAGTTCTATTAAAGAATGGTCAATATTGAAATTTATTATTGGGACATACTAATAAAAGCCATAGGCACTGAATTCTTTGTATTTTTCTGTAGCTTACATTTTAATAATTGTTGGACTATGATAATTATTTACCCAAATTATATTTTTAATAGGAAGTTAAGAGCAAGTTTATGCATTCATTTGCTGATAGTAGTTTACAAATAATATCTTCAGATGAATTTTCATAGAATCAGAGCATGGTTTGGGTTGGAAAGAACCTTTAAAGACCATCTAGCCCAACCCCGCTGCCGTGGGCAGGCACATCTTTCACTAGGTCAGTTGCCCAACGCCCCGTCCAACCTGACCTTGAACACTTCCAATGATGAGGCATCCACAGCTTCTCTGGGCAACCTGTTTCAGTGTTCTAAAACTTCATGCTTTCAAACTAAATGGTAAAACACCAGGTGGCCTAGTAGTTTATGGAAACAGCTTTGTAGTTTAATACGCAAATTTTAAAAAATCAGAATGTCAGAAATATTTTTAATGTAACTTTATAATGGACCGCATTTTGGTTCATGGGCTTAAAATTTTGGTTTTGGATTAACATGCTTTTTTTAGAGGTAACTGCTTTTGTTGCCAAAGGCACATGAATGTGTCAGGCATGCAGATTTAGTTACAACAACAATGGCCTTATAGCAGAAATCCAGTGATATGTTAAAAACTATTTTTAGGGTCTTTGGATGGTCCTGTTCAGATCTGGGTCACATCTTATTGAACAATAGGTATCTATTTTAGATCTTGACTGAAGAGAGCTGGTGAAAGGAGCAGAACGTGGAGTTCTAAGTTATTCTGTTGCAGACCGACTACAGATCTGCTGTGGCTGGAGCGATAGATTGTGTTTATTGACACTGGTTGTAAATGGTCTATTTAACTAAGTCTGCTTTGAGTACTAACAGTAAGATCTGCCAGGCTTAAGCTTACAATTTACAGTGAAGTGGAAAAAAGTTATTCATATGTTTATTTAACTTTGTGGAAATTAAAGTTTTTCTTCCCATTGACAATAATAAATATTTGGAATAGGTTACTTTAAAATCAAACTGATTCTCTGGAGGAAATTTTGACCTGGATAGACAAATAACTTCTTTTGATATAAGTTTGTAAAGCATAGCTGAAAAGAAAAATTAAGCTAATTTCTGTGTTGGCATTGGAGTCCCTCTTAGATCTTTGGTGCTTTTTTTAAGTTTTTGAGCTACATTTTTCCCCTGAATTTGGTAGTAGGAGCGCTACAGAGTTTCTGATGAAAGCTAATAATTACTCATTTTCTGGTCCAAGATGGCATCTTTTCGTGGTCAATAGCCTATTTTCTTAGAATCTAAAATTGTGTCACCTGTGGTGCTTAATAAAATTTGGTGGTTAATACGGTGCTTAAAATGTGGTGCTGAATAAAATCTGAGGACGAAGGCCGATCTAGAGTAAAATTGCTTCGAGGGCACATTTGATTTACAGGATGTGATCCGATTCCCTCTCTTGTTGGCTTTTCTGAGTTAGGATACAAGCTACATTTTTGACTTAGCTGTAAAGTGTCAGTGAAGAGAGCTTTAAGCAAGACTACACTGACCCTAGAAGTGTTACCAAGAAGGGTTTCCTTTGAGGAAATATTTAAGAAACTTATTGTAAAGAGATGTCTAGACACAAAACTTGTGCTAAATTTAGGTGTATGCACTTCTAAATGATTTAAGGAAATCAATGACAACCCTGCTATACATGGTATTGTGTTAATATAAAATTTGATATATTGGACTGATGTACACTTTTAAGCTAAAAAATGAATAATGTGCATGCAGAATTGCATTGGTTTAATGAAATTTGTCTTAAATTAATCCTTTCATCTTAGTGTTAAATCCAAAGTCCAGGACTGTTTGTGCATTGATGGATGACAACTGTCATGCATCCATCTCATGATATAAGCTGAAAATACAATTGCTTTATGCATTGATCATTAGAAAAGAATATCAATTAGCATACTTTTAGAAAGATGTGTATAGAATAGATACAGATGTTAATTAAGAATGCTACCGTGAAAACCAGATGTTTTTTCTGGAACCATCTGAAAAGGTATTGTCTTTACTAATGGTTTGGGTTGCTCAAAGAAAGAAAAATGAACAGTAGGTCTATTTTTATAATTTTTGTGAGCTGCTGTAGTCAACATCTAAAAGATGGTCTGCCTGACCATCTTGACTCCATAATTGGTAAATGACAGTATGCAGAGCTGTCTGCTCCGAAGTTGATGAATGTGTCCAACTTTTGAACAGGTTTGACAACGTAGAATCGGTAAAGTCTGTCCTTTCCAGCTTTTTACTGTTCACTCCTTCAAATCATGTTGGAAGAGTCAGTGGTTAGGCTTTGACTTGTTTCCTGTTTGGATGCTTTGGATGAAGCTGAAAATTGGTTTTATCCATAATTCTGTCTCCTTGATTAAGGAGGTTATTACAGGACAAGAGCTTCTTTGTAACAGCATGTTTAGTTCTCTGGGGCCTAGCGTGACTAGCAGATACAAATTGTATGGAAGCAATTAAATCCAAAGAAAATGTCATGTGTGCTGAATTTCAACATACAAACTTGTGGCATTTTCCCCCTTCATTTTAGAGAGAGAGAGGTCAGAGTGATGTGGGGTGGAAGTGGGGGGTTTTTTTGTTTGTTTGGGGATTTTTTTTACATTCATTAAATCAAAGTCCAGACTTAGAGTGAATGGTAATGCCTGTGACTGTTGTATGAACTCTTCAGGAACGTAAAACTTGAGAACATTGCACTCTACTGCAGTATTCCTTACCTGTGACTATTTTTAAGGCAGATGTGACTGAAGCTATAGTGAAGAGACAGATACTTCTCTCTTGCTTAGAGAACTAAACAGAATGTATTGTGTTACAGTGTAAGCACAGCAATAATAGAGCTGCAAGTCCAGACACAGCTTTTCCTGCAGTAACTTGTTTGTCTGCCCATACCCTATGCAACATCTGCTGGCCTCTCACTACTTTCTTGGTCAGAATGCTCCTTTTTGTTCATTGGGTATTGATTTGTCCCTAATCCTTTTTGGGTTTAATATTCTGATAGTCCTTCAGGTTTGTGAATAGAAGGACACTTCCATGGTATATTTGAGTTTTTCCCTGTACCACAAGTAATCCTTTTTTTTCTACCTTTGATCAATTTTCCTAGTCTTATCTACTGTTGGTGTTTTTATTGAATGTTCTACATTCCTATTTTTCAATGATTGATTGGTGAGCAATGGTGTAAGCATCACAAAATGAAGGAAAGTCTTCTGTCAAAAAATTCTTAAAGGTTGTATTAAAGTGTATTGTGTTTCTGAAATAAAAAATTGTATTTGAACTGTGAGATTTCTGTTTTGGTGAGATTCTTGAAGGCCACTAGCAGACTTAAATTCTGTGTGGTGGTTTGTTTTTTTTTTTCTTCAAAGTTGTTCTCAAAACTTCTTGATTGACGTGTTTTCTTAGCTTCACCTTCACTGTGAAGCCCCTCAATATAGCAGCATCAGAGAAGGAAGTACGAGTCGTTGGGAAGCTGACCTAGGTTGAAGGAAACAGCAGTGCGGTTCCTGTTGTGCTGCAGTGTGACTCTTAGGAAATCGTGTAATCTCTCTGTGCCTTCATTTGTGCTATGTAAAAGTAGAAGAATACGTTTTCTCACTTTCTAGTAGCTCCTGTGAAATAACGTGTTAAAGATTGAGGCACTAGCCCGAAACTCAGAAGTATCTATAGCGATGTTGATAATGCAGGGCATATGCATTAAGAACTGATCAGCGTCTGTTCTTGTCTGTGAAAAATTTCTGTGTATTGAAGCAGATAGTGTACAGGAAGAAACACTAAATTTTTGCTCCGTGGAATGTAAGCTTACATTCTTTTGCAGTGTTACCGTTCTAAGTGGATACAAAGCTTGTGTTTCTATAGGGCACCTCAGACTTCACCCACCAGAATATTGTAGTGCAGTCATTGGTGATTCTTGACCATTCTACCAGCAGCAGGAGTTTAAAAATCCCTGGAGAAGACTGCAGATTGCTCTTCGATATCCTTCTCCTGTGGACTTGATTACAAAAACTAAGTACAGTTTGTGCAAACTACAGCAACACCCCAAACATGTTTGGAAGTAGAACAAAATTTTTCATTGGAGCAAACTTCACGGATGTAAGAGGAAGGAGGCTTGCCCAACTGGAGTTTGTTAGATTTACAGACCGTATTTTCAAAGGTTTCTACCTGATAAAACATTTGGGGATGTGGGTTTGGAGTCTCCTTTTTTAAAAAGGAAGAAAGAAAAAGAACAAAACCAAGCTGCTTTGTGTCATTTGTTTGCCTGAGCAGCCTTTTGTACACATTAAGGTGCAAATGCAAAGGTTGTTTTCAGATTTTTCTCAAAATACAGTATTTTCAAAAGCTTCAGGAATAAAAGTAATTACCACTTGAGAAAGGCTTTTGATTGTCTGCTTAGTTGGACAGTTTGGACAAAAGTAGCTTTTCTAATCTTAACATCCATTCTGTGTGATTTCTTTTAGAGCCACGTAGGAAGTTACATTGTGTGGATAAACTTCTCTGCAGACTCTTGCCAGTGCCATTATTCACCTAGGTTAGATATCTGGGGACTCAAACAAAGCAGGCTTTGCATCAGTAAATGAGTACAGCCTGCACTATGTGGTCATCACTGTACAGCTTTGTGGGGAATGTGGTAAAAGGTCAACATTTTTGAGCTTAGAAGAGCAGAATTTGGTGTGGGAGTTCTTCACAAAAGGTTTTTTTTTATTTCACATTTGGTTTTGACACTACGTTTTCCTAGTCATGTTTGTCATTTTACTCATTCTACTGTATATTTAAACAGAAATGTAACTGCTTTTGCCTTGAGAGATTAGGAAAAAATACATTTTTGCAAATGTATATGGCTTAATTGCACAGGCATATGTCAGAAATGAGGATTTGATGTGATGTGAAATTAATGTGAAAATTGTGGACCAGATTTTAATGTTGAATAAACGTGTGTATGTGCAATCTACTACTCCTCTAACAGACCTGGCAGCCCTGCTAGCAGGAGGGGTGTAGTAATGCCAATGATTCTTACCATCCCTTCATACTGCAGAGGATATACCTAATATAATTTTTTGACAGCCATTCCTTCAATGAAGACTTTTCCAGTCATGGGATGATCTCACAGATGCTGCCATCACTGTCTCTCAGCCCTGATATCACCCAAATGGTAGATTATAATTTTAGACAAAACTAATTTTTATTAGAGGTGGCAGAGGGTTGTGTTTCTTTATTCATATTTTATATTTGGCATTTTGATTTTTATCTGCTACTGAAAGACTTTATGGCAGTGGAGAAGCAATGAAATTATGCCATTGTAAGAGAGTGGACAATGTAAAATTGAATAAAGAGATTTCTGGTGAGATTATTTACAACTTATTGAAAGTGGGACATTAAATGATTGCTATTTAAGAGAAATTAAGGTTTTGCTAAAGATACAGCACTGAGGGTACCAAGATGAGGCAAAAGTTTACTTTTCAAGGTTTTTCCCTTTGGAATTTCTCTTTTTAGTACCAAAAGTAATGATTATTTTTTCCTGCAAACAGCTGAAGTAAAGGGATTTGTGTACTGATGTGTACAGTAGTTGTTCCAGCATGGAGACCTCTTAGCTAGGACTTTCACCAGATGTGCTTGGCTTTTGATGTTAATTAAAAGAACCCTATTGACATGATGAATAAGCTGATTTTGTTCACTGATGCCTCCATTTGTCTCCCCCAGCCACAGCATATTGTTAAATAACTCCTATTCAACAATGACTTGAATGTAGGTTTTTTCCCCTGGATTCTATCTTGTTACGAGAAGAAATAATTCTGTTCTTAGCACGTTGTAATAGTTCTTCCCTCAAAATTTTACTTTTGTGGGGTTTTTTATTCCTCAGATTTCCAGTGGATTTTTTTCCAGAGGTGGAACATTTAAACACAACAAGTACACAGGCAACAAATGTACAGTTTCTTCTTTGGAGTATCTTTGTGAGAACGGCATTCTTATTTTAGGATAGGCAAAGTACTTTATATGATGGAGCTATAATAATTAATGTAGTTATTTTAGGCTCGGTTATTTTCCTAAATTTATTAAATAAGTAAGTAGCCCATTAAGAGGTACACCATTGGAAAACATGCTCTAATTGATTCTACCTGATTTTGCTTTAAACAGAATTAATTATTTTGGACTTCTTATGAACAAAAGAAAGAATAAAAATAGAAGGAAAAGGAGCTAAAATTTGTGTAGAAGTTTACTTTTCAGGTTCCAGAGCAAATACCAATCTAGTGTTGATAGAAGTAGTATATGGAGTGTGGACATCTTGAAACAGTAGTACAAGAATGTAGAGGGGTTTATAGCTGACCATGGGCTTGGAGCCTGCAACACCTTGGAAGTGCACCTGCAGGTTATAGGGCCAATTATCGTGCTGCTTTTGGGTGAAGAAAACTTTAAAATTGTCAAAATATAGGCTGCTGTATTACTTCAATGAAAACTAGTAAGAAGGAGAATGCTTCAGTAGCTAGTTAGTCTGAATAACTTGAATTGCTGGCCCCAAGAGTAATTGTCCAAGTTGTGACCATGTACATGTCTTTCCCATTCAAATTCTGTAAGTGGTGTAAAATTACTGAACTGTCAGGGCTTTTTAACTGCGATTTCTCTGACTGGAAAGACAACTGCTTTTGAAACAGAAATAATGAAAATGGCATGTAAATTCCATATTTAAAATTAGCATAGTATCATCAGAAATTATGACATACAGCTGCATGTTCTCGTGTTGCGGGTTTTTTTTGGGGAGGGGAGCATCCACCAGGCACTGATGGCAGTGCTAGGACAAGAAGAGATTTAAAGCTGAGTTTACTCTAATGAGATGGAAAGTATCACCCAACTTCAAGTGAGCAGTTGGGGCCTTTACAACTCCCCCCCCCCAAAAAAGTTTAGACCAAAAGTTTGCAAAAATGTTGAGAGTTAAGTTTTTTCATGTAAGCAAATTACAGGAGAGTTTTATCAACCTTGTTTGTTTGTGACAGTATGAAAAACCCTCATGTTCTTGAGAATGGGAAATCTGAATCATTAACACTTCAACAGTTTTGCCAAAATTTTTTTGCCATGGGGCTGCTTAATATAAATTTTGGTTTACAGTGACTGTTATGTAGAAGCATAGAGTGTAGTAGGAATCTAGTCTAGTCCTCTTCTATTAGAGACAACTCCTTCATATAATCCACTTTACATTTCTTAAAAACTTCGTAACTTTTTTTGACCCTGCTCTTCCTGTTAAGACAGTTGCAGAAACTTCTCCGTTAGGCAGAAATCTTGTTTTAATATCCTGCCTTCTACAGTGTCTAATGAGAATATTACAATAGGAATACATTTGTAGGCTTCTGTATCCATCTACTGTAATTCAGTGAACAGTAACTTCACAAATTACTTTGCAATTCTAGTCCATAAATTGTAAAGAAGAGGATAGCTCTTGGCATTAACCATGCCAATACTCACACAGATCTATGGAGAAACATTATTTTAAGCAGTCGTCTGCAGTGACTGTATGATTCACATTGTTATGTTTATTTTCTTTCCATGGTAAATTTGCTCTAAGGACAGAGGGATGATCTAACTTTGATTCCTTACATTCTGTTTAATTATATCAACAGCTAGATCTACCATCTCTTGTGAATTATTTGACAGTAATTGACTTGACTTGCCATGATGTTCCATTGCCAAACATTTGGATGAAGTTTCATGCTGCTGTGACAGGTCACCGTTTTGTCTTGCAGTGTGGAAATGTATGAACAGTCAATGGCACCAGAAGTGGTTTCAGGTGCTATATATTCCAGAAAGCAACTCTTGCATGATCTGGGGTTGTGCTAGCTAAAAGGAGTAATCCTATTCATGTCTGATGGTCTGCTTTTTAAAAAACACCTCAGACTTAAGAGACCCACTAGATTATCATATGGAGACTCTTGTGTTGATTTTCTTGTCAAATAATTGCCAAAACTTAGGCATTGTAATTGATTCCAATATTTGGTGCAGTATATTTATAGTCAAATAGTTCTCAAAAGATACATGAAATTTTGAGGTTTTGACATGCTGTTTTTTAGCAGTTATCACAGATAGAATCATAGAATGGTTTGGGTTGGAAGGGACCTTAAAGATCATCTAGTTCCAACTCCCCTGCCATGGACAGAGATACCTTCCACTAGACCAGGTTGCTCAAAGCCCCATCCAACCTGGCCTTGAACACTTCCAATGATGGGGCATCCACAGCTTCTCTGGGCAACCTGTTCCAGTGTCTCACCACCCTCATAGTGAAGAATTTCTTCCTTATATCTCATCTAAATCTATACTCTTTCAGTTTAAAGGCCTTGTCTATCGTTACATGCCCTTGTAAAAATTCCCTCTCCAGCTTTCTTGTAGGCCCCCTTCAGGTACTGGAAGGCCGCAATAAGGTATCCCCGGAGTCTTCTTTTCTCCGGGCTGAACGACCCCAACCCTTTCATCCTGTTTTCACAGGGGAGGTGCTCCAGCCTTCTGATCATCTTCGTGGCCCTCCTCTGGACTCGCTCCAACAGGTCCATGTCCTTTGTACATTGAGGGCCCCAGAGCTGGACACAGTACTGCAGGTGGGGTCTCACAAGAGCAGAGTAGAGGGGGAGACCCACCTCCCACGTCCTGCTGGTCACGCTTCTTTTGATGCAGCCCAGGATACGGTTGGCCTTCTGGGCTGCGAGCGCACATTGCCAGGTCAACATGACCATCAACCAACACCCCCAAATCTTTCTCTTCAGGGCTGCTCTCAATCCATTCTCCACCCAGCCTGTATTTGTGCTTGGGATTGCCCCGACCCATGTGCAGGACCTTGCACTTGGCCTTGTTGAACTTCATGAGGTTCGCATGGGTCCACGTCTCAAGCCTGTCAGGGTCCCGCTAGATGGCATCCCTTTCCTCCAGTGCGTCGACTATACCACACAGCTTGGTGTCATCAGCAAACTTGCTGAGGGGGCGCTCAACCCCACTGTCCACATCACCGACAAAGATGTTAAACAGCGCTGGTCCCAATACCAACCCCTGAGGAACACCACTCATCAGTGGTCTCCACTTGGACATTGAGCTATTGACCGCAACTCTTTGAGTGCGACCATCCAGCCAATTCCTTATCCACCGAGTGGTCCATCCGTCAAGTTCATGTGTCTCCAATTTAGAGACAAGGATGTCGTGCGGGACAGTATCAAATGCTTTGCACAAGTCGGGGTAGATGGATGTCGGTTGCTCTTCCTTTATCCACCAACGCTGTAACTCCATCGTAGAAGGCCACCAGATTTGTCAGGCACAATTCGCCCTCAGTGAAGCCTGCTCTTTCTTGTAACAGAGTATAAAAGGTGAAAGAGAAGCATAAGCTTCCATATAAAACAAATGGGGATGCAATTAAGACACAGGAGCAATGTCAGTTTCCATTTTGTGCTACTTTTCCTGTAGATACAGTCATGTGCTTGCATTTATTTGAGTAGTTTTGGGGTACTGTCTGGTTTGCTTTACTAAAAGCATGCCTTTTGCTGAGGATATTGTCTCATGAACATTTCCTTTTTCTGTCAGGATGGCCTTTACTAGAACAATATTTTTCAGTAGTCTTTTATCTTGGAGAAACAAATGTCTGATTCATTTTTCTAGAAAAAACAGGAAGCTGTAAAGAGGACAGGCTGAAAAAGAAATGCATACTATTACTTACAATTTAATTTAAAGAGGTATAAAGCAAACTGGAAGTAACTCTTTGTTAGATACTGAGGGGATATTACAGTTTTACTGTTTTCCTCATATTATCTGAACCTCATGTGAAGAATAATTTAAGATGAGCTTGTTAAAAAACAAAACCAAAAATCCACCTACACATATGAAAACCTCAAATTAAAGTAGCTTCAGCACAGCAGCATGCATTTTGAAAACATCCAGTCTGTGTGCATTTGTGAGCTATGTTACCTATCACAATGTTCAGTACTGCTGCTGCACTATGGCTGATTCAGATTCAGACTATAACTAAGTGCTTTTGAAAACAAGAGAAAATACCAAATGGGGAAATTTGAATTGAAAGTGCTTTCTGGCCTGTATGAGTTTGAGATTTTTTTGAAATGGAATTACATGATTAATGGACAAAATGTTCCAATTAATTTTAGTAGACTGAAAAAAACCTGCTTATTAATAATCACATTTCTAAGCATGGCTCTTTTTGCTATAGAAATGATTAATCCTAAAGGCAAATTCTTCTCAGATTTGCATGCAGATCTGTTATTCTGGCTTTCCGGTATGCTGGAAATACCCATGGACATTTTGCACCTTTAAAAAGCAGAATGACTGCATGCTAAAAGGAAAGTGGAGTATTAAAAATAACATACCACAGTAACCACTGCAGTAGGATGATGATTCTAAGTATATGCAATCCCAAGCAATAACTAAGTGATGAGGTGTTGATACTTCGGTGTATCACTGGTACTAGTCTTGTACTTACCTTGCTGCATAACCTGGTCCTCCACTTCCGTACCTTTGTTACTATTCTTTTTCCTTGGGGGCAATAGTCTACACAACACTTACTGTTGCAGTGTATGTTGGTGAAAAATTATTCCCGTAACACAAACATTGCTAAAGATTAGGCCTTCATGTTATAATACCTATGACAGTGGAAGGAAGCTTGGAAATTTAACGGGAATGCTTCCTAAGAAAAAGAAAAGTGAAGTTAAAAAACTTGTGTTATTCTCATGCTTTTGCCCTCTGACAGATACAAGATGAACTCCCTAAAAACTGTAATGAAATAGCTGTATTGAAAATAAGTGAAGTTCAGTTTTTGCTTCTGCAGATAAGTAAAATACTCTGTGTAAAGATTATTGTGACTTGGACTTTAAGGAGTGCTTGCAAAGGGCAGAACCATCAGAAATTAATCTGACCCTGTGTAGCTGAAGTCTCTGCCTTTGAGGTAGTGCTGGGAGAAAACTGTAGATTTATATCCAAATGAGGAGCGGTGCCACTTGGTTCACATCCTTGGAGATTCATTGCACAAAACAATTCAAAAATATTTCATAGTTTGCAACTGCCAACAACCTGCTTGACTGGTACCAGCTCAACTCTCTCAGGCATCTTGATCTCAAGTTCAAAAATTGCTTTTAGGCTTTTGATGGCAGAACACAAATTTTCTCATAGTAAATAAATTTGGCTATTTTGAAGTATTATTTTTTTCTTGTACTGTACTCAGAACAGCAGGGAAGAAAAAAAAGTCTTAACTAAAATTCCTCTTGGGGCCATGTGGAAAGAGCATATCACTGCAAAAATTCCACCCGATACAGACATGACATTTGTCCTGACTTTGTGCATGTCAGTGTTGCAGCTTGCCTTTTTAGATAGCGTTTTAGATACTGGCAGGAGGGAAATGTTTTCTAGTTGGTCAGTGTCTAGCCTTTTTATAAAAAAACCAAGTTGCAAAGGTTGCTTTTGGCATTTTACCTTAGGCTCTTTGAGACAGAGCCATGCCAGTCTTTAATTTTAATGGGTACCTGAAATTTTACATAAACGGCAGTTTAAAAAAAAAAAAAAGTTAACTGCTGAGAGATTGCCGTTTACAAATGACTCATTGCTTTGAGTCATTTGAATGAGTATTCCTTTGATAGTGTAATTCCAGATGGGATATGCAAGAGTCTTGACCTGTCAGATCATCTCTGCTAGACCTAAATAAATCCTGCAAACTCTTCCTTTATACTGAATTATTATTTTTAAAAACATTTATTTTATTTCAACTTAAAATCCTGGTAAGATCACCTCAGAGTAAAGCACTTAAATACAGGTATTTCAAAATAAAGATAAAAAGCTTACTGATTTGGTTTAATTCTAAGACAATTTGGATTTTACAGGGCAAAATTTTGCTTTCATGAATCTTAAAGAAGAAATACACAATGCACACCACATGTAGGATTGTTAAATTGTATGGTGAGTTGCTTTGAAAGAAAGAGCTACCTGTGAGTTTTATTCCAAAAGAGGGCTTTTGTGAAAAAAGTGCCTGTGTGTTTTAATGCAATCTGCATGCACAAAGTAGGCAATAGAAGTACTATTTTTCACTATTTGATATAAAGAGTTTTGTCTTTAATTCATGTGTTTGGAATTTTTAAAAAAATTTGAGTGGTAATGAAGATTAATAGCAAACATTTTAAATAAGCATAAGAAGTTGATGCCAAGACTGTCTTTTAATATATTTTGTAATGTATTATTAGTCCAATGTGAAAAAAGTTCTGATATATTTTAGCATATTGGTTTCCAGTGGTTGAAACAGGACTGAGAGCTAGCTGATCCATGTTCCATTTCAGTCCATCATTGCATGATGATTGAATACAACATTTGGTCTCTACTTCCATACTTTTATTTGTGGTAAGCCAGGAATTTTTAATACTAACTGGGATCTGGAGCTGGTTGAATGTGGCTGAGTCCCAGAGGTATTTAATTGGAAAGTGCTAGGTGAGTGGAATATTATTTATCATTATAACAGACTTACAGGATATTTACAGAACTGTCACTGAAATTGGCGAATATGATTCATTATTTTTACTTTGTAATATTGAGAGTCACCTTTAACAGATCCATTTCTTTGTATCACATCATCTTGGTGAGATCAAAATAGTAGCTTTTTTTGTTGACATGACATTTGTAATTGGTGTAATGATGAGACTGTGTTTTAGTCCTTAATCTGTTAGCATTATTAAGATAATTCTACTTAATGCTTATCTGCTTAAAATAATCTAAAGCAAGATGATGATCACTTTAAACATAAGCAAGGCATACATACATGTTCTTCAGTTCACGCAGCTGGTTTGGCCTTTCTTTTCTGTATGAGGTCAAACCTTAGGTATCGGGGCTAATTATGCCACAAAAAGAACTGCAAATTTAAATCCAGAGTTGATAAATGACATACCTTCTGACATGATCGAATGCATATGGAGCCCAGGTTCTTTCTGCTGTTGAATAATACCATTGTTACTAAAAATCTTCAGAATATTTTTCTTGACGTTAGTAAAACATGGAACTGCTAAGATACAAATAATTTCTTTTTGTATGTCAGTGAGAAAGATTTATCCATGAAGAATATTTTAGTTCAAATGCCTTAAATGGGAGCGAGTGAAAGAAGATCCCTTTTCAAAGACATCTACCCACTTTAAATAATTACTGCTTGTGACCTGAACTCTTTACTTACAGAGTGTTTGAATAGTTGACTCATTTATAGCTAACATTTGTAGGAGGGCTGATTCTCAGGCCTCATGAAATGCATCTCTACTGAAATACAATGTGGTGTTTTGTAATTCTTGCAGTGCTAATGATGTAAATGAATACCAATGACAAGGCTTTTCTTGAAGAGGGAGAATGTGAAATTTTCTCATTTGAAACGCCACTTATATTTTTACATACCTTATGTATATCTTTACAAGAAAATTCTGAAGAGCTCACTGAACTTGCAACCTAGAAGATTTCTGTTTGATTGTATTTAATTGTTAAACTTTTTGTTTAACTTATTTGTTGATCTTATTGTTAGCAGTCACATTACTGTTAACTGGTAGCTTCTCTTCAGTGAAAGAACTATTACAGAAGACTTAGGAAATCTCTCTTTTATTGAAAGTTGATAAATAACAGCCATGCTTTTAAGACTACATAATTCAGCAGTGCACTCTCAGTGTTCCTTTAGCTATTGGGAATTGCAGTGCATCTAACAGCTGCACCTCCAAGTGCCCTATTGATTGAGAAGGTACAAGCGTTACTTCTCCAGAGGAAGAAAGTATCATCTTGGATATGCTCTCTGCTTTATCTTGCTGCAGATGAGACTTCTTACTTGCCCTGAAGTCAGTAGATGTCTTGTCATTTGCTTCAGTAGAAATAAGACAGGGGGGTTCAGTAGAATAGCCATGTCTAGATTACATCTTTAATAAAAATATTAAGAATTTGTTTAATGGGTTAATGAGAGTTGGTGGTTTTGGCTCTCGCTAAGCAAAATACTGACTGAAATCAGTTGAAGTGTTGGTTTAAAGTCCATGATATTTGGCACTTGAGAGAAAACAGCTGATCCCTATCTTGAAGGATTTTTCCTTTGTAGAAAGATGAAAGAGAAGTGTAAGTATTGATCAGAAATTGTTTATGTAGCTGCTCACAGACAGATAAAAGTAAACCAGTGCTACCTAATATAGGGGATAATTAATTGATTTCCATAACTGCAGGAGAACACTCTCCAGCTCTTGCTGTGGGGAAGATGCAAGCTGGATGGCTAGCAACTCACTTCATTAGAAAGAGAGGCCAGACATGCATTCTATATGAAAAAGATCAGGGGGACTTGAAATTTGTGTATAGCTTGCAAGCAATTTAGTGCCTGAACAATTACGTCTTCTCAACCCATCTTTCCCGTCCCCCTCCTTTGTCATTCATATTTATAGTAACCAGGCCCATTAACCCCATTTTTCTGTGAAACTTCCTGCTGCTTTATTGGGTCCAGTTTTTACTTCCCTGCGCAACATTATTTTGACCCCTTTATTTTGACAGCTAAAACTGTCTTTAGTTGTGCTCTTGCATGTTATTTCCCTGGCTTGTTGACTCATTCACTATGACGAAAATTTCACAGTTAATAAACATCAAGGTGCTTTACATCATCTCCTCTCGTGTTCTCTTACCTTACTGCACACTATTGAACTTGTTCTGAAGACAGAAATACTGTCTTCTCGTTGGAGTTTCTGTGGTGCCCGTTGGTGAGCTTTGATGAGCTATGGATAGCCTTGTAACCTTTCCTGATCTGTTCAGTCCGTTTCCTAGTTGTGAGAGATTGCCTGTGAAACAATGATTGGATCTGTAGTTTTCCTCCAGCTTTGAGGTTCCAGATGTGTGTCTAGTAAAATAAAAAAGGAATTCATAATCTGGTTGTCTGATTTGTGGGCACAGTCAGGCAACTGTATACTTAAAAATTCCTAATTTAAGGTAACATTTAGTTGTGGGTGACAAAACTGTCTTGTAAATTACAGGCACAAAATAGTGTTTTATTTTTCAGCTGAGTCTTTCAAAGCCAAGCTCTGTAACTGGCTGACCTGCAGGATGTTTAGTAAGTCGAGAGGTTCTCAGCAGAAGCTGTTACATGTAACATTTATTTTACATTGAACATGAAGAAAAGTCTGTTTTGTTTTTTTCCTCCATATGTTCAACTTTAGTAGAAAAACATGCACTTGTCTGTTTTTGAAGATGATGTCTGTAAAACAACTTCGAGTGTAATGTTGTGGGGTTTTGTCTGTGTCTAATGTGTTCATACTTTTAGAGTATTGTTGCAGTGTTTCCAGAGAGCATACAGAAAAGCTTGGGGGGAGCAATGACCATATGGAAATATTAAGTTGTTATTTGTCTCAGGTCATTTATTGACTTTCATGTCTTAGAGTCTGGAAGGTCCAGAGAAGATCAATGGCTTCACACTTGCCCTGGTTCAGGAGTTTGTGGCAGCAGGAAGCTGTTAGAAAAAAACAGCAATTCTGATTTCTTTCCTGTGCTTGTCTGTTTTTATTTATATGCTTTATGTCGACAAATTGGTACATAAGATTGTATTATATGATGCAGTCTGTCTAACGGGAGTTAGCCTAAGTACTGACATTGACTTCAGTGGAAATAACAGCACAATAAAATCCTTGGTAGTAGAAGATACTGTGACATTGGAAAGTAAAAAATAAAGCATGTACAGTCAGTTGAACCCAATAGATGAGTGAGACAAGAGCAGATTTTAAAAGTGTAGAAAATAATTTTTCCCCTCCTTTTTAGTGGTTCAGTTGGCTGCCCCTCAAGTTACTTGTATTCTGCCTCTTGTTCAACTGTTACTTGGTTCCCTCCCTGGTAGGAGCAGAGAGCTGCTCTGCTGTTAGGTCCTCATTCCTGCTACTCATTTTACTAATGGAGATAAGGGGCTAACAAGCCGCTAGACATTGAAGTGGCCTCCCACTCCTCTTGGTCTGGTGTGACCCCTGATGCAGAGGCTGGTTGATGAGACAAGGAAATAGCATCATTTGATTCCCTCTCTGGCTTCATTAAATGCAGGAACAAAGACGACTATCTGTGTCAAGGACAGTAATGTCAGTACCCTCTGACTTCATCAGTGTTGTAGTTGTGGCTTTAGGGGCACGTATCTGATGTGTATCTTGGGTCACAATTCAGTTGTACCCAAAGAAAAAGACTCTGTGATTTTGTTTTAGCTGACAGAAGATGAACTGAAAACAAAAATAGAAGATGATTGTTCTTACCTCTCAGTCAGGTAATAATCGCATTACTTTCATTATTGTAAATTATGAAAGTGCAAACATATGGTTAAATTTTACCAGATAAATTTTTAAATAGAACTGCTTTAATTCCTCTCCTCCTCCAGTATGCCAATAAAACATCATGAATCTTCATTAAGATGACAGAGCTCCTTGCAGGTCAAATCTTAATTTGCATTCTCACAAAGTTTCTTTTGCGTCCTAGTAGTTTTATTTTTGGTCAAGTGTTCATTTTCATTTACTATTTCATTGAATTTGGATATTACAAATTCTTTGCCTTTTTTTTTACGACCATAAAGGGTTTTAAGGCTTTGAACTAAATAAAGTACAGTCTATCAAAAGTATTTACAATGTGAAATTGTAGAGGAGGGCAACAAAGGTGGTGAAAGGAGTAGAGGACATGACTTAGGAGGAGCAGCTACGGTGCTAGGTTTGTGCAGCTTGGAGGAGACCGAGGGCTGACCTCATTGCTGTCTACAGCTTCCTCGTGGGGGGAGCAGAGGGAGGTGCTGATCTCCTCTCCTGGTGTCTGGGGATGGGACGCAAGGGGATGGTGTAAAGCTGTATCAGGGGAAGTTCAGGTTGGATACTAGGAAAAAGGTCTTCACTGAGAGGGTGGTCAAACACTGGAACAAGCTCCCCAGGGAAGTGGTCATGGCCCCAAGCTTGTTGTTCAAGAACCGCTTGGACAACTTTCAGCTACCTGGTTTATCTTTTAGGTTGCCCAGCGTGGAGTCAGGAGTTGGACTTGATGATCCTCGTCGGTCCCTTCCAACTCAGGATATTCTATATTTCTATGAAATAATTCCACATTTATTTAATAAGTCCAATTGAAATACAGGGAGACTGTTTTCCTGGTCTAAAATACTTAATTCCTACTAGCTTTTAAAGATCAGATTTTAGATACTAGATTTTAAATGGTTTATTAGGAAATGAAACAGCATTCTATGACATGCCTTTTTAATGGTTGTTTTTCAGTCAATGTCAACATTTTTTGTAGTTATGGTACTAATACTAAAAAAATAGTCACACCTTTTCTGAGGATAACAAGCCTCTTTCTCTTCCCCCTGCCCCAAAATTATATTTGTTAGCCAGGTTTAATGCGTAGGTTAAACATTACCTGATCAGTCACTCTCTTTTGCATTACTAAATAAATAGGCCTAGGGCCTGCGTCTAAACTGCTAATAATGTAGTTAATATGTTATGCTTCAATAACGCAGCATTGTTCCTTTTAAATACAGCACAGTATATTCCTTTGAGATGTACACAACTTCTCATACTTGTACCAGTAATCCTCAAAAAAGTGTGCACTTATACTTCTAATTGAACAGTGCACCCCATTGTAAATCGGTGAGATGCACCTACATTGTTAAATGTCTGATATTTTTATAAATTATTCTCATCTTAAGGGAAGTCTTGTTTGTCCACATTTGTACTCAAATTTTAAGAAGACAGATTTCCTTTCAGATAGACTACGTTTGATCAGAATATTACTACAGTGTCAGAATTGACAGCAATTCCTTATGTTCAGCTAAATATTACTTGAAATTCTGGCCTCATTTTAAAATTCTCAAATTACATACAGAGAGCACCAGTGGAGAACTGTCACCCTTCCTCAGCTGAGGTCAACTGTCAGCTACCAGACATTGTTTCTTTATTTTGGAAAGGTTTTGTTTGGGCAAAGACTCGGTCTTTTAACCAGATCCTGCTTTTCATCTGTTTTTCATGGCAAAGGATCACATTTCCCAACCATTTGCAAACAGTGACTGTCTGGCAGGATTTCCTGGATACGCAGTAGTTTGAGATTGTAAAAGGCTAACTTTCTGAACTCTAGCGATTAGTATGGTTATTTGTACGGCCTTTTCTTCCATGGGAACTAATCAGCTCATCATATGGAAGGTAGAAATAGGGTCCAAGAAAAATTTGTCTGCTAGCTAATCACCTCCACCATGAATCATTAAAAAAAAAAAAAAAAAAAAAGAAAAGAAGATACCTCCTGACCTTTGTGTACTGAAACTTTCTGAAGAGTTGGAACCAATATTTTGGGAATCAAAGTTTTGTAAGAAGCTCCTGAAAAAGTTAGTTATAACCTGATGGCTCTTTTGTCTAATAGAGTGAGGTACTGAGGACCTCGCAGCACATAACCTATGAGTTAAAGTTGTGTGAGCAGAAGGCAGTGGATTATCAGTTCTGACTGTGAAAAGAACCATTTGTTTTTTAAACTTTTTTCATATATTCTAAACTGACCTTCAAAATTAAAAGCAAGGGGGTAATAAGAACATGTAATCCCACAGACGCTGTGAGAAATTCAGTCATTTTAATTTGTTTCCTGTGAGACAGTTCACCGGAAGAAGTGGCGGGATTTTTCTTGTGTGCATATGCCATATAAGAGATTGAACCCTTTGAAATTTTCCCATGTTCTGAAGGAACCCCAGATCATTACAGATGGGTAATATGGAATAGTAGAGAAGATGTTGATGTTGATGAGAGACAGGTTTTTGTCATTATTTTCATAAAATCCATCAGATGTTTCTTCAAGTCCTGAAAGTGAGGGTGGTTTTTTGAGTATCAGGAGTCCTAATGGATTTCTTCCTAATCTTACAGGGAAGAGGAAAGAGCTATGCTCTATTTTTATTAGCATACGTTGGTTGATTTTGGTTGATTGCTTTACTTTTCCTCACCTTATGAGGACTTACAAAGAGGGCAAAATTCTCTTCTACCTTCTGTCTGTTAAAAAATATGTTTATCTTGAATTGTCTTTTGTCCTTACTGTATTCTCAGTAGTGGTAAAAATGGTTCAAATAGAGGAAGTTAAGATGAAGTCCTGATCCATTCAAGTTCATGGGTGTCTCAGTATGAAGCAGATTTTCTCCCATTGAATTTATTTTATGGAGGAAATGTCAAAGGCATCCTGATACCCTCTTTCTCTGCCCATATTGTCCAGAGTCTTAACTTTTTTCCACTGTATGAATGAGATCTAAAAATTTTGGGTTTGTAGGGTTGGGGGGGGCAGGGCAAGCTGGTTAGTTGGTTGTTTTTTAAATACGTATGGATCCTCCACCACTTTGGCTATAATTGTCTGCAAGAACGTCATCTGTGTATAGTTGCCACTGACCAGCAGGCTAGTTAGTACAGACCCTGGTGAGGGAGGGTTCTCAAACCTTGCAAAAATGCTTGGGCAGTACAACTCTTTCAAGTAATCACATGTCCACATCCTTATATACATATTACACGTTATAAAAGAAATTTAGAAGTGTTTCTTTAACTTCAGACACATAGGTTTGAAAGAATGCTTCTTGTTCTACACCACATAACACTGAAAGGAGAGCAGGGACCAAAAAACAGAATTTGGTGGTTAGATAAGCAGCATGAAGCACAGATTCTTTGTTATCCCTTTAAGTGATTCCATCCTGCTTGTACAAGCATCACTCTCAGTGAAATCAATAGAAGATTTGCTTCCATAAGCAGCACGCAATCTTGTAATGCAACTGTGAGCTGCCCTTTTTTCAGTGTCTGCTTCTTTCATTAAATAAATCTGCAAAATCAAAGTGTGATGTATTGCATCACTGGCAGGTTGGTAAAACTTCAGCACTTACAGTTAACAGTCACAAAGTTGTTCCTGACAATTTTTCAGTAACAAAAAAATTTTCTAAAATACTGGGAGACTTCAGGGGCTTGAAATTTAAAATAATTCTAGCTACCTCATAGCCACTATTGTGGTAGATAAATACACATTCAAAGCAATTTCATTCACCTGAACAGTTATATCTGTGATATAAGGAATGAAGCTTGTTGCCTAAACATTATTTTTAATTTCTTATGTTGTAACTAAATCATAGGAGAAAATGCTTTTGCCAAAGTAATTTTGGCAAACTAGTTAAAGTCTTACTGACAAGATGTAAATCTTGGCCTGAAGAATTAGGGATTTGGGGCTTTGAGGGGAAAAAAAAAAAATTTTGGATCTAGTTTGACTCTGCATGTCTGTTGTGCTGTAGCCATTGGCATTTGTATTAAAGTATAAAGATTGCTGCCTGTAAAGTTCAGAAAGCAGAAGCTATTTTGACTTTTTTTTGAGCTTAATAAATGTACTGACCTGAAAGCTGAGGTTGTGAGAATGATCTCTGAATGAGAGTTGCAGTACCAGGAATTGCTTTGTACAAATGTGTGTATTTTGAGCCAGAGTGCTCAGTTTCCAGTGAAGGAGAATTGTCTGTTTGGGAAATATATTCCTCAAGCCAATTCATGTTATCGTTTGGAAACTCTGACCAAGCAGAAGTGGAAAAAGAGAGCTTGTCATAGGAAAAAGTTAGAACAACTGCTGTGCATTTGTGGAAATTCTAGAGACTATGGTAACACCATTTTGTTTTTTTAACAAAACTGGTCCCTGTATGGTACCAAAACCTGCAGGTAGACAGGATTGCAGATGTGTTTACTTCTGGAGTAGAAAATAATTTATTTCTGCAACAAAAACCTTTTACAAAAGCGTGCTTGAATATATTGCAATGATTTGAAGCTCTTGACAGTTATTCTTCAAATTGCAAAGAGCAAACAGTACATGATGGTCAGTTAAATAGCACAAATAGCAGGGTTTTATTGGTATTATGAGTTCAACCCTATTAATTCTCTGATGAAAAGGTCACCAGTACTAGAAAAAAAATCCCATTTGTTTTATGCACATGCCAAATGTACAATGCTCTGGAAACATTAATGTTGATTTTCTGACAGAAAGCAAAACATGAAATAAAAATCTAGACTGCAAAAGAGAATTCTGGGACCAAATTCTGCAGCAGTGTCATACATTTCTCTGCCTCTGGCCAATGCAGTGGGATACAACTTTTAAAGAGACTTTTTCTATAACTTCACAGGGATTTTATGTCCTGTTTTGTTCTGGGTTGTTTGTCTGTCCTACTATCTGTTCTTGGCTGGGGAGGATTTTGATTATTTCCCGGTAAGGGGATCCTGCGGAGTTGAAGGGGGGGTTCTTGTTTGTTTATTTACTTATTTTTACTGGAACGCGTAATATGTTAAAATAGTAACAGCTTGTCGAGAAATGACAGCTTGGTAGTAAAAGAATATTTATTAGATTGGGCTGCTTCTCCCTTTCTTGTTACAAGACAGCACCATTTTATATTTCAAGCATGTAAACCCCGATTGTTCATAAATATGGTTACTTTTATGTGGCTTTTATATTGGTAAATAGAGGCATTCACCACAAAACCTGATTATAGCCCTCTAGCTCATGTGGAGGACAGTTAATTATTTTTCATTCTGTAACCTATTTAACAATTTCTGTAACTTCATGAATCTGAAAATGTTGTGTATCTCTCACAAAGGAATATTTTGTCTTCAGATTATTACATTTTTTTCCAAAACAAAATAGGCATGGTTTTAATAGAATCATTAATATGTCTCTTTAAATAGAGTGCTACAGGGACTCATCATGTAAACAAATGCATTAATACCACTGTAAGTGTATACATTAAAAAATCCCATAAGAATGTTGTATATAATAGTTTCATTCAGTATCTTTTTTTCTTTCTCTCAAGAATTGGGATTTCATCCAAATTCTAAAGGTTAAGTTGTCAATAGAACTCAAAGGGTGTTTTGTTTCCATTTGTATAACTAGTTTAATGTTTTTTAAGTCCTCAGCGTATACCAACAATGGAATCAGTCAGTTACAGGGAAGCTTAGCAGGACATTCTTGAAGTTCTCTTCACAGTAGCAAATAATGCTGAAGCTAATTCAGGAAAAGAGCAACTCTTTTCACCAAAGAAGTTATTTTAATTAGTACTTAGCATAGGATAATAAATATTCAAATACTTATGTAATATTCTAGCTTCAAGATTAGAAATTACGATGAACATGCAGTAGGAGAACAAAGTCCATGGTTCAATCAGTTTAATAATTACATTGTGTCTCCTTGTTAAAGCTTCATGAAATTTTCATGGAACGTTATCAGTGTCTGAAAAAGCAAGTGCCATGAATTTTATTAGCTAAACCTGCAGGTTGAAATACTGTAGACAGTCACTTGAACCTACTACAGTAATGAATAGTTGAACTATGGAATGTTAGTTATTAATTTCTGCACTTTCAAAGGAGAAGTGATTGAGAGATACTGGGTTTTGTATGTGTTTGTGTGCTTTTACTGATACAATGAAAGATAAAATCCTATTCTTTCCAACTGTTGAGAGGAACGGTATAAATGAAATCAACAGCATGCAGCTTTAAGCTTTTCCGCCTAATAGGCATTTTCTCTTCGTATGGATGTGCATGATCTTTTGCTAAATATTAACATTTTGGCTTTGAATGAGGCAAACTTTTTTGCTTTCCTGATTAACAGTGAATAATGTCAGCAGATAATTAAAATGCTGAAGCTAGAAAATAATGCTTAACAGCTGTTCTGGCTGCCTACCGTCAGTTGTTTCAAGGATATCAATAGGGGCCACCCGGAGTGCTCTGCAGCAGCTGTAAACGTGGGCTGGCTATACTAGCTTACTCTCAAGTGCCAGTGTGTGTTTTGAGAGTGCCCTAAGAATAGGCAAATGTCTTCCATTTAAGAGAGGGAAGTTTTAAAAGTTCTTCATACTGAAAATCTAGTAAAGCATGTGTTTGTTGATGTCTATTTCTGGTATAAAATGAAAATACCGCTTTAGGTTTCTATTAATCTCTACTGTTCTTCCCTCCTCTGTCAGAAATCACTAGACCACAACTGAATATGAAATAGACTGAAACTAACCCAGCCATCTCACAGTTGAAGCTGAAAGGGTTGGCCTGACCCTGCCTTCATATTGCCAAACCTTTCTCTCAGTTTTGTTTTGGCTAGCAGTCATGGGGCTGCAGGGTCAGTCAGATCAATCTGTTAATCTAGCTGAAATAATCAGCAAGGTTGGTTTCCTTAGGTTCAACAAGTGAACTAAGGTGTTCATTCGTTTCACCTCGCCATGGTGTGGCTATTGGGACTGGCACAAAGGAAATGGTGAGAGCATGCCATGCCTGGTAGGCCACCCCTTTCAGCAGTGCAGTGGCCATGAAACCACAGAGATGTTCTGTTAGCCAAGCGTAGGCTACCTGCTTGTGGTTTTTTAATGGATTGAATGGTGACCTTAAACTGCCACATGTATTATTTGTGATTTAGAACCACAGAAAAATACAGCAGACTTTAAATCTGGTTTTTGTTTTATTTGCAACAGCCCAAGCATCCCATGGTCTGCCCCAGAGGCTTGGAAACATGTAGAAGCATCAATATGTTAGTCAAGCCAAGTGCTAAATAGCAGGGAACACACTGCAACTGTCTGATTTTCCTACTTCAAAGTATTGTCCCATGAAAGGAGAATCTTAGCCATTTGTCAAGTTTACCAGCACCCTGTACCATGTACCTGCAGCATGACCCTGGACATAGGCCAGTGCCAGACAAATACTCTGTGTCTGTACTTAGCCAACCATACATACACCAATAGTCTAACTCATCCTGTCTAGGTTCTTGTGTAGTACCATCACTACTTTTTACAAGAACTCATTATTTCTCACTTACCTTCTTAGATGAGATGGAACCCATCTAAAAATAAATGTACATTCCACTTGTGTATATGAGAAAGAAGGTTATAGCATTCTTCTTTGAGTACCTGGAAGAGAACCAGACCTATCAACTTTTCTTTATGTGGTGTTGGAAAATGTCAGGCTAATAGAGAAATACTTGATATGCAGATAGTATTAATTTTTAATGTGGTTGTTACAGGTGATAAAGCTACAAAAGAAAGGACGTGGTACGTGTTGTCTGTGAGGAATGCCATTTTTACCCATTATTTGCTAAAAATATTTTTGTGAATTGTTGTGTCTTTACAAGATAGCCTAAAGAAAGGGTCTACTCCTTCATCTTCTGTTCATCTGTTTTAGCGCTCACTGTATGGAAATGGATTTTTGTCTCCATTTAACTGCATGAAAAGGTATATGTGTTTGAAAGACCCCCCCCAACCTACACTAACTCTTCCCGCCCCGCCCCATGATTTCTAAATATGCCAGGCACTCACAGTCATAGCAAAAATCACTGGATGCTGTGTTTTGAACACAAAAGCGATACCTATTTTGTAAGATCAGGGCCTAGATGTTTCAAAGTGCTCCCTGAAATAACTGGATACTTATAGGTACATTGTACTCCTGATCTGTAAAATGGGGACAGCCTTGCAAAACTGAATGGAAATCTCTGAAGTTGCACTGTGATGATTTACTCATTATCTTCTAAAGACAGTTTATGACATCTGTCACTAGAACGGAGTTTGAGAATTTTGTGGTAAATACAGGATGAAGCTGCATGCTAGATAAAGAAAATACTTAATAGCACGTCAGTAACTGAGCCTTTGAATAGTCAAATGCACTTAGTAAGTAAAGCAGGCACTCTCTGGAAAAATAGTGTGTGCTGGTATAATTAACAATGGTATCACAATGCACAGCCGTGAGAGGACCAAAAGAAGCTAACACTGAGTATGTTAGTTTAGTTCATTGAATTAAACTTTTCACATTCCTTTTTTTGTGTGTGTAATGTAAACATAAGCTAAAAGAAAAGACTAAGGCAACTGCAAACCTAGTGAAATTGATGCTTTGTCTGCACAGTCTGGCATGTAAACTGTCTATGCCAATAAATATTTTTCTCCAAATGTGTTCTGTGTGGGCTCATGCCAGAGCGAAGCTCGTTGTCTTTAACAAGATGTGATTCAGATCATAATTTAACTCAGTCCCATTTCCACTTAAGTTTGCATTTAACAGAGCTGTGAACAAGTGACAATCCATAAAAATTGGGCTATCCTACTGAAATTATTGCATGATCTTCAAGCTTTACATTTTTAAGAGAAGTGACTGTCTCTTGCATGTTTTGAAGATAGCTCCCACGTTGTGGGGACTGCTGCAGTCTACTTAATGAGTTATAGTTACTAAATGCACAGGTGGGTGCATGATGTTAGGACATGGTGCTGTAATTTCTGTAAAGCCTTTTCATGTTGTGATGAGAGGCAGAACTTGGTTCTTGAAATTCTCCAGTCTGTGGTGAGAGAGGGGGAAAAGAAGCGTGGCAAAGGAAGAGGAATCCAACTGCATGCTACAGAGAGAACAGTGTATTCTCATACAGTTATTGAACCATGTCCTGCCCTTCTTTTGTGCCTATAATGGCCATGGAGAAGACAGAATATCTGCAAAAAAATACAAAATGTTGGTATATAAAAATTACAATATATCCAATACTAAAGGTTCATCTTTTGAAACTAAGGCTACCGGAAGCTGAGGATTAATTAACCCATTAGTATTTTGTTAATAATTAAGAAGAGTGCTTAATGGAGGATTCTTACAGAGAAGCATTCACAAATTCTCTTTTAATTTTCCAAGGGAGCACATAGCATATGTACAGTTTTCTTACTAGAGACAATCTAAAGTATTTGGCTCTTACTTTTTTTAGTGAACAATAAATTCTTCCCCCTTTCAGGATTAGAAAGATGACAGCAATAACTGAAGTGCATCCCCAAGTCTGCAGAACCAGCAGGTGTTGGTGTAAGGTGACCTTGGCAAGACACGGGGCAGGCACGGTGCTGAGGGCGATAGGCTGCGTACGGTCTGGTGAGGAAGAATTTTGCTAGTTGTTGCAGCACCCCCCAGCCAGGCCTTCCACCGGTTCCAACAGCTGCCATAAGCTGCTGTAAAATGTTGCTTAATTATAGAATTTCCTTGATCCTCTTCATCCCCTTCAGAGATTCCTGGCCCCGCCCTTGCTCAAACTATCCACCTTACGGCAAGGCATTCATGGCGGTATTACAGCGGCACCCTGCTGCTGTGATCCTTGGGGAGCTGTTGGTGTTTCCCTAGCGAACAGTGGGTTTGGAGGTTTCTAAACACACTGATAAATGTAACTGCTGTTGGTAAGCATTTAAAAATACTCATTTGTGAGTTAATTTTTTGCCTAGAAGGGTATTTTTATTTTTCTGTACACAGTGGGTCTCACCCTTCTCCTATTGCAGTTTCCTAGGAACAGACACTAGGCCTGGAAATAATTTGGAAGTGTGTGAGGGAAATGAAATCAAAGGTTTTCATAAGAAAAAAAGGATATTTTTATATGCACAGTAATTTTTTTCATCCTAATTGCTATACAGGACTAAGTACTTGTGCACATTTTTTTCCATTTACCTTAGAGGGGTAAAATCATGCTTCTGAAAGTCACTTCATGTGATTTTGGGGGGGTGAATTGGAATCTTGTGACTTACTTTTTTTTTTAATAAATTAAGACTGTACTTAGCAGATTTTATTTATTTAGATTCTAGTGATGGTTTTTGAATTCTCTGTTTAATGACAAAGAATGTTGGTTCTTTGGTCTTTCCTTTCATGCTTATTCACTTGCACGATGTCAAAGATCCAGTATATAGTGAAGGACCTTCACAGCCCTTACCCTTTTTTTCTTAAGCACAATACGATAGTGTATTGTCTGTATATACACACACAAATTCCATTAATTTCTGTGGGAATTGGACACATGCACGTAGCGTAATTGTGTCTAAAGCTAAAAATAATTTCCATTCAATTCATATCTTAAGTTTTGCTCACCTGTGACTGCAAGACATAAAGGTCACTTAGAATAATAGAGCTAAGATTTTCAAGTTGATGATACTAGACTTTTACAGATGAACAAGATTCTGTGAGACTAGTGAAGCAATTCTCAAGAACTACGTTTTAAAATATCATGACTTCACACTCCAGTTGAGTTCATTTAGCATTTGAAAATCTCAAAGTACTATGTAGTTTAACTGATAGAATGGTTAGATTGGCTTTTCAAAATGCTGATTCCATCTACGTTACCATGAAAAATCAGTGAGTTAATTTCGGTACCTTTACACTTTCTTTTTTAATGCTATATAACTCCACCTGACAAGGAAGAACTGTGACATGAAAAAATGGCAAAGCTTAAAATAAATTTCACTTGAAGTGAACTGCAGGTGGAAAAATAGCTTTTAAAATATCTTTAACAATGCCATATTTAGAAAAAAGGCTATAAAATTTATACTGCATGAAGCCTGGAAGAAGCATTTTTTGAAATATTCAACATCTAGTAAAAACCAGGGAGTAGAAAGAAAATTGCTTGTAAATAGCTTTTATGTCAAAACTGTTTTGGAGCTAGAAACTTATTTACATATCTGACATGTCTAACAGTAAGTGAAAACCAAACCAGACTCTTCCAAACTCATTATCTGTGAACAACCTGAATTAACTGTTCCTCAACTTGCTCAAATAGAACAAACATTGTGAAAAGCTAGCCAGAGCTTATAGTCCAAGAAAAAGGATCTTCGTTCTGACCACTGAGGATGTAAGATGTACACTGCTTTTTTTTAACCTTTCTGAAGTAACTTAGCAAGAAGCTGAGATTTTTGTTTGTTTGTTTATTTCTGCTTCCTAGTTGAGGGTATTTCCTTTCTCTCCAATCTACAGCACAGCTCACCAAATTCCCACATCTGTTTGGCTGTTTCTCTTTTAGTACATAGGATCTTTAAAACAATCTGCAGTGAATGTGGTCTAAAGCTGATTTTGTGCAGTTGTGAAGTCAAACCCTAGTGAAAGGGACTAGAGTGTGAAATAAGTTTAAAAGTAGAGCAAAGGAGAAGATATTTAAGAATATTTAAGAATTTTGAGAGAGCTCGCAATACAAAGCCTTATAGGATGTTTCTTTCAAGGGAAAGAGTTGCAAAAAAAAAACAAACCCCAAAACCTAGCGCCTTGTCTGCTTGAGACAAATTGTTTGGAGAGAGAGAGCGAGCAATCTGAAGCTAGATAAGCAAAGGACATGGAGAGTGGAATTAAATTATAAAGTACTGTGAAATTGGCTGGGTCAATGAGAAGTCATTTTGAACTGAACCTGGAATAACAGAAAACCAGTGAACTGTTGCAGTTGGGACTGATGTGGTAAAAGATACTGTTGTATAAAAGGTACTGGGCAAGATGAGAGCAAGCTACTCTATTTGAATTCTTTTCTGTAGGAGAGGAAATGAGGGCCTGTCTCAGCGGTGGCTTACTGTCTGCCCCCAGGCAGTTGACAAGTTTTTTTAGAGATTGCATGAATGTATCAGGGCTGATGTGTACAGTAAACAATAGACATTTATTGTTTAGTGCAAATGAAGATACGGCTACTAGGTACCACCATAATTAATGAGTATGCTAACGCACATTATTTCTCAGTAGGTGTATGCAGGATGAAGCCTTGATTTGCTCTTGATACTTTTTTTTTTTAATGTGAAGGTACTGTATTATTCTTTTCCCAGATCAATAGTTGTTGAATATTTGAATTAGACTCAAGTTTTAAAATAAATTTAATTTAGAAAATAATTTGAAAGAGTTCAGTCTTGATTCTTTTTTTCACAGAAATGGGTTTATGTGCGTTCAGGAGCACATACAAACACACTTCTATTTAGCAATTGCCCGTTGTGTTGTGAGGTTAGTCCTCTAAGCTCCTTTTGGGCAGGGTGTGAGTCCCTAAAGATCTGAGGGGCGCAGTATCCTGAACAGTCCCCTGCTTGTCTTGCAAAGGAAACGACAACAGTAATAGTAATAGTACAGGATCCCTTCCTCTCTGCCGTAAGTCATCTTATTAGATTGTAACAGGCAGTCAGTGAAAAATAAGTGAGAGGACTTTGCATGTTTAAAGGTAAGCAAATGCAATTGCTTGAGCCTACAGTTACCCCCTTACTCAGGGTTCTTTTTAACCAACTTAATTTTGTGAATCTGGATTATAGTGCAGCCCCACAAAACTGTAGCGTAACTGAAGGAGGGAGGCATGAATTGGAGGTTTGTGCCAACCCTTAAGTTGTGCTAAATTGATCCAATATATTAATAATTATTTTGATTAGGTCTATTTTTCATCTGGATCGCTTTGCTGATTTGAGTTGCTGTCCATAGCCTAAACCAGTTGTGCCAACTGGACTGAGGAGGTAGCAGAAGATGGGAATGAGCAAGGTGCAGAACTGACTGTGACATTGTGTTTGGCCTCACGAAGTGTTCTGCAAAACAGGTGATAACTTCAAACTCCACTGAATCTTTTATGTTTTGAAGGGGTGAATGCTTAGCACCCTTGTGAGTTAGGCCCCTACACGAAAATGAACGTGAATTTTTCTTTGTTATTTCCGCTAGTTGTCTTCAGGCTGTGCTGGGGCCGTGCCGAGCTGGTGGTCACAGTGCAGGTGGGCTACTCGCGTGGGTCGTGGTGGGTCACGGTCTCTCAATCCTGGGCCAGCTGACTTGCGATATTAATGGTTGCTTTCGTCAGGATCAGAGAGGGCCAAAATTACTCGCTCCTACTCAGGGGAGAAAACCCACCTTCCCCAGTAAGAGGGAGCCCTGCTTGAGAGCCTGGCTGAGGCCACGGGCAGGGCAGGAGGGGAGAAGCTGTTCCTGTGGTTACTGGGAGCATCTCTGGTTTGTGTCAATAGATTGTTTTATACCAATATGTTTTAAAGTGAGTTTCTAAGGCACCGAAGGCTGATAAACAATTTCTCTTTTGCTGCTAGATCCTTCATGATAGTGGTTAGTGAAATAGTGTGGCTTGGCTCTGCCCGTAGTTTTACCAGAAATTGCACTGCAGTACCATGAGCAACCTCACACAATAGACTGGGATGTTGTGGCCCCGAGGTGATTTTCTTAAATTTAAAAAAACTTTCCGTTTGTATAAAAGTATATATCTGCCACATCACGCAGTGTGAAAGCACTGTGAGTGGACTCCTACTTGAGACAAGCTTCCTTTTCGTCCCCTTTTTGTTTACAAGGAACAGAGGGACAGAGAGAAAAAGTTGGGCAATGATTTGGCTCTGCTTCCAGAGAAGTAAACAGATTTCCCAATGTTTAGCAATGGTGGTGTAGCCGGAAGCGGGTGGCCGGACGCGCTCCAGCCCAGCGTGAGCTGTCGCCCGGTTTGGAGCAGTTCATGAGTCAGAACATGAGGGCTGTTGGTGCTGGTGAGTCATCAGCTCCCCGCTTGCCCTGCAGCAGCTCTACTTTGATGTGGCTCTGTCGCAAAATCCACTCTCTCAGTCCGTATGACAAAGCCCTGATAAAGGACCCCGTACAAGTACTACAGTGTTAGCCAAACTCTAAGCTTGTGTTATTTCAGGAAAGAGCGCATTCAAATCAGTTCTTTCTCCTCAATTCCCCTTAAACCTTTTCTGAATTTCCTAATACTAGGGGGAAAAAAATGGTCTGAAAATAGAAACCCACTGAGATACATTTGTTGTTGGAGTTAGTACAAACAGAAAGAGAATTAGTATACTTCATGCTGCTGCTTGCTAATTTAAACTAACTGAGCTGTCTTGGCAAGGCTGCAGTGGAAATCAGGGATTAGAGCCTAGCAGTTAAAAAATGCAGTACACAGCAGTAGCCCAAATTCTGAAGACCATTGACATGTCAAAGTGGGAAGCAGACACTCAAACAGGAAGCATTTAACAAAAGCCTAAGGTACAACAGGTGGAACAGAATCAGAGTGTCTAGTGAAATACTGAGCTTTTTCGATCCAAGCTTTGCTTTCATTTACTTCTGATGAGGGGCCACCATTAGGATACAATTTACTACTTACTGAGCTTGGGCATCACAGGACTTCATGGGTGTGAATGCTGTGATTTGGGCGGCTTGGGGGCAGCGTTTACAATTGCATGTTCTGTGTCATACTTAAATGAGATACACCAAGTACCTGTTGAGTTGTAAATATTTAACTTTGCCTGATTTCAGTGGAAACAGTATTAGCCCCCAGCTAAGTATTCTTGAAAACCTTATTTTCAAAACTTCGTGTTTGCTTATGAAGACGCCCCCCATCAGTCTCATCTGTGATGCAGAAATAGAAGTTAAAATGCATGTCTCTTCTTTCCTACCCTGCTTATTTATGAATGAAGTCCTTGTTGAGAAATGGTCTGCTCTGATACTAGGATTGATAATAAGAAGAAATGCAGAGATTGCTTCTGAAAAACTTGAAAGTGAGAATTTGAATATGTATTTTGGGGTTTCAGCTTCATCTTTGGTTGAGCAATCAGTATAGTAATACTCCATACAGAAAGTGCATTTAAATGTGATCAGCACTTTTTATTCATACAGATTTTTAAACAAAAATCATGTTATTTTCCTCTCCCCTTGCCTTTTAGGGGGAAAAGGAAAGTAAAAATGACAAGGGAAATTGAAAAATATTATTTACATAACTTTGGAGCTATTTTATGAAAAACTTTTGAAAATGAAAATATTATTATAATTTGCAGAAAATTACGCAAAAATTAAAAGCATTAACTAGCATTTACAGAAAAATACTTTTTTCTTAAGGGAAGTTCTTGCAACTTACAGAAACAGAACATAGCTCTTAGGACTGAATGAAAGGAAGGTGTTTTTGTGGTATTTACTAAGTATTAATTTAGACAGATTTTGTTTAACAGGTTATCTTTCTGTACAGATGCTGCTATACCAGAATTAAGTGTGTAAAGTGATTTGTAACAATATAATTCCATTGATAAAGCGGGTAAACCTAGCATACAAGTCAGTGCCTTAGGGAACACTTAGACCAGGGGTTTAACACAGTGATACCTGATTGTCTCAGTGATCCTGAAAGTTAAATGCTTAATCTTTGTCCAGTACCAATGTAAAGCTCAGATGTCGGGAGAAGTAAAAATTTTACCCATGTACTACAGTTTAGCAATGAAGGCAAGATTTCTAGCCTATGTTACTCGCCTTTGTCTGAAGCTTTGTCTTTTGTCTCATTGTTGTAGGCTGTGATGTATGCCAGGAAAAAAAAATCCTTCTGGGATTAGTAGTTCTGGAAATAATAAAACAAGGAACAGATGGATTGATACAATCCCAGATAAGGATATTTAGGGGTTCTCTCCATAGTATTTTTCTTTCTTGTGTACAGATACACATTTCAGAGCTGAATAAATGCTCTTCCTTACAATGAAATCTCACACCTATGAGCGAAATGATTTTTTTCCAGGGTTGAAATAAACAATGGTAAAAGGGTGTGGTTTCACAATCAGAAATGCTGCTCCTCCATGGCTAGGGCTCTGAATTGCCTCTCCCTTCCTCATGCGACCATACTGCTGGTTGGATGAGAGTCCAGCAAAAGCAGAATCAGCGAAATAGAAAAGAATAAGAAATTAGTATTAGCTGTAAGGGTTTGCTTAGCCTGATCTGGCAGACTGCACGACTGTGGGTTCACTACTGTCAGCCCAAGAAAAGGGATGAGAACACACGGCTGGGGACATGGGACTTTCCCTCTCAGCAGCAGCATGGACTTGGGTTGTCCTCAGCCCATCATGAAATCACAGCTTCAGTCAGACTTACTCTGGCATCGGACTGGATCATACTTTCAAAAAAAAAAAACCCAGTCCTATGGACAGTCCAGATCTAAGTGCTACTCTTACGCCTGCTCATTGTGACTGAATCTGATCTGGCTGCTCAACAGTGTGCATTACTGAATGATTGTAACGGGGTTATGAATGGGAGCCAGCTCTCATTTGGTGATTGTAGACTGGTAACTGCCTTTGCATTGATTTTGGTAGTGAAGGTCCTGAATTTTAGGACAGCATTCTGCATTTTAGTGTTTGAAATCCACCTGTAAAGTTTAATGTTTTACCCACTGGCCTTTAAGGAAAGAGGGGCTGTTCTGAATTGAATTTTGTCAGTTCTGATACCCAGGAGGCTGTAAGAATCTGAAAAAGGCTAATTTCTGTCACTGCTACATTTTCTTTTGTTCTCCTGTATAAATAAAAAGATACTGGGCCAAAATCTGTTATCCCACTATAAATTCAATACATTTCAAGCGGAATGAACTGGTACCTGCTTCTGCAAAGGTTTAACATAACCTTTTCTGATACCTATGTAGAAATAAAGGGGCGGTATTTACATAAACAATGGAAATCGGGGTGGGGAGGCTTCTCTGGCCTGAAACAAAGCCCTTTATTTTAGAATCTTCGTGCTAATTTTAGGGAATTGTTGGGTTTTCAATTCTACTATCTTAAGTTGTTAAATAAGCATTGTCTAATGTTTAACAGGCTTTTCTGTAATAACTGGATAAAACCAAATCAGTTTAGTGGTCATAGTAATAAATTCTAGTAACAACCAGCCATTACTTAGTCTTGAATCATAATATCAGTGCCATATTTGAGGGTTCTGTTTCAGACACTCTGTCTGCATGTTTTTTAATGAAGAAGATATGTTTGTACACTGCCAGGATGGCACCAAGAAGTGCAAGCAAGGCCACTTGTGGATCCTGGCTATGGCTGCTGAGAAGTTATCATGTTTACACAGAAAATTTCTGTGGTTTGTTTTGTTTTGTTTTGTTTCAAATGCAGTTGGATTCTTTAAGATCTATGATCCTTACCTTCTTTGATCAATTTTTCAGTTCTTCTGTAAATTAAGAAGCATTGCTAAATGTTTGTCATTGTCCTGCTTCTCACATGTGTAATTAAAGTACAGATTGTTTTCTCTATAAAAAGGATAAAAGAGATTTTGAACAAAAGCAGTATTAGTTTTCAGCTACAGTTTCATGAATGGTTGCTTTGCATAGCAATTTGCAGGACACTTTTTAATCTTTTCTTACAAGGACTTTTATGTGAGAAGAGGCTTTATGAATTTATTAAAACAATTGAATATTTTTAATTTGTAACTCATTTAAAATGAAGAAGGAGAAAACCTGCAAGGCAATAAAGATACATCCTAGAAAGATATTAACTTAGAAAATACTTCCTTGTTGATTGATTCCAAGTTATGTGTTTCTTCATGTTTTGTGCTGGCTTAATGCTGACTGCCTCACTATGTCGATAACTAGGAAAAGACATACTTCAGGGAAGGCAAATGGCAGAGTGTCCTCGTAATCCTTTGTAGGCAGGACATTTTAAGTGGGCATATTTAAAAAAAAACAAGAAAGGGATGGAGAATTGTCGCAGGTACAATGTGGAAAAGCTCCTTTACAGAAAGAACTACAGCTCATTTCATCCTAATTTGGTGAACAGAAACCAAGTGTTTCAACAGGGAGTGTTATGCCAAATGTGTTTCTAAAAGAGTAATTATTGCTTGATTCTCTGGCTTCTAAAGTATATTGAGGATAATGTTAACATAGTACTGTTCTTAAGTTTTGGTTTTTTTTTTCAAAATCATTATTTAGAAAAGATTTTGTTGAGCTGATGATAATGTTTACTGTCAGCACTATATAAACTGTATTGCTGAAGAATATTTTTAATTACTTCTGTTACCTAAACCCTATATGATTTAAACTTTTTTACAGTTTAAATAAAGTAAACCCAATGACCCTATATTAAAAATGCAAGACAAAAAAATTCATAGTTATTGTAATAGACTGTGAATTGCAACCAAGCATTCCTGCTACCATACTCTTTCCTAAGTATCTGCAATGCTGTGAATCTGTGCAAAATTAAAAGGGTATGACCCACGTTCCTTTGGCATCTGTAGCAAAACTTCCGGTGAATCCGGTGTTTCAGGATCAAGGCCTAAATGACAAATTCCATATTTTGATTAATGTCTACTTTCACTACTTGCTGACCTATTTTGCAAAGAATAGCAGATTATTTTTGCTTTTCTCTACACTTCATTTGTATTTGATAATGAGACAGAATTTTGAAGTTGACCATTTTGGTATTCTAGTGTGTCTTTTTGTTACGAGCACTTCCTGTTGCTGCTCATTGCACGTAATTGGCAGTTCTAGTTAAAGGTTTCGGATTTGTGGTTGGAGTGAGGAATATGTTCGAACAAGTTACAGGTTGCGTAATACAATTGACTTCATAAATACTTCAACTTGTGCTTCAAGTTTTCCTAACGGGAATTTGTGCTTTCAGTTTGTAGAGATAAACATTACAGGGAAAAAAGTCTGATTTAATTTTAATCTTTTTGCTTAAATTTTACAGTGTCTATGTGTAAAAAAACATTTTAAGGTGAGAGATGTGTTTTGATATAAGCTTCATTAAGGCAGTATTTATTTAATCACTAAAGCTCATGCTTAAAAACATGTTTCTCACTATTTGGGGAAAAATCTTGTCAATTTTATGTTGGTATTCCAAAATTCATAGCTTTGATTAAGTGTAGCTTCTTTATTTGAATTACAATGCCAGGGAAACAAAACAATGGAATTTTAAATAAAAAGGCTTTTCGTTTCATTTAGGCACAATTAGGACTTAACAGAAAACACTGCCCAATTTATTGCTATAGCAGCATCTTTCATTCAGAATGCCATTTCTTAATTTTGGAAAAAGATCATTTAACTGAACTGGATACAAGAATTCTTATACTTGAAAAGCAAGAGTAAAAAGAAGAGCTAAAATATAATAAAGGTTTACAATGAGGGGAGAATAAAGTGTTTTAATGTTAGGGAGAAGCAATGGTGGGTGATTTCATTGTGAATGATAACAAACAAATGTTCTTGAAGCTATGAAGAAATGAAGTGACTCGACAGCTTAGAGGCCGAATTTTAGACAAGCATCGAAGTGGAAGTGTGATTTTCAGTTACGGTTTTGGAACTGTACATTAAACGTAAAATATTAGGAAAAGAAAATGGCTACGGACTAAATAAAGGCAGTGTCGCTTTTTTCCATTCTTTAAGAAATGGTTCGGGTTGTTCTTTTTTTTTTCCTGCTTGTAATTCACATTATTTTTGGTAATATCAGAGACTTACTGTAGAGAGTTTGGATGTGGTAACATCACAATAGACGGAAACTTGCTTGTGAAGTAGCACTGGTGGTCAGCTGAGTGAAGGCGGGGGTGGTCACAGCGGTAATGGCAGTGCTAATCACCGAGCTGTAGGTAGCACTGACGAGTTTGAGACAGAGTTCAGGAAAAATGATATTAGATTGTGCTTTTATGGAAGGTGTATTGGAATGGTTTCCCAGACACAGAATATTTACATTTTTATCCTTCTTTACATGCTTTTCTTAAAGACTTACCTCTTTTAAAGTTTTCTAGCAAAAAAACTAATAGAGGAAAACCCATCCATGTCCAGCCGGTAATCAGTAGGCTGGTTAGTCAGTTGGGCAGAAAGCTGGACATGGAACCAGGCAGTCCCTAGATAGACACCAGGCTATTGATTGCTTCAAGACAGTTCCTTTTTCTTTTCTTGTTTCAAGTAGAATTACATGCTGATCCTTAAAATCCTTGTCCTGATAAGTTTCTTTCAAAACTGATGCATTTCAGTGAAAACCTTCAGTTGTAATAAAAACCACAGTTCCTTCACCACTGTATTCTGTGGGAAAAAATATTTTACAGAGATCACACTTTATAGTTATCTCACTGTAAAATCTCATGCAGATTTATGCACTACTCTGTAATTTTCAGGGGAATATAGGTACATAAAGGTTTACATACTAGGGTGGTAGATACATTGTTGACCTACATTGACTACATGGCAATAAAAACTGTTAGTGCCTTTACAGAGAAATTGGTGATTACCTGTGAGTCATGAGGACATAATCTGCCCCTTTTGGTAATGAGAATATATTTTGATATTCTTGGGAGATGTACAGACAGACAAGCTTTCATGGTGTGGTAAGGAACAAAGCAGTTGGATTTGGCAAGACAAACACTTGTCTTTTCAAAACTCAGCAAAATGACCATATATTGCTGAATGAAGAATTGGCCATATATTTGAGTATATAGAAAAAACCTGATAGGACAAGAGTTGACAATTTTTGGACAATTAAATGATCTGGAAGATGAGTGTGTGTGTGAGTGTGTGTGTGTGTTACAGATTTTCAGTGTCATAATGGAATTCACCAATTATTCAAGTAAATTTATTATTCAACAGTGGTGCATAAAAAGTTAGAATGGCAGGGACAGAAGATCAGAAGAAAAAATAAATGACAAGATGATAGATAATTTCAAATGGGTTACGGTGAGATGAGAAGGGTAGAAAAATGGGGGATAAGAAAAGCAAATAGGACTTTCGTAACATTATGCCTAACCATGTATATAATATATTTGGGCATTTTGTGTTAAGCTTGTTTTTTATCTTTTCTTTCTCAGTCACATAGAAAAAATTACAACATGGCAAGATCCTCGAAAAACTATGAACCAACCACTGAATCACATGAGCCACCATCCTGCGGCTACTTCCACACCAATACCACAGAGGTCTATGGCAATGTCTCAGCCAAATCTCGGTGAGTACTGGATGTCATCTCTGTGGTGAAAATACAAAAGAGAGAGGAGAGCCACCTTTTACTAATTTGTTTGCCAAAATAATTTTTGCTTCAAGAAGGGTAGCTCTGATTCTGCTATCAGGCTTAACAGTATGTTCTCCCCTTTTCTTACTTTTCCCTCTGTAGAGTTGGCAGCAAGTGAATTCGTACTGTTTGAGGTGAAGTTCTAATATCTCATGCATTTTATTTTAGAGCCTTTGTGACAGATTTTTGATGCAGTATTGAACATAGGAAAATAAGCTCTTCCTGTGCTTTTTCATTCAGAGGTGGTATAAAGCCTCCAGAAGCCCACCATATAACTTTCAAAGCTTGCTGTGCAAAATGCTGTTAGATACCTGTCTACAGTCTTTCCTGTGTTTCTTCAGGTCAGAGGTTGTAGCTGGTTTGCTTGTTTGTTTGTTTGGGGTGGGGGGGTGTTTGCGTAGTTAGATTCTGCACTGGAAGCTACTTGCAAAATACTAAAAAGTCTATTTTGCAGTATGAATTACCTAAAGACTTCCTATAATTTGGGCGGCAAACAGGAGGAG
>VZTQ01008086.1:11117-30458 GCA_013400755.1 Pelecanoides urinatrix | reverse complement strand
GCATCCTGGCCTGTATCAGAACTAGTGTGGCCAGCAGGAGTCGGGAGGTGATTGTGCTCCTGTACTCGGCACTGGTGAGGCTGCACCTGGAATCCTGTGTTCAGTTTTGGCCCCCTCACTACAAGAAAGATATTCAGTTGCTGGAACATGCCCAGAGAAGGGCAACGAAGCTGGTGAAGGGCCTGGAGCGCAAGTCTTATGAGGAATGGCTGAGGGAACTGGGGTTGTTTAGCCTGGAGAAGAGGAGGCTGAGGGGGGACATCATCGTGCTCTCCAACTACCTGAAAGGAGGTTGTAGCAAGGTGAGGGTCGGTCTCTTCTCCCAAGTAACTAGCGATAGGACGAGAGGAAATGGCCTCAAGTTGTGCCAAGGGAGGTTTAGGTCGGACATTAGGAAAAATGCCTTTACTGAAAGAGTGGTCAGGCCTTGGAACAGTCTGCCCAGGGAAGTGGTGGAGTCACCATCCCTGGAAGCATTTAAAAGATGTGTAGATGAGGTGCTTAGGGACATGGTGTAGTGGGCATGGTGGTGTTGGATTGACGATTGGACTCGATGATCTTAGAGGTCTTTTCCAACCTTAATGATTCTATGATTCTATTAGCAGCAGGTGACAAGGAACTAGGGTTCATTAGAAATCAGTTAGAAATCAGCCTTTTTCATGGAGGAGAGATCTAGTTAAGAGGGTTATTGATCCCACTTTAAAGCACCTCTAAGGCTTAGTGCTTACCAACGTCTTTTGGCTCTCCCTCCATTGGCCTTTGCCCAGATATGCTCTGTGCATATTACAGGCCTCCACTTTGTTACATCAAGTGGCGTCTAAGACTGATTAGCTGTCTGCTCCTGCTGAATGGGCCTCTGGATCATGTAAGATCTGAAGGGGGCAGTCAGCTCTTAGCTTCTCAAGAGGGCGTCCACCAAGATGGATTTCAGCCTGAGCTGAAGGAGGAGCACAGTAGCCAGGAGAGAAAGGCACACTATCCAATTTCTCAATCTCTTAGAAGCGGAAAGAGATTCATGATTGTTACTAGAAGATTTAACAGAGAAATGGAGTTCAGTGTGTACACCACCTGGTAGTCTCTATTCTTAAACTGCATAATTTCTCCTCTAGAAGAATACTCTTGACCCTGAAGTTAATTCTTGGGAAGGGGAAAAATTCATTTCTTCTTTATAAAGAAAACCACGAAGCCTTGCCAACCTCTTTAAGGAATGTCCTAGGAATCCTCTCATGCTGAATTCAGGGATGTCTTCCTGTATTTTCATCTGACTGAGAAATAGAGGCCAGAGTGGTATGGTGGAGGTGGCAGAGGTAGATGTGGTATGGATCTCAAGCAAAGTTTCTGTTAATGTCAGTGGACCTGTCTGTCAAAGGATTTGAAGCTGAATTGTGGATGCACAGTAATTAGCCTGCAAACGGAAAATATTAATACCATCTCTGACAAGTGACAAAAAAATATGTGAGCTGAAAGTAAACTTCTTTTGTATATTTGTATAGATATTCAAGAACAGCACAAATAAAAGGTGCAGAGTTGGCTGCTGGTAGGAAATGGCTGTCTTTTTGGGGGAGACGTGAATTGAATTTTTATAGTTATATCCCATGAAACAATTCAGCAGAAATATGAGCTGTCAGGAAGCTAGATGTGTGTAAATATAACTTGCGTTTCTCTGTGGATAGTTTATATTATTTACATTTATACAAACTAGCTCCCATTTAGAATAGCTAATGCACAAATGACTGCAGAGTCCTGTCTGCTTTAAGGTTGATGTCACTTTTGGTGTCACCCTTTCTGGATGTGTCCTGAATCTTTGAAGAGGTGTCAGACAGACAAGAATATAACTTTCAGAATTGGAATTTTAACCCTTGTATTTATTTTCCTGTTTCAATCTCTTTTTTTTGTTGTTATTGTAATTTGACCTGTTGCTCAGTACCCCAGCTGTTTCTCCCTGGGGAGAAAGTATAAAATAAAGTTCCAGGGTGCCTGGCTGAGAGAATCTTGACAAAGGGTCACCTTGCTAAAAATACAGTTTAATTTTGTTTTTTGACTTCAAGTGGTGAAGGTGATTTAGATATTGGTTAAGCAAAATGTTTGAATATTTTTCTGAATGTTTTTGTTTTCAGGAACAGACGTAAATGAAAATTAAAAAAAGAAACCAAAACACACACCCCCCGTCAGAAAATTAATTAATTTCTCATTGTAATAGACTGTTACGTTTTGTAAAAGTGACTGGTTTTATAAATTCAAATGAAGCACTAGTCTAATAATGAAAAATAATAAAATAATGGCATTTAAAGGATGATAGCACTGAAGTCCTTCTAGCAGGAGGAGATTCAAGTAGTTGTTTGGGGAGATTTGTGGCACTAACTAAATGGGACCTATTCCTTAGTGAACAGTATGCCAAGGTGAGCTGTGCATTTCCACTGCCAAAATGAACTCTTTGACATGAAGTATGTCTTGGACTATGGTAATGGGAAACTTACCAAGATTTCATACATTTCTTGATTATCACCATGGAACCCTAACACTTACCATATGTTTTTCTGGTTGGCAGGTGGAGTGGATACAACAGCAGGTGGTTAAAAGAAGAATAAAGAGAGATTATAAACATGGTGGTACCCAGTCCGCTTATTTCAATGATCCCAAGTGGCCAAGCATGTGGTACATGGTGAGTACATACAGGGTCATTGGCTCTGTTTCATGCCAGTGTTTAGTTGTCTGCTGTGATATTTTGAAAAGGGGCAGAATATTATGTTGAGAAAAAGCAAATTTGGGATTTTTTATGTAACTAATGAAGGTCTGTAAACCCCTTACAAGTATTATAAAGAATTGCTGGTGGACCCTGCAATAGGAAACATTTATTAATGCATTCATTGATGAATGCTTCCTATTGCAAGATGTCTTATCCTTATTAGAGGATAAACTTTCAGCAATGAGAAGGCAAGGAACTTAGCCACAATCGGTGAGAGCAGTGAAACCGCTTGTTTTCAATGTGCCAAATTCACTGTCTCCAACATCAATGTCATATAAATGTCTTGTGTCCTGAAACAGAACAGAGCAGCGAACACTGACTGCTCAGTGTTATAATTACACTCTTTTTAGAAATGAACGATTGCATTGTTGAAATAAATGGATTGATTTTGCTGTTTCCTGTCTGACATGAGTTGCCTGTTTTCTGAGCAATTTTTTTTTTTTTTTCTTCGGCCCAATAGTCACAGTTAAAGTCTGGAGTGAAACTTCTGTATTCACAGTGTTTTTAAAAGTATCCTCATTGTGCCCAGGAAGGTGCAAATGAAAAGTTGTATTTAGTAGGCAGTTGACTCCAGCTGACATGTCTCCATTTTGGCTGATAAAAGACTTGCTTTCTTTCTCTGCTGTCCTGTTGATGTAGTTCTAAATCCCTACATGTTATTTTCTCACTACGTCACCTACGTTGCTGACAGTAAGACACTCAGAAGGTGTTATGACTTGATAGATTGAATTGCTTCAGATAGGGAGGAGAGTATGCCCTTCTGGCAACAATATATAAGATAATTTTCCTGCAAGTAGATACTGTCCTTTCAGGTATTTTGTTACTTTCAAAGCATTAAGTTAGTATTTCAGGTGAATGAACAAGATAGTCCTAACACAGCTTTAAAAATATTTTAAAGTCTTAATTAATTTCATTCTGGCTTGTAATTCATTGTTGCATACATTGAAAAACAAAAAATGTCATAGGTAATTTGTAACTAACAGTAAACAGTTGCTGTTAGTAAACTCAGTCAGAAGTACTTATCTTCACATATGTATCATATGAGCATGTCATCAGTCAGAAAGTCTAGTAGCTTTGCTATTCAATTTCCTGAATTCTTGTGTTTTAATGAGGGGCTAAGTAATAACTTTACTTTCAAAATTCCTCTTATTTTTATTAAAGAACTGTACTACTGACTCTTCTTTTCTGATGAAAAAATTGTTCCATATTATTTTTTCTGAGCTATTAGAGATCTACGTCTTTCAGGCAGTAACTCTCCTCATACAGTAGAAATATATTTCATTTATGTTTTATTGCAGTAGTGGGTTTCTTTAGCAGTTTCTTGTCCACTTTGAAAACAGCTTTTAACCAAAATGTAGTTCTTTCCAGTTGTTTGTGAAAGCTGTATTATTTTGGGTCATGAGATCATGGCAGGTCTTTTTCCCAGTTTATTGAAGTGTGTATACTTGTCTGTCTCCTCTAATATGTACGTTCATTCAGTCTGCCTATCCTATAAATATGTGCATAGGGTGACAGACAGATTCCAATAAATGGTTGTAGATTGTGATACTGTGTCCTGTCCTTGTTTTTTTAAAATTTTATTTCAGCATTTTTAACTGAAACTAGAAAATAACAGTGATTTACCTTTAGGTAGTCTGCTGTTATTGCTATAGACTTTCAGCTCTGTGTTAGACTAAAAAGAGGGAGCCCATATTTCAAGAGAACAATAGCAGTCAAGCAAAAGCCCAGTATGTATGATGTAGGGTAGCTTATGTAATTTTTCCTTTGTGCTCCTAGATTTGCATACAAGGCTTTTAGTGCCACCACAACTTTTTGGTGGAACTAGATTAGTGGGGTGTTTTTTAACTGATAATAGATGCTTATGTCAGTTGCCTCTCATTTTGTTCAGGCAGGTAGCAGTCTCCTACTTATAAATCACTGGTGCTGTCTAGCCACACTGCTTCACAACTGCCTCACAATTGCCAGTCTAATACGAAACGTGCTTTAGGGCAGCAAACAGACTTTACTGTTTGTCTTGTACAACTTTCAGTATATTGTCATTTCTATACCTGTGGAAGAAAGTCCTCACTTGCAGACCCTCTGGGAAGGGGCTGTTCCTGACTGATTGCATTTACCTCCACTGAATAACTGTGTATTTGCAGTATCTTTAATGGTAGTGGTTTGTTGACATTTTCTTGAGAGCGATCAGTAAAGTATTAGCAAGTACACTATTTCAGCAGAGAGAATAGCTGAAAATATGTGAATGGGTTGACTTCAGGACTGTTTTGGGTCATTACCCGATATCCTCATATGACTTTATTTGTGATTGTAACCATAGCTACTTTTGTTAATCTTATTTACCTTTTTAAGTTGAAGGGAAAGAAGGAATTTGAGGTTAGCTAATGGTTTCAGTCATTGCTATGTCAGAAAGAGGTTTTTAGGTTGCTGGCTGCAGATGTGTTATTGAGAAAGTAATAAAGTATTATCATGTACAGATTTGTGTTTTGATTAATAAGTAACTTCGTTGTGGGTTAAGATTGATACCTTTGGCCGTTGAACTGGCATAATCTCTAACAGGGCCGTAAATGTAGTTCAGATTTGTTGACATAAGTCCTTTTATTTGAAGACTTTGTCAAACAATATATGACTGATGTTTTTCCTCCCCTGGCTTTTTCTTCACAAGTATCACCCCTTGTAATTTTAATTGTCTGGGCTAGAAATAATACGTTTTTGTTTATGTGATATCCCTGGCAAGAAGTTACGAGGGGGATTCAGGCCTTCTTTCTCTTTTGAGCCATCACAAAGTTTAAAAGTTTCTCTCAAGAACTATTCTTGAACAAATTAAAAGGTCTTTTTTTAATCACTCTATTTTTCTCCATTTACTCTAAACACATTCCTAGAAAGAGTAGAGAGATTAGGAATATAGTTATCTACCACCTTATGGTTCTGTGGAAGCAGAAGCAGGCAGAGCTTCCAGAGCCACTCATCACCTGAACAAGTATACTTGTACTTTTCATTACCAGGGGATTATCTATTGAGAAATTACAGCTTCTCATGCTTTCTAATAACAAGGAAAAGGCGATTTTCTTCTGACCCTCCCTCAAAGCAAGGAAATTTGGAAAAAAATCAACTGAATCCTGAAGCATCTGTGCTTAACAGTAAAATAGAATATTTTTATAGATTAAGTAACATACAAAACTTCACCTGTTCAAGTATTATTCAAAACTGACCTAAGAACTGGGTCCAGCTTGCTCAGAATGAACTGATAAAATAAAATAAAATCAAAGGGAAAGAAGGTCCCTAGTTAACATCCCTTTCCAAATTTTGAGTCAGGAGAGAAGTAATTCCTGTATGCCATCCCCAGAGCTCAGCTATCTTTGTATCATCATGTTATATCTAATAAATTTCTTCTCTTTCATTGATGTTGACAGAGTAGCCTGTTTGTCAATAACTGAATGAACTGTATACAATCAGTTTGCATAACTGAAAAAGGTAGAAGTCAACCCTGAAGCCCTACTGCTGTCTGAAACTGTTTTACTTAACTTGTAATAATAACAAACAGTGTCTTTGGAGTGACTGAGGGGACTTTGTGCCTAACCAATTTCACTGTACCTGCCAGTTGGTTTAATGAGTTTCCTCATCTTGCCTGCATGGAAAAATGGTCATAAAACCTAGAGAAGGTAAATACAAAAAAATGAAAAATATACACAAAGATGTGGTTAGTATAACTTTGACTTTAATAGTCTTCAGTCACAAGACTGTCCTTGCTGACCATTTCTTTTTGCTCTCCACTTCATAAAAGCTTCCTAGTGGTCAGCTGAAACTGGAATCACACAGGAATACAAGCACAGCTTTCTGCAGCTGTAATCTAGCTCTGCTGTGATGCTGGGCTCCATTGCGTATTTTTTAAAATAGAATGTAACTGCAAGAAATTAATTTAAATGTTGTTTATTTTTTAACAAACCATTGTTAGACTACAAAGATGCTGACTATGTCTTTGCAGTCAGCTCAGACAGGCATCAGTCTTTTTCAACACTGATCAAGGATAATCCTCTCCAGTACTGTTATCATCCCTTCTGTTGTTAATAATAATTGCTGACAGGATTCTCTAATTTGGAGAATTTTCCACTTCCTACCAGGTTCTTCCGACTCTGCATGGCCTAGTTACTGCTGGGCAGGAATTGAACATATAATAGGATATTTCTGTGGGACTGAGAATTTACTGGAAGAGAGCATGATGTTTTGAGATATGAGGCTGGAGGGAGAGACACTGTTCTGTTAGAGCACCTAAGAATAAATGTGGTAGTTAAAGTGTATAAGCCAAGTGTTTTCTTATCACTGGATGCCACTTCATCAGAGAAAGAGGAAATGTGTATCCAGAGGTTACTCCTTATAGCTGGAGAAGGTATGGCACCATCAGAGAGAAACAAGGAAAAGCTGGAACTTCCATTGCAGTAAATCTGGGGCAAGATGGTATTCCTCTGAGAAACTACAGCATAAGATAACTGAACTACCCACAAAAATAAATAATATAACTTTAAAAACAGTGTTATACAGGACAGGCTGGATCGTTGGGCCGAGGCCAACTGCATGAGGTTCAACAAGGCCAAGTGCCGGGTCCTGCACTTCGGCCACAACAACCCCAGGCAACGCTACAGGCTTGGGGAAGAGTGGCTGGAAAGCTGCCCAGAGGAAAAGGACCTGGGGGTGCTGGTTGACAGCCGGCTGAACATGAGCCGGCAGTGTGCCCAGGTGGCCAAGAAGGCCAACGGCATCCTGGCCTGTATCAGGAATAGTGTGGCCAGCAGGAGTTGGGAGGTGATCGTGCCCCTGTACTCGGCGCTGGTGAGGCCGCACCTTGAGTACTGTGTTCAGTTTTGGGCCCCTCACTACAAGAAGGACATTGAGGTGCTGGAGCGTGTCCAGAGAAGGGCAACGAAGCTGGTGAAGGGCCTGGAGCACAAGTCTTATGAGGAGCGGCTGAGGGAACTGGGATTGTTTAGTCTGGAGAAGAGGAGGCTGAGGGGAGACCTCATCGCGCTCTACAACTATCTGAAGGGAGGTTGTAGTGAGGTGGGGGTTGGTCTCTTCTCCCAAGTAACCAGCGATAGGACGAGAGGAAATGGCCTCAAGTTGCGCCAAGGGAGGTTTAGGCTGGACGTTAGGAAAAAATTCTTTACTGAAAGAGTGGTCAGGCCTTGGAACAGGCTGCCCAGGGAAGTGGTGGAATCACCATCCCTGGAGGTATTTAAAAGACGTATAGATGAGGTGCTTAGGGACATGGTTTAGTGGGCATGGGGGTGTTGGGTTGACGGTTGGACTCGATGATCTTAGAGGTCTTTTCCAACTTTAATGATTCTATGATTCTATGATTCTATACTCAGAGAAGCAGCTAGCCAGGGTCTCTAAAATGCATACTTGGGGATCATCCTGAAAATTTTTATAGCAGTGAAACTTACCTGAGAACATAGGGAGATAGCTGACAGTATCACTAACGTAAACCACAGCAAGTAGTGGAACATGGGAACTGCCTGTCAGCTTCTCAGATAGAAAATGAGCGAGATAGTCACATTCATAAGCTGCTTGGAATGGAGGAAGAAGGACACCACCAAAGAAAGTGCTCTTTTAATTGTCACTGCTAAACACATCCCACACCAGCATAAAATATAATTCAAAGCCTCATTGAAGTAAAACTTTCATTTTGTTTTACATGTATCTTAGGTCCACAGTGGTGTCAGATCACCTTTTGTCTTAAATAATTTTAAGGTCTGTTTTTGCTGTTGATCTTTACAAAGAAAGTACTTCCTCTTCTGAAAATTCTTTTCCTTTTTCAGACTCTCTTTCCTTTTCTCAACCTTTGTTATTTTCTGTTCACACTTATTCCTCGTTATTCCTTCTTTCTAGACATAACCATGCTTTGAGAGAGTACGTGGAAGACAAAATGCATGTGGAGGAGTGCTAAAAGCAGTCGACTTCACCGTCTTCTCTTTGGAACTCAAAAGAAGGGCTTTTGTAAAGCCGCATTGTTCCTCTCCATAGTCTGCTAGTTTTCTCTGAGAGCTAGCAATATAATGGAAAAGGATTATAAGACACTATGATTTACATAGTCTTTTTAAAAATAAGAAAAGCATATTAGGTAAATATAATGCACTTCAGTTGCTGAAAAAGTCAAATTTTCTTACAAAACTTCTGAGAAGATACTCTAGTAGAAGTCTGTAAACCTAAGAAAACCCACAATGTCTGGCTGTGCTGTTTCTCCAATTGCTTATATGATGACTTAGCTCTGGGGGCTTTTGGAAGAGCATTCCTGATTTCCAAAACTGGACTGAAAGGACAAACAGATGCCACAAATGCAAAGTGTTTTAGGGGATTCAAGGTGGAAGAGGATTACAGCAGTGCCAGCAGGGCACAATAAAACTAGGTGACTGAGCCACAGTGGAAACTAACGTTTACAAATTCCTTGGTGAATAATACTTGGTGAATTACTTGGATGAGGCAGCTATATAATATTGTTGCACAATTATAGATGTAGTGTAACAGAGATTTTTAGAAAGCTGTTGAAGATAAAAGACTTACTGAGAAGCTTAACTCATTAGCCAATATTTATCAGTCATCCTTTTATATTTACACTGTAAGTTTTCTGATACAGACAGATGAAATATAATTTATACTGCAATTTAGAGCAGTCCATGCAGACTGATGAGATCTGAATTAGTTTCATCTAGGGCTGGCTGCCTTGAACTCTGATGCTGAAACCGAAACCCCAGAAAAGTCGCTTAATTTTCACTTTCATTGAGGACTGTGAAGGCAGCATTGCTTTGAGCTTTGGCGAAGGGTCTGGTGAACCCAGCTTATTTTGTTTCTTCAGAAAATTCCTCCAGTATGTTACATAGTGCTCTCCAGTTATGTTTGTGAGCTCCCAGGTGAGCTATACTAGCATTCACAGGGAGTGACAGACACTCCTGCTCTGACACGGTAGAGTTGACTCTGGATGGCAGCCAGAATGGGGCTAATAAGCCTTTATCAACAGTGAGTAATGTGAGTCTCCTAAGGTCCTGTAGCCATGAAATAAGGTGGAGGTGAAGAGTTAGACAGGGCAATTGCCTCCCTTATGCCGCTGATGAGATCTATGGGGAGTTGGCTTATCTTGTGCCTCTCTTCCAACTCCAAGGGCGAGTGGCAGAGCAGAGGAAAGGATTTTATGTTCCTGGCCTGGCCTTTAATGAGGTCAGCTAAGGCAAGTGGGGCTGTGGAAGGAGGCAGCGGGGACAAAGGAGGGAGTGACAGGTGCCTGATGGGACGGGCTGGAGAGGGGCAGAGGGAGGAGGAGAGCTCACACTGGGTCCGAGTGCAAGCCTGGGTACAGGGGAGACAGAATTCAGGACAGAATTTCACCTGCCACATGCTAACACCACAGCAAAAGAATACGTGTCACCCTCCTTTACGACCTCCTGAAAATTTATTTCCAACCCACCTATGCCAGGCATTGGCAACTAAAGAAAAACCTCACTCTCTTTTTATTGCCCTCCCAAGAATTGTTCTCCTCTCTCTTTCTGCCTGTGCAGTGGAAGCCAAATCATTGTTCTTTCTGAGGTGGCATGGCATGCTTGTAAGTGTTTTGCATATTTTGTAACTTGGTTTGATTATTGCATGCACTTTTTGTATTTGTGTTTTTCATTGCATGAGAAGATCGAGCTTTTGGTGTTTTAAAAAGTTAAGAAGATGATCTGTGACTTAACTTTAGGGGAAGTGCTGCTAGAAAGAATCAAACTGCCTGTCAAAACATTACCTTGCAAATCTGCATTGGAAACACACCTCTTGTTCTCTGTGGACAAGGTAGAACCAGTAACATAAGGTCAGGAAATACACAATTTGACATAAATTAATTTCCTGTTGGAAGACGACAGCATACTTTAAGGAATCAAAACTCTGTAGAAATAGATTTATCCTTATCTACCGAAAAGAGATTATTAGTGCAACTAGTTTAGCAAGATTAGCAAATAGTTTAAAGACAGAATGACCAGATAGGCTACTTGATCTGTTCCTCTGGGACATTTAGTTCTGACTTCCAGATAAGCAGCCCTGGAGTCAACCAGGAAACACAAATTGGAAGTCAGCACTGTTCAGGGGTTGTGCCAGCATTTTCACTGAATGAAGAAATAGCATTACTGAAATAATTTCCATACTTGCTTTGGGAGAGATTTTTCCTGAGTGTCAAAGATTTGGTGATAAATCATACAGCAATAGCACGCAATCCTCTGCCTATTTACTACAGTGATCTTATCTTCAGAGGAAGAGTATCCACTTTCATTCTATCTTTCAAGAATTTATTTTAAAAGGAATTTTTTTTCTGGGGAACAACTGAGTCATATTAAGAAACTGCAGGTACTTTTCTGTGTAATGTCGTTTGTGAAATACCATTTGTGTATAATACTGTGTTTTTCTGAACTGCCTTTTTCTGACTTGTTTCTGCAATTAGTAAGGAAAAGATAGTGCCACAAAATCTTCGCTGAATTTCTAATGAGGTATAATAAGTATCTGCCTTTAGCTTTAGTTCAAACTAAACAGCTGACAATAAATTATATGGAATATAAATGGATAGAAAATTGCTAACATTAACAACTGTAAAGTGTGCCATACTGGTACACAATTTGGTGTGTTAGTTTTTATCTCTCTTAGCACTTCAGCAGGGAAAAGAGTTGTGTATATATAGAGTTACATACTTATCTGGAAGTACACTTTTTCTCTTTTCAAAGGAGAAGGAATTTCTCTATCATTACTTCCTAAGAGCAGTTTTCCAAGAACAACTGCTTAGTTAGCTACCCCCTTTTCAGTTTTTTTTTTTAATCAAAATCAAGTAATATCAAATAGCAAAACAATTTCTTTTGTTGTGCAATACTGACTACTCTATTGATGTTACTGAAAAAAGGAAGAGGTAATTAATTTCAAACATGGTTTTTTTGCTATTGTTTGCATACTAAAAATGCAGGTACTTCAGGAAAGGGATTGCTAAATATTGAATCTACTTAACATCTTAATATTTTATAGCTTTTTTTTTCCCATAAAGAACACCATACAAACACCAGGAACCCCAAAATGACCAGAAGTGCACAGCCACAGTGCAGAGGAATCAATTCTGAAGCTTGCCTGTCTCGTGGTCTGATTGCTAAAGAATGAACTGGTGTGACATGTTCAGTTTGTCCGCATCAGAAGCCAACTCATAACCTATGAGACTTCTGTAAATTTCTGACACAAACAGAAGCTATATTACTTCCCAGTCAGGGAGCAAAAATTAGTATTGTGCTTCTATAAGGCAATTTCTTAACCGTTCTGATCATGGGGAGGTTTACACGGCACCGAGCCTGATCTGTGTAGTGGCCTTTGCAAAGGAGAAATTGGAGAACCACTATTTAGCTCTAGATGTTAGGTCTTGTACCAATCTTTAAATATCATTATGCCCCTCTGTACTTAAGATAGATGATAGGATACCATGAGAATGGGGGCATCAAAACTCCAGCTTTCCTGATTCCTGCACCCACGCTCTAATATGTCTTCCTGTATATCACATGAGCAAACATTGTGACTAAAATTACAGAGGACCTTAATTCTCACTGACCCGTTTTTGACCTTGATTCATGCTCCTTTTTCAACCATGTTTAAACCAAAAGCAACAACAACATCATCAACAAAACCCAGAAAAAGCAAACACAGTGAGGATGGAGACTTCAAAAAAGTGTGCTCCGCACCACTTCATTAGATGCAGGTCATCCTTGGCATTGCTTGTGGGCTGCTTCTAATGTCATGAAATCTGCTGTGAGTTACATCTGCTGCTCAAGCCCTGTGAAGAGGATTTTCTTCTAGCCAAACAAGAAACAGACAACAAAGGAGACTAAAAGTACAGCAAACTCTATCAATGCCATTTTGGAGAGAAATCCAGCAAGTGTTTGCACATATGCATGACTTTTAAATACCGTTTTGATGAAAGTTAACTTAAATAAAGTGATCATTTTGAACTTAATCATTGAATACAGGAGACCCTGTCAGCACAACGCCCCAAATCTCCTCAAAGACAGGCAGTAGGGCTTTTTGGAAAATATGCCAATTCTAAGGTGTGGAGCAATACAGGCAACATTTGTGCATGCTCTTTTGCTGTGGAGGTTATAAATTCTACAAGAACTTAAGCACTGGCTGTTTCAAAATAAACTCATTTCCAGCCAACAGCAGAAATGCATGGTGGTCAGCGGGAGGAAGTGTGCAGGAGGGAAGAGCCTCAGACAGCCCCAAGAGATGCAAGTGTGAATCTTTTACAGTATTGATACCACTTTTGTCTTACCCTTTATATTGTGTTAGAGTCCACTAATTCATGACTAGCATGCCATTTCAGCATATGATTGCCCTGTCTTTATCTATTTTCATGTGAATTCCTAACAGAACAGAGCAAGTTATTTTCAGTTTTGAAAACAATTCAAAACTATATTAAACCCAAGTAGTATAAGCACAGAAGCCTAAGGAGAGGCAGATATAAATACACATAGAGACTAAACATTAAGTATATAGTGGGATTTTCTTGTTCTGTGTCTTTCAGATAAGAAAGTTTATTAATAAATGGTAAAATACTGCTTGGGAGATAGTGTTTTCCTTTTTATGAGTATCAACTCCTTGTTACAAGATTACATTTGGGAGCCAGAAAACCCTTTTAGAAAAAAAATAAAGGCAAGTTAAACAAAGAAAATATGTTTCTGAAGTTACAAACAGGTTGAATAACTTCTCCTTTGTTCAACTTCTGTGTACCCTTCCACAGCCAGGTTTAACGTTGAATCAGGAGGAGACTTTTCTGTATAAGTCTCCTGGTCTGTCTGCAAGTAGGCTGTTGAGGAAAAGTTTGTTAAGTGCAAGCTTTCAGATGCAGTGTTTGAATAGGCTTTATATGATCCCAACTGCTGAACCACTGAAATCCATATATCCTTGATTAACTAAGACCCCATCTACATGGATAGAGGAATTAATACAACCTACTTAGAAAGTGTTACAGACATTACATCTTGGTAAGGAGTTGGTCTGCTTACAGAAAACATGATTCTGGAAAAAATCCCCGAATTCTTGTAGCCCACTGAATTTGTGTCTGAAGACTTCCTCAGAGCCCTCGTCTGATGATGGTTTCCCAAGACACCAAAGACAAGCTCGAGGCTCTGTGTGTCACATCCTACGTCTTGCAGTATCCTTGCGCCCAGCTTTTCAATCCTGTCCCAATCCCTTGCATCATCTCTTATGACTACCTGGACAGCAGAGACAAAAAAAAATACAGGAAGAGGGAGCAGGATTAACTTTTCTGACAACACTGAGAAGTTAGATTGGTTCAGGTTTCTTGAGGATCTTGACACTCAATTTAGACTGTCTACTCTCTTCGTTTTTATTTCCTTATAAGGTGTATTTGCTACCCTCAGAGGGTTTTCCTTTTTAAAACAGTCTCCTGCAGTTTCCATCTGCTCTTACTCCAGATTGGTAATGAACTACTATATAAGAGGATAAAAGTATTGTGAAAGTGAAAGCATTTTTCTATTTTAAGTCTGTGCTTTGAAAATGTTTGCCCAAACACAGTGTTATGACATTGATCCATTTTTTGCTTAACAGGGAAGTTGCATGATATTGACCAGTGAGAGAGAACAAAAATCTGAAAGGTTCCTGTCTTTTAAGCCCACTCAGATTGGGCATGCAGTCTGCTTTCACTATGTCTGGCTGCTGCTTCTTCTCCAGTATTCAAAAGTCTCAAGTATTGACCACACTGTGTGAAGCAGCTTTGATCTTTTTGGGATTTCAAACATGCTGTTAGCCTGAGACTATGTTATACATTGTGTAAACTATTACCACTGAAACATTCTGAGGACTAATTCCATAGATATTCTCAATGAATCTACAAGGGTGGCCAAAAACACTTTGTAAGCTTGGTTTGTTACTTTGCCAAGCCCTAGAAAAAGCCTTAGATTGTCTGAACATTTGAAAGACTCACACACAAGATATATCCCACAATCTAATAGGAAAAATAAACCTAAGGCTGAACCATTCATCTCTTTTTGCCTCTTAACAGGTAGAAGTTGTACGTATGAGTGTGACTGTGAATGAAACAGAGGTTATGACCCATGTTACCTCCAGGCAGGCACTAAGCAGCAGAGATCTCCTGATGCAGTTGTGTTGTACGGGGAAGGACAAGAACAATTGACCTGTCTGTATATGTGTTTAGATAAAAAAAATAAATTCTAATTCATCACCATTTTTCTTCTAGGCAGTTGTGAATAAAGGTGCTACTAGGAAATTGATTCAAATAGGAAAGTTCAGATTAAAAGTAAGGCATGCAATGACAGCATTGAGCAGGTTTCCCCCATTTCTCCTTTCTGTAACAACCCTGTGATTGTAGTCACACTGCATCAAGTTGTTAATTTGATTCATATGTTGGTTTTGGGGAAGAGGCAAGAAGTAAAATACAGAGCAATCAAATAAAACATTTTTATTGTGAATTGAAAAGTTCTCACCTAGATTCTTGTTTTGCCCTTTGTATCCATGTTAAATTCTGGCATCCGTAAGTCAAAGGATGATAGGTTAACTGAGAGAAAGTGGCTGAACAGCAAAAGAAAAAAAGCTGTTTTGGCTTTTCATAATAAAAAAAGAGAAATCTTTAATAATAAAGTGGCTACTTGCAATGGTGCTGTTAATGAGATGCTGTGCAACAAAGTACACAGGCATGTGATGAGGTCTCATGCACCTCACTGGAATTAGGCATCCACCTGAATGCTTTGCAGATCAAGGATAGATTTAAGCATATTCCTAAACTTAAACATGTACTTAAAGGTTTTATTGATTTTTTCAGTGTCCCCCAAACCAACATTAATTGGCTGCTAAGTGGCCCAAACTTTGAGTTTAAATATGCCTGTTATTACATTGTGATTACTGTTTAGTTGGTTTTGTGGATTGTTTTATGTCAAGCCCTAGACCTACACAGGAATTGACCAAGGTGTCTCCACTAATTTCTGTGTCATCAGATTTGAAAGTGTGCTGTAGGAGAAAGTAATTTCAATTTTCCTGAACTACAAGGAAGCATTGTGGCCTCTTCAGATTTGAGACTTAATAATTGCACATTCTCAGTGATGTTTCCTGAAACAAAATGGGTATGGGTATAACTATCTGTTAAGCCATCATAATGGCTTCAAAGTACAAACTGACACGTTGAACCCTCTGTTAACTTCCTTATGAGTGGCTATGTTATTAAGTGCTTATGGATTCATACTATGTCTTTAATGGATCCAAAGATCTTATTACAGTTTTTAAGTAAATAAAAACATTTTTGTAATTGCCTCGTGCATTTCCATAGTGTAACATAACAGTTGAAAGAACCAAGTAGTTTACTGGAGGTACATTATATTTCCCCTCTTACTTGGAGGACCTGTTTTAGCTTTGCAATGATTTTTTTTGGCACACATTCTTGTTAAAATAGTATTTTCAGTTAAAGATTATAGTTTTCTTTAGTGCTTTCTCTGGGTGTGTCATCTGCTGATTTCCTGGGTTTTTTAAGATACCTGCAAATGCTAAGGCAGTTATCATTAACAGGTATCATTTCAAAGTTGAGACTGCCCTGCACACAGACTCTAAATAAGCCTGACAGTCACGAATGTGATTTTCCTTCTAGTCTGAGTTAGACAAATTACATTTTTGAGCCTTTGATGTGCATAAAGGGTTCTTATACTGGGGTTGTATGTTCTGTCTGTCTACAGGAATACATTCCTCTAGTATCCGTTCAAAATTATGTTCTCAGATCAGTTCTACATATTCAATTACTTTATTTGCAACTGGGGGAAGTTAATTCATAGTAATGCTGCAGTCAACACAATCTAGGTGTCTTTAGTGATAAAGTTGGGGGTTTAGTTTAGTAGCAGCTACCCAAGTCCCTTAAAGCCCAGTTACTAGAAAGCTCCACAGATGTTGGTCTGTGTCCAGTTCTCCATAAAAACAGTGTTTGCAAATATATGGGGCTTCTCCAGAACTTTTCTGCCATATCTATATTTTCTGAGATAGCTTGAATCCTGACACTGCTGAGATTTCCTTTAAGACCATTTGCAATTTTCACCATATTTTTACATTCCTTGCCTATTTTGCAGTCTTTGATGCACAGCTGTGTCATATATCTCTGGACTAACCTTCTTTGGCATTGCAGAAGGACTTTAACATTTAATCAGCTGAGTCAAATATCCTGAGACAATAACAAGAGTAGCTGTGTGGTACTTTTTTCCTTATGCAAATCTTTTGTTTTCTTTTGTTCTTGAATAATTTTCCTTTTCCTTCCTAGGCCTCCCTAGATTTCTCTGGGCTAGTTCTCTCATTTCTGCCAGATGATCTCATCTGCAAAATATAACTAGCCACTCCCTCTAGTGGTTTGGCCTTATCTTCCCAGGTTTCTCTTATAATACATAGAGGGCCTTGCATTCATCAACCATAGCACGTTCAAATGGTGAAAAGCCCATTGGTGCCTAAGGCACTTACTTCCCTATAGGCAAACTAAAATAGCAGCCATTCATCTTAGTCTGATCCTGTACTGTTAATGAATTTTCACAGCATGCATTTCAGTGTTAGATTAAGCATTTCTGTAAGGCTGTCTAAGGAGGGTATGGAGTGATTTTTATACTTCTGTCTCAAGAGTATAGTTTCATGAGCTTAAAGTTTGTCCTCTGGCAAATTATAATCTCCTCTGACATACCAAACAAACAAACAATGGGACCAAGGGTACAATAACCTGATGGCTTTTTATGATTCTTAGGGAAGAGGCTTCTAGGTATTGAGTAGCATAGATGTTTATTGCTGAAGTAAAGGCACTGTGAAACAGTTCCAGCCTCAGGAACTCCACATGGCTACAAGAAAACAGGGAAGAACTCCTTCTCCATTACTAATAATGGAGTATGGGGCTGTCATCATATTCAGACCTACATGTGCCCTGCTTTTCCTGCCCTCTTTTGTCCCTTGAGGAAGAGTAGGGACATGTCTCTTTCCCTCAGCCTACTGAACAAGTCCTGTTGTCTCACATCCCTCTCTCCCTCCTTCTCCCCCAGGACATCCCACCATTAACACCAGATGTCACCAGGATATTGCCTCATGGATTAGAGGGACCTGACCACAATATAAAATAGAGAAAAAAGGACTGCAGTAGTGCAACAGTCCTTAAAATTTGGATATGAGCGTTCAGAGCCAATTTCTCTTCATCTGTTTCCTCACGAGTCCTCTCATTCCTACAAGTTCATAACATTCATAGAAAAACAAGTTTCCTAGTCCATCCTAAATCAGCTCCCTGCTCAACCCCCACTCCCAGCATTTCCATAACAGCATATTCTTCTTAAACATCACTTTTCTCTTTTCCCTGTAAAATGAAAACAGAGGAGAAGGGGACGGAAGTGGGTTTGTATAAGCCCCAGGCTCCTCCTACTCTCTTCAGTCTCTTGGAAGGTTCATGATTAATTGAAGCCATCTGCTCAGAGCCTTCTCTCCATGTGGTTAGTTCANGTAAAACTGCCCTCTTTTTCTTTCTTTTGGGGAACTTAGAGAAGGTCAAATAAAAATATGAGGCAAAAGCCACAAAAAAATGGTAGAATGGAAAGAATTGTCTCTTTGAGGAATTATTCATCCTTCATGAATACTGGATCCTCAGGGTTGATGGTGTGCAGCTGAGGCCATGGCACAGCTGTTCTTTTCACTTGTCTCTAATTAATAAAAGAATTGCCATACTTTTTTTTTTCCTAGACAGGACTTCAAGCAGGTAAAAATGCAGTAACTTTTGATCCACTTGCTGGCCTTTTCTTGCTAAGTAGGCTATTTATATAGTAGTGGTGGTATCAGTAGCAGCAGCAGCAGCAGCAGCAGTAGTAACAGTCATCATACAGTCATCTTGAGAGAATACAGACACATATAGAGATACATTTCCATGTGTGCTTCTTTCCTTCCTGCATTTCTTAGCAGTAGCCACAGTCTGTGGAGATTACTTTTCTCCCCTCTCTGTCCTTTACTAACTCCCCAAGATGTTCTGCATCAGGTTCTTACATTTCTCCCAACATTTCCCAGGGAGAAATCTGTCCATACATTGACACATACCTCTCAACATGTGAGCACTGATTCAAGGATGTACAAGATGCATCAGGTCTGTAATATGCCATTCCTATGGATGATTTTTCCATCTAGGGTAAAATGGAGACANTTCTGTCACATATGTTCACACAAAATCTAAATAAAACCACCTTCCTCTCCCATGCTTCTTAACAACTTGAGATAGAAGTAATGGTCTTTGACTTGAAAACAGCTTAAAAAGTACATTTTGAAGAGCCTGTCTTTAGTAGTGTAGAAAGAATCCTTAGAAACTCATGAAAACTAAAGCAAGACTTACCATCCCTCTGTTTAATTGTTATCTTAGAAATAATGAAAGCATCGAGTCTGGCTTGAGAGAGAGAGAGAGAGGGAGAAACTTGATCTGACTAGATAACTGCAACTCCATGAACTGATGCATTAAAAAAAAGCGCAACTTGGGACTTTCTGTAAAACTGCCCTCTTTTTCTTTCTTTTGGGGAACTTAGAGAAGCACCGAAAGT